>WOXC01002358.1:0-152741 GCA_011680675.1 Gymnobelideus leadbeateri | reverse complement strand
TGTGTATCAGGGAAACGCTAGCTCAGGTGACCCTGCTCTGTTTGCCTTTTACCCCAGTCATCCTCCATATATTTTTTTTTTTGCTTTTTGGAGGGCAATTGGGGTTAAGTAACTTGCCCAAGGCCACACGGCTAGGTTTTTGTTTGTGTGTGCATTAAGTGTCTGACGCTGGAACTGAACTCAGGTCCTTCTGACTCCAGGGCCAGCGCTCTATTCACTGCGCCACCTAGCCGCCCCCATCCTCCATATTTTTAATTGCTGTTTCATAATATCCTAAGGCACTTGAAATCCAGTGGTTAAAACTGGATACTCTTCACTCTTCCCTAGTTCTCTTTCTCTTGGACAGGAGTATTACTTGGATGCTCTCATGATAGTAATATCTCAGTATTCTGTTAAAATTGGCATTGCTGTGGATGGGGTATATGACGCCTTCTTCTGTGTGTCAGGGACTGTCCTACATTAATCATCACAACTTTCCACGAGCTGCAGAAGCCAGTTTTTAGTGTTCATCTGGCTATAATCATCTCTCTAAACAGACTTATCCTTTCTGAAGGTTATTGGCCATCAAAAGGTGGCAGTGTATTGTGGTGTACCACACAATCTTCACAAAGCCAGTTTGATAGTGTTTGTAAATTCATGGGTTTAATTAAAACATGTCTACCACACTGTCCTTGAGGAAGTTCTCAAATCAGCTGAAAACAAAAGTCATCAGGCTAGCACATCAGGCACACTTCCCCTGTCCTAGTGGCTGTTTTGCAAATCTAATTGTGCCCTTTAGGAATTTTGGAAGAAAATTATTATATAAAGTAACATTTACTAGCTGTCATCACAATCATAAAGCTTAATGTTTTATTAAGTACCCGTTTTGCATATGATTTGTACATCTATACCAAAGGTTTCCTAACCTGAAGTCTGAACTTAAAAAAAAATTAATAACTATTTCAATACAATTGATTTCCTTTGTAATCCTTTTCATTTTATGCATTTCAACATAAGATTCTGAGAAGAGGTCAATAGGCTTCACCAGACTGCCAGGAGTCATGACTCTCAAAAGGTTAAGAACCCTTGGTCTGTAATGTCCAGGAGAAAAAGGACAAGCAAGGAAAAAGGCTTGATTTCTGATCTTGGTGAATCACTTGGGTGCCTTTGGTGAATTACTTAAACTCACTGAGCCTCTATTTTCTCATCTGTCAAATGCAGAAAATAATACCTGCTCTGTTTTCTCAAAGGGTTTTCATGAAAATCAAATGAGATATGCTTTTGGAAAGTACTTCATAAATTGTAACTATCTCAGTGTACTTTGCTGTGTTTGATAACTCTTAACTTTTATTTTGGATCTAACATACTATTTGTCTATTATTTCCTAGATATACTTATGCTCTTTTGGGGACTTGGGGGAATAAGGAAGATTAGTATGTGGATTCCATCTCCTTACTCTGACCCTTATACTCTACTGTAGCTAAGACAGAAGAAAACTGGCAACAGATATAACTTTGGCTTATAAAAAGTAGATAAGCTAATCCTTCTAGCATTTTGGAGATGGGTCCCTTGACTTGAGAGTGTGCCAGGAAACACAGATATGTTTTCAGGATTTTGAAATTTTCCCTTTTTTGAAATTATTAAGACTTGATTCTCACAAGCATTTTCTTTTACCTACCATTCTCAAATGGTAATCTCCCCACCCTTACCAAAAGAATCATAAACTGAGTTATCTTGCTGTATATAATTCAGCTGGTTGATCAGTTTAATTTATTTGATCATGTCTCTTCAGTTCCTCAAATACAACTATGATATGAAATGCCACAACTCTGCCACCCTTTGCAATGTGCATGCTGGTCTTATACTCAGAATTAAGTATCAAGCAATCAAATATAGGACTCATTTCCTAATAGAAAAAAAATTCAGCAAAGTTTGTTGTAAAGTGAATTTCAGTTAAATTTTCTCCTAATTTTCATTATTAAATTGAATTGCAGTTTGATTTTATTTCATATAAGGCCCATGCATGTAATGATTTTAAGTTGAACAGATTATTTAAAATTAACAAGGAAAAGGAAAAACTTTTTTTTTTGTATGGGCAAGTGTAGCATACTTTATTAGCATGAGCACCCATGGAATTATTTTTTAACATGAGCATTTAAGGGTAAAGAATATAAAAGATGCCATCCAAGAACAGTATGACAGAAAGGGAAGCTGATCATATGGCAGAAACAAGGGGTGTCCTGTGCATGATCAGAGTGTTTCACTAGTACTCTCAAAATGTCAGAAGAAAGTAAGGAAGGGATCTAACACATTGGATTAAAACCCTGTGGTGAACTTTAAGGAGGAGGACATGGAAAAGAGTCCTGCAGGAGAGATAGTCCTAAACGAGTTGCAACATTGGAGAGAATTCCTGAATTGATAAAATTACAGATACTTCGGAATATTTGTTGAATACTCACCTTACATTTGTCAAGTAAGAAAATGAAGCTAGAATTTGGCTAAATGTTTGAAATAACTAAATTTAAGAACCCATGAAATATTGTTTAAGATTGATAGATGCCTTTAAATGTCTTTATGCTTCTAATTTTTCTTACAAGTTATTTTGTTTCTACTTTTCTCACTATCTGAATTCACTAGTCTCTTTCTAAGACATCTGTATAGTTTACTGCAACATCTTTGTACCAAAGTGTATCCCAGCTAGCATCCTGGTAGTTTCTGGGACATGCAGTTATCTTACAGCTAAGTGATGTGTGACCACAATCAGCAAATTTACTTGCCAGATTAGCAATTGTTTATTTACATTTCTATTGGGTCCATCATTATTCTGTTAAGATGGTTTTTGTTGGGCTTAGTCCTATTTGATTGTTAATTAGTTGTCAGAATTTAGCAATAACACTTTAGGAAGAGTACTCAAATTCTGTGATTTGAGGGGTGCTGTTCCACAGAGTAAAATGTGTTTTAATTATGAATTCTATTAATTTTTATTAAGTGAGGGATAGCTATATTTAGAATACACTGAGCCCATTTGTAACACATGAAGTTTCATTAACCTTGAAACCAGAAAAAGAATGGTGTGTGGGTAGATGCTTTAGAGTTTTGAAATTATCATGATCTTTGGACAATGAGCTATTTTTATACCTTAATAGATCTAGGTTTATAAAAAAATAGAATCTTCTTGAGGTTTGTATCTCCTACCCAAATACATTCTTTATTGAGGATTGAATGACAAATATTTATTGAAAACTTACTATGTATAAGAAAGCTGGACAGGGTAGTATACACAGTTAAAAGAAGTGTAAAACATGGTCCTTGCCCTTTTAAAAATATTAATCTAGATGGGGAGATTAGATGAATGCACCTAGAATAACTAAATTCAAGATAGTATTAGAGGAATTTTTCCTTCTCTTTTATTAATTTTTATCAATCAGGGATCAGGACCATTCCTCCTGCAACTTTTGGTTAACTAAAAGCCTGTCTTCCATTAATATTAACTTCACCTGACTAAAACCTTACCTAAAAAAAATGTTAAGGGAAGATGGTTTGATATTCCTTCTAGAAAAGCCAAAGGGGCGTTTGAGCTCTCTGAAGTGATTTGATTATTTGTTAGCTCTCCTAGGTAACTGTGTAAGGAAGGAATTCTCTGACACCAGTGTTCATGGTTATCTTGGTGACATATAAATCTTCCCCATCAATTGGCCTTTTTGCAAACCCTCCAAATGTAGTTTAATCTGTAACCTGACCTAGTTTACCTAAAGAGCCTATTTAACCAGGTTTATTTATGGATGAGATTATTATTCTCTTAACTAAGTTTGTTTAGCTATAACCTTGAAGGAAGCATGGGTTTATGAATCTGTTTTTTTTCCAATTTTTATGGCCTAAGAGGAATGTATAAGATTACAGTATGTAAAATAATTTTTTCTCAGTAACTCTGATGTAATTTTGTCTTTAAGAGCCCTTGTTAGAATCCTAATTTTGTTCAGGTTTATTTTTCATATCTGAGATCTGAACCTATGCTTAAACATAATAATAAAACCTAGCTTTTTGCCTCCATAATTTTTGCATCGTGGTAGGTAAATTTCAAGAGCAGTTATGTAGCACGTGAACTCAGAAGGAAGTTATTTCTCCCATAACAGTAGCAAATAGCATGACATGAAAGCAGAAGAGACAATGCGTGATCTCAGGTTTCAGAAAATACTGTAAGCTAGAGTACTCAGGACTGATTTCATGGCAGAGGTCCAGCTTGAACTGGGCCTTAATGGATGACTAGAGATTAGATTGATAGAAAGGTGAAGGAGGTCCCAGAATCTAGATAACTGAGAATAATTTAGAAAAATGAATAAATCAGAAAGGGAGCTTCTTTGGGGAACAAATGTATTATTCAGTTTTATACTAGCTGAGTATGAAGTGCTGATTGATAATTCAAGAGAAAATGTCTATTAGGCTTTTGAAGACAATGAACTAGAGCTTCTCTCTTAAATGAGTTCTCTGAGGGATGGAGAATAGATGAGTTTTTGTCTAAACAGTGGAGGGTGTGTACGTGCGTTTTTGTGTCTGTGAGTGTGTCTATGTATTTGTATGGGTATAAACAAATATAAACAAAGACAGAGAATTACTGGAACCTCAAGAGCTATATTTAGGAGGGAAAAGATGGACCCAGGGAAGGAGACGATGTATTACTTACCATGATATGGTTGTAAGCAGAACCATGCCTAGTACTCCAAATTCTAGGTTTATATAGACAAGATTTAATCCCAGGAGACTTCTCAAAAGTTGCATCTCTGGGGTTTGTTGTTTTGCCCCACCCCAGAGTTTCCTCTGGGAACCTCAAAATATATCTTATGTTCGATCTCTACAGATTCTGGTAAACAGGCAGGCTCTCAAGGCAACAATGCCTATCAAACACAGAATGGCTCTCATTTTATCTCCACAGAAAATGCAAAATAACAAAAACACTTTTGGTAGGTTTTAAGTAGTTGATGGCAATCTCTTTTCAAAGCAGCAGTTCCAATGAGTTCCACCTTTAAGCAAAGGATACTCTAGGCCTTGGACTTTCGGTACTACCATGAGAGACAAGAAGTCCCACCTCTTCCCAGAACTGTTAGGTATGTGATATGTTAGATATGTTTATGCAGTGTTCCAGGAGGTCTAGCAGTCTGGTATGAGAGCTTGCTGAGCCCTTTTCAGGGCTGCTTATCCACCTTTGATGTTTACCTTCACCTAAATCTCACCTGTGGCTCCAAGAAGCTATAGCATGCACAGCAACCACACCCTGGTAAACCATCTCAGCAGTCAAAAGAAGAGGATAACCACAGGCCTCAAACCCATCAATGGTGAGTTAGGAGGGTGTCTACTGCAAGCACTTGAAGACTTTCCCTGGTGGAATGGGTGGATGAGAACAGTTTGTTCCAACAGCCATGAATGTACCTGAAGCAGGTCCTGTGGAGTACTTAGAGCTTGTTCAGACATCCCAGACCATCACCCGTCATGTTGACTTTTGTCTTGCCACTGGACTTCAATGACTCAGAAAGAAAGAGTGAGGCTGAAGACTTAGTGCAACTCTGCTTCACTTAAATCTAAGTTATGCATAAGTCAAGACATCAACTGTTATATCATTGGTCCTCTTCAAAATAAAGGAGGGACAAGAAGAAGCATTCCTTAAAAACTTGGTAGTTGGCTGATTGACTATAGAAGGATGATATGCTAAAATGAAAAACAAGCAGGGTAATCTTTTGTTTCTGATAGTGAAAAGTGGGGCATGATTAATCTAAAATAAAGAAACCAATAAAGAAATAAGAACTGATTTGTAGTTATTAATCTTATCTATAGAGAGTACTGTGTCTTGTGTTCAGCAAAGTCAAAAGACTTTCTTTTTTTTTAACCTGAGAAACAAGCAGCAACCAACTCAGGATTATAAGCAGTAGTGCAATTGCCTCACATTATATAATTAACCTCTTGTTCAGTAGCCTCGGCTATAACCCTATTGAGGAAAAAATTCACTAGGGTGGCTTGATTTATAGAATAAGATTATTTGAGTAAATTAGTAAATTTTATGAACTGACAAGTAAAACTTGAACTTCCTAAGTAATGGAGGCTGAGCAAAGAGGTGTCCAATTTGAAATTATCTCCAAAATCTTTCCAGGAACTGGTGTGTGTGTGTGTGTGTGTGTGTGTGTGTGTGTGTGTGTGTGTGTGTGTGTAACCCCAACCCTGTGTGTGTGTGTGTGTGTGTGTGTGTGTGTGTGTGTGTATGTGTGTATGTAATACGAAGTTACTTCGACAATAGCTAAGAGGATTTAATGTTTTCCAAACTTGTAAACAGAGCTAAGTGAAGGAAGGTGACCAGGAGAGATTGCTTAGGCAATTGATGTGTGATGCTTAAAATAGATGTTTCATGTGTTCACAAATACAAAAGTCAAGGGGAGGAAATGTTTTCTAAGCACTCAGGAGTGAAATTGTTGTGGTTCCATTGTATTTCCCTTACTGTCATTCCAGATGAATCCAATATTCGTGTTGATGACCTTTCTTACTTCCATCTTGAAATACTTTAGCCATCCCTGAGATTATCTTGCTTGAGAATTCACCATCATTCAGAACTGCTGTACCTCTAAAATCTTGAACTATCAAATTCCTCTCTCTGAACACAGTTGTCTTTCCTTCTATCTTTTCCAAACTCTTGCTCCTCCTGTATCTTTTCATCACCCTTATAAATTCTATTCCCTTCCTATTTTCCCAGTCCCTCACCCACATTTGGTTCTTATGGTCCTCCCTTCCATCTTGATCTTATATATCATTAGACACTCCCTCCCTCTCTGGCTCTCTGTTTTTCTGTCTCTCTGTTTCTGTGTGTGTGTGTGTGTGTGTGTGTGTGTGTCTGTCCCTGCCTCCCTTACCCCTATATCTCCCCCCCCCCACCTTTACCTCTCCTTCTCCCTGTCTCCCTCCTTCCCTCCCACCTCTCTCCCCTTCATTATATAGCATAATAGCCACTCACAAACTTAATCCTTCCATATCTGTTCTGTTTCTTACCTAGACTGGTTGACCACTCCTTAGAAATCCTAGCAACATCCTCTCCTCCCACCCACCCACACAAGGTTTCACCATAATGGTGCTGAATTTGGTGCAGATATCCAACTGCCCTAGCCCCAAAGCAGCTCATAACTCCTGAGTTCAAGTAATCCACCACCCTCAGCCTCCATCTCCTGGTAGCTGAAATTACAGGCATACCAGCCTATGATGAGCAATTTGCTTTGTTTACTTTCTTTCTCTTTCATCAGAATATATGATTTAAATGTCGGAAAGACTTTTGAGGTCATCTAATCCAGAGTTTCTTAACATTTTTTATGTCAGCCCATCGAGCAGTGTAGCAAAGCCTATGAACCCCTTCTTAGGATAATGTCTTAAATACAGAAACTAAATGCATAAGATTACAAAGAAAATTAATTTTGCTGAAATGATTGTCAAAGTACTTTCTTTTAAAAGTTCACAGAGAAAAGAACAACAAAAGAAAAACAAAAACAGAAAACAAAAAATCAACCAAAAAAAAGTTCACATAGACCAGGTTAAGAGCCCCCTGATCTGATCCAACTCCCTTATTTTATAGATGATGAAACTGAGGTTCAGCAAAGTTAAATGAGTTGTCCAAAGTCACACAGGGATCTAGGCAGGGGTTAAAATCTAGGTTCTCTTACTCCAAATTCAGTGATTATACTTTACCCTTTATTACTGCATATTACCCATTAATTAGATTGTAGACTCCTTGAGGCTAGGTACCCTTTTTGTTGTTTTGTATCCCCAGCTACTCTCGTAGTTCTTTATACATAGTAGAAGCTTTCTGAAAACTTGTTGAATTTATTGATTTGAGCATCTGAGTATCTTTTGTTAATGAAGGCAGGGGCCAAGTTGTTTTTCCTGTTATTGTATCACCAGGGTCTGTTGCAATGTTATGCATACAGTAGGCTTTCAATGAATGTTTACTGAATTGAATTAAATGCCCTGCATCTAGGATAAGATGTCATTTGAACCATACTTTTGGAGGCAAGTACAGAAGGTCCCTGAAAAATGAGTTTATATCAAAGAACAGTGACTATTAAGTGTCTCTAACTAGGTTTTACACCTCCCCACCACCTTGTGCTGACATCCTTTATCTCCTGCCATTGTTTTGATTCTTCACCCAGTGAAGAGGGCATTGGCTATCTTCCAGAAAGAGTGTCCTTTTTTTGTGGGTTTTTTTTTGAATGAATACCTGATTAAGTTAACGAAGCTGAGCCAGGGGCGGGAAGAGTAACTTGGCGGCAGAGTACTGCTGTAGGAGATCTGGCAGCATATTCAACTCACGGAGTGTGTTTGGAGGCTCCACGCTGGGCTTCCTGTGAGCCACAGGAGAGGGCTACAGTAATTACCAGGCTGCCTGATTGAAAACAGCTGCAAGTAGCAAGTCATCCCATTGTCCATTTCACTGGTGATTAGAATTGACTCGCTAGAGCATCTTGGATTCGACATCTTCTCTTTGAAATAAATAGAAGGTAGAAAGAAGCGAGGGTTTCCCATTTGCCTGGCTTTTTAAACAAACCATTCATGGCTTGAGAGTCAGAATTCAGCCTTCTATTCACTGAATATAAATCAGTCTCTTGATTTTTTTTAAAGACTGTCAGAAAGAATTCTTATTTCTGCTAATTTCTTACCGTTAAATACTTAGTTTACCCGCCTCACACTTTCCACTCAGTCAAGATGGTTATAGAGAATTTGCTACTTATAAATACACATTGCTTTTAACAAGCCCCACAGCTTACAAAGTTGTTGTTTTGGGATTCTAACCAAGACTTCAGTGATAGTTTGGGTTAATTGGATGTGGAATTTCAGCAGTGTTTAAAATGAGGAAAAACTAGAACATCTTGTATTTGCATCCTATGCTACATGGAATGTCAAAGGGTGACAGCTTTTCACAGAATCAGGAGGAGACTGAAACAGCCAACCCATATCAAAAGAATCCATTCTATAATATACCTGACAAATGGCCATTCAGTTTTTCTTGAAAACCTCTAGTGTTCTGCTTTTGTACAATTCTAGTTTGTTTTTTTATTTCCTCAACAAGGATTATTTAAAGCCGAAATTACACTGGCCATCTCCTCTGGAGGCTCACCAGTCTATTGATGACCTTTCCAAAACTCAGTGTCCATCACTGAATACAGTACACCAAGGGTTTTTATATCTATCCTCTGTTGCCCACCTTTGCTTATGCTATCTGTCCTTTTTGTTAATCTAAATTGGTTGGTGAGTTCCCTTTGCATCCACATCATTTTCTCTTTATACAACTCTCCCTTCTTTTCTTTTCTCCAAAATTATTTGAATTTATGTCTACAAAAATCTTCATTTTTAAGATCTTCCCATCTCTTCTGGACTGACTTGTCACAAAACATTTTAATCCATGGAGTCACATTTCATTTCTCTGAATACTTTCAAATATGTGCTCTTTGAAAATACAGGGTACATGTCAGATTATACTGAATTTCATAATTTATAAGATGGAATGATCACTTTACATAGAGGTTACTATCATTTTTATTTTATCAGCCAGTTCCTCCTTACTAGTAAGAATACAGTCCAGACTAAAAAGAATTTTTCACATTTGTTCCTATACCTTTTGAATGATTAAATCAGTATTAAGACCAGCAAAAAAGGGTTTAAAGGTATCATTTCAGACGATGGATCAGTATTCATTCTTCCTTGCTTAATCACCAACTTTTAATAGCAAATACTTTTATCAAATTACTCAGCACTTGACACAGTGCCTGACACATAGTAGGCACTTAATAAAAGTTTATTGAATTAAATAAATGATTAGGTCATAAGAGTTCTCATCCTAACATTGAAAAATGAAATCAGAACCCAGGGCATAACTTAAATATGTGGGTAGGGTTTATTGGAAGTCATAACACAGATTGTTGGGTTCCGAGATTATAGAGGAAGATACTGGAATATAATTGTCTTTGATGCTCCTTCTGGGCATATAAGGAATTTTCATTTCTTATTAGCTATCGTTATCTATACTATAGAAGAAAGAAGATGCAGTGTTCTTTTGAAGTTATGAATCTTTGGTGGAGCAATATGAGACTGGGCTGCTTTTCTTTATGAAGATCTTATTTGTGATGTGGTTATCCACAAATTCTCATCTTCTCCCTGACTTTGAAGGTATGAGAAATTTTGATTGGACAGGGCACATGTGTCTGAGCTTGTGTATAATCTTTCTGAAATGATTATTAGTTTTGAGAAAACTCAGCTTTGATGCACATTTAATACACCCTAGAAAGCTTGGGAAGACTGGAGTATTACCCATATGGAGGACCTTTACTAGAAAGTTTCTCATAATTAGTCTAAGGATTACACATTTGGTAACCTTAGGAAATGTACAGTCATAGAATCTCCAGTGCAGGTGCTAATAATTATATCTTTAATGACCTTGGAAGAAGCTACCAGTGAGAGACAGAGACATAAAGACAGAGACAGAGAGATAGACAGAGAGACAGAGACAGAGAGAGAGACAGAGACAGAGAGAGAATTGTGTTGTATTGGGAGGAGAGTACAGAACCCATACAGTAAGGCTTCTTATAAATGGGGATAAAGGGGACAGAAGCTGTCAAGCTTTTAATAGACAAGATAACACATTATAAGTGGTTATGATCTACTTCAGAGAATACTATTAACAACTCTTTCTGACAGCAATGTTTGTCTTTAAAAAAAAAATCAAGTCTCTTAACTAAGAGACTGATTCATATTCAATGAATGGGTGACTAAATTCTGACTCTCAAGCAATGAATGGTTCATTTAAAAGCTGAACAAATGAGAAACCCTACCTCTTTATTTCCAAGAGAGGATGCTGAACCCCTGATGCTCTAGTCTAGTGAGTCTATTCTAATCAACGGATGATATGAAAAATGGGATACTTGCAGCTATTTTCAATCAGGCACCTAGGTGGCACAACAAATAAAATGCTAGACCTGGAGTCAGGAAGTTCATTGCACCCTCAGACATATATTATCTTTGTGACTTTGAGCAATATACTTTATTTCTGTCAGCCTCAGTTTCCTGAACCATAAAATGGGGATAAAAACAGCCCCTACCTCCCAAGGTTACTGTAAAGGTCAAATATGCTATCTAGCATAGTGCCTGACACATAGTAAACATTATATAAAAGCTCTCTCCCTTCTTCTTTCCCCCTAAATATGCAACAATAACTGCACAACAGTGATTGTCCTGGCATGCAATAAGGAATAAATGTAAATACACATGATCTTGTTCTATCACTTAGACTTGCTTTGGTAGATATAAATGCATACATTAGTGCCCAATCAAATTGTGAGATGAGTTATAGCAGACCACACAATGTACTGACCAATAAAAAGCCACCCAGAACACCAAGACAGTTTTAAGCTTTTCTGCATTTGACAGAAAGAGAGCCCCAGAAGATATCTGGATTAAATTAATTATTATTATTATAATTATATATCATTATAATAGAAATATAATTACAATTAATTAATAATTTAATTAATTAAATTAATAAAAATAATTAAAGTCCCACTCAATTCTATATCATGCCTCTGGGCTGGGCTAGTGGCCTATGTCACAAACTCCTCATCTGTGTCCTTTTCTTGTCCAGCTGATATGTGGAATAATCATAAGACAATATCAATTTTGGTTCTGCCTCCATTGTTCTTCATCCCATTGGTCTCTAAATTCTTTCTCTATCTCAGTTTCCTAGATTTACTCACAAATATATCGTCTTAATATATAATACTTCTCCATTTTAAAATCATATCTTGTTCTTTTTAATTAAGGAATAACTTTCTTCATCCATCTTCAGGTATTGGGTCCCAACCAACTAAGTCTCTGTTAGACCTACAAATTCAAATTTGATCCTCTGATTCATCTTGAAGGTTCTGGGTATTTTTTTTTTTGCCACAACTAATACCTCTTTATTGGTAAATATGTGTATGTGTGTATATACAACACACACATAAATGTTATTATTAAAGATGATAATAACAAAAGGACAACCAGTAATTTAGTTGACAGATTATACACATCTCTTTACTTATTATCTACTATCTGCTTTTGGGTTATTTCAACAAAGGAGAAAGAGGAAGAGACCATTTCATAAATGTAATAGCAGCAGCAGCACATTTATATTATGCTTTACACATTCTAAAGTGTTTTCCTCATCACTCCAATTCTAAGCAAAGTGTAAACTTGTTCCCATTTTAGAGGTGAAAATTCTTAAGCTCAGAGAAAGGAAATGACTTGCCTAAGGTCACACTACCATTCCATAGCAAAGCTGGGATTTGAATTCAGGTCATTAGACTGAAGTTCAGAATTGCACACTAAACCCTTCTAAAACATTACAGAGACACAAAGGAGAATGAACCTCCTGGAGGTACTGAGGAGGCATTTTAATGCCCTGAAAAAAAGTTTTGGTTGGATAACTGTCAGTTTGTAACAAGATTATAAAAATGATTTGATGCTTTGAAATAGTTAAACTTTTCACCAGTAAAAATAATACTGTATGGGGCAGCTAGGTGGCGCAGTGAATAGAGCACCAGCCCTGGAGTCAGGAGGACCTGAGTTCAAATCCGGCCTCAGACACTTAACACAAAAACTAGCCATGTGGCCTTAGGCAAGTCACTTAACCCCAACTGCCCTCCCAAAAGCAAAAACCAAAAACAATACTGTATCACACTTGCTACAGCAAGTAAGTGCTTTGTATATATTCATTGCACATATGAACAAGGCAAGGGTACTTTGGGGCTGATGAGGGTTTTCTCAGGTATTTTTCAAACTCTGTAAGGATTTCCACATTCCCTATTAGTAAGCCTTAGCTATTAGCTTTCTAGGGAGTTCATTCTATCCTGTGATTGGTAGGATCCAAACTAAATCTTGTATGGCTATTACTAGGCCATTCTTAAAGTAAGCATTAATAAAAAGGCTAAAATGAATGTTTGAGAATAGACAGCTGGCAGGCATCCTTTTGAAAGATCTTGCATATTTCACTAGGCTATAGAAAGAAGATTCAGCATTTTCCACCCAAACCTTTTGCTATTTTTTCTTTAGAAAAAAAGTATGATGGAAGAAGTAGGCAGGATGGGGTAAGGAAATATAGTGTCACCACTATCCAGAAATATAGGACCTTAACTCAGCATCTGACCTTTCATGTTATTGAAGTTGTATGTGTGGGTTGGGCAGAGATAATACTTACCTGTCCAACAGAACAGTATGCATAATGACCCATTCCTTGAAGCTATTAGAAAGCTAGTTGCATTAATCAGCTAGAGGGGGGAAAGTTAAGTATTAACAATCAGCTCTTTTGTATGAATTATGGGTGAGAGATTGATTATTGGTTAGTTCAGAGGATAAGTAGGAGAATCTTCTCATGAACCATCAAGATGCCCATTTTAATCCTGAGTTAGGAGTGACTTGCAAAGAATAGACTTGATTGTTGATTGTGAATTAAAGTTATTGAATTATTATAATTTTAAATTGAGACCTTTAAAAAAAAGTCCCCAGAATTATAGCAGCTTAGTAAGTAGTAAATTGTTTTCTGCTTTTAGCAATGAAAGCCTAACCCACTGGAAGTATGAAGGGTCATATGGTGTTAGGGAAGCATTACTGATCTGGAGATCAGAAAACCTGGATTCTAGTCCCAATTATGCCATTGCTTAGCTGTATGATCCTGGGGAAAAGCCTTTTCTTTCACTGGGTTTCAATTTCTTTACTTTAAAATATATGGAGTTACACCAAATAAACTATAGGTTCCTTTCTACATCTAAAATGTGTTATTTCTATTTGAAAATTATAACACACACACACAACATACAACAAAAAAACTAAAGGTTTTCCACATTGGCGCCCTTGAGTAGAGTCATTATGCCAAGCTTGTTGATTGGGTGAGTAATATAAGGACAGAATTATCACTTTCATCCTTAGACCCAAGTCCTCCAGGTAACAGATAAGGCTCATTAATTATGGGTGCTGTAGAGAATGATTTCTCTTCCCTGCCTTTGGCCAGCACTATGGATAAACAAAGGGTTTAGAGTACCAGGATAGTTAATCTGGCATGTAATTACTCATTAAAGCAAGACATTTTTTGTGCATGTATTGAGCTAGGAAGGTCTTTACAGAAAGGCATTTCCAGCTTTTCTTGAAAACACAGATTCTGACCTCTGCTGAACAATTCAGTTGGGACCATTACATATCCAGATGGTGATTCCTTCAAGTGATTATTTTTCCGCCTTGAGCCTTTCCAGGAATTCTAGCATGGGCAGGCCGCCAGGGGACACTGGCTACCCAGACACTGCAGAGACGTTCCATGTGTGCTGGCTTCTAGGGATATCAGAGCCCAGCTGCTGTCCTGAGCATCCTCTATGACATCTCCTCTAATGCGTAGACTTATAGGCCCATGGAGCCAGGTGCCTGCTCCAAAGCATAGTGCCCATGCACATAGACACAGGAGTAGGTTTACATCCTGGCTCTCATCTCTGTGACCTTGGACAGGTCATTCAAACTCTCTAGCTTTAATTTCCTCCTCGTTACAGTGGAGATAGTAATGCTTTTGATATCTACCTCATGCTGTTAGTATGAGGAAAGTACCTTATAAACCTTTATAAATGAATTATCATTAATTACAGTGATGATAACAACAGTGGTCACTGATTAATATTAGAAGCTATTAAGTATATCTAGGAATGTGAAAGAAATGAGAATACAAACATGACAAGTCAAAAAATTTAGTAGGAGAACCACAGCAAGAGTCTAGCAGTGCTAAGGAAATGTGGAAAAGTGAACTCTGTTAGGGTTCCTAAGTTGGAAAAAAACATTCTGTTCTTAAGTTTCTTTCAGTAGACAAATAGCTACATTGAGCTAGGAATTAAACTGATGTCATTTTTGGTTGATTTTTAAATATTTATATAAAATCTTCTTTGGGTAAAAGGATTGGACCTATAATTTCACTGGTTTAGAAATTTCCTCTACCCAACACAAGTTGGCACCTTCTCTGCCTAGGGCATTGAAAGGTTAGGTAACTTATTCAGGGACACACACATCCAGTATCCATCAGACAAGACTTGAAATTCATTCTTCCAGGCTTTGAGACCAGTTCTCTGACCACTATACCATGCTGCCACTGAACAACAACATTAAGAATAATTTGAAAAATACAAAAAAAGGATTTAAAAAGATCAGAAAGGGGTATAAAAGCCAAAGAACATATTATTACTATTTTTATTAAAGTTAATGTATACTTTTTAAAGTGGTAGGTACAGGAACTGTGATTTCATTTATATAGAGAATTCTCTGGTTTAGGAAACTCCTGCTGCCTATGTAGCTTGGCACCTTTTCTACCACTCACAGCCTCAGAGAATTGTCCATAGTATTAAAGAGGTGGTGATTTAATATTCTGGTTTACCCACCTATGCAGTCTTGAGGAAACTGTAGTTTTTGACTTGATCTACCCAACTCTTTCTCCTTCCCCTCTTGGTTTCCATGACACTGCACTCTTGGTTTTGCATGCTTCTGCATTTCTGACTATTCCTTCTCAGTCCCTTTGTTGGACCATCAGCCATCTCCCTCCTCCTCTTAAATGAAGATGTACCCCAAATCCTGTTCTGAAATGTCCTGTATTCTTTTATTACATGTTTTTCGGCCTTGGTGCTTTCATCTGCTCCCATGGCTTCAGTGAGCATCTCTAAACCTCTCACAGGTTGTTGTTATTGTTGTGTTAGGTTTGTTTTTGAAGAGGACCATGACATCAGGAAAATGACAACATGACTTGCAGTTGACTTTGACTTGAGGGAGGAAGAGCCTCCTACATAGATCTATTCAGCTCTAATTGATCTCCTGAACTCCAGTCCAGGGTAGACAATTATCTACCGGTCGTCTCTAACATGAATGTCCTATCAGCATCTCAAATCAAACATGTCTGAAATGAAATTCATTATCTTCCTTTCTAACCTCTCTTCTCCAGGTTTCCCTATTTTGGATACATTACCCAGGTTCACAGCTTTATAGATTTCCTTGCCTCTTCACTTTCCCTCACATGACCCCAATATATCCAAATAGTTGGCAAGTCTTTTCCCTTGTCAATTCTGCCTCCACAGCTTACCTTCGCACCTGTCCTCTTCTCTTTATTTACATGATCACTACCTTGGTTCTGGTCCTCATACTCTCTGACTTGGACTATTAAAAAGAGCCTTTTAATTGACTACCCTACTTTCATTCTCTCTCTTCATAGATTGATACACCTGCCAAAAATATATGCCAAATTAATATTGCTTAGACAGAAATCTGACCTTGCTGCTCTCTTGCTCCAGAAACTCCAGTTGCCACTTATGTCAGTAGGATAACATGCAGATCCCTTATCTTGGCATATAAAGCCATCCACAGTCTGATCCTAATCTCTATTTCCAGACTCCTTTAACATTGTTTCTTTTCATGAATTCTACATTCCAGCCAGGCAGACCTATTTACTGCTCCCTGAGCTTGACATTGTCTCTCTCCTCCATGTCTTTGCTTCATCTGTCTCCTATGACTGGAATGCATTCCCTTCTCTCCTCCGCCCTTTTGAATCTCTAGTTTCATTCAAGGCATCCTCAGCTCAAGAGCCATCTCTTATATGCAGAGCTTTTTCTTTTCTTTCCCCAGGTGTCAGTGCTTGGCCCCTCCTCCCTGTATTTATGCATCTACATCTTATAGCGTTCCAATAAAATGTAAAGTCCTTGAGGGCAGAGACTATTTCAGTTTTGTATTTGTATCCCAATACCTAGCATGAGTGCTTCACACATCGTAGGCATTTAAAAAAATGTATATGGAACTGAACTGAAATCTTCAGTCTTTCCTGGGTCAGTATTTTTATCTAGCCAGCAGGGGGAGCATAAAACTTTTAATTTGAGGATAATCTTTTTAATGAGTACTTTAAAAAAAGTTGGTATAGCTTGTGAGCTTGAGGTGGGATGGAATGGGATAGGGGATGGGGAGGAGTTGGAGGAAGAAACAGAACACACACACACACACACACACACACTTATCTCTCTATGTACAGATATTTCCTTTAGTAGATTTAAAGACCAAAAAAATAACAAAACCATCACAGCAAAAAATAAAGGGTAGTGTCCCTTAAGTTATTTAAAGTTAGATGTATAATTTAGATTTAATAAATGGATATTGATGATTTAATTTCAATGTTAGTGTTTAAAATGCTGTAAAATTATCAAAAATTAGCCGTTACTTGGAGGTAATCATGTCCTAGGCATTATAGGATAATCTTAAGAAAGCTGCTTATCCACAAACCTTACAAGGGCAGCAGCATTGCCAAAATTCTGTTTCAGGCACAAATTAAAATCCACTCTCTTGTCTTAGATCTTCCATATCATCTTCAATTTCCATAAATATCTACTCTACAAAGTACCTCTCTGCCTTTCAAGCAGTGCTCTTATTGATTAAAAGTCCTTTAGTGTGAGATGTCACCTCTAGCATCGATCATGAAGGGAGTGGGGGAGGGAGGGATTTCCAAAGGCAGGTTGTACAATTTTGCCTCTTCTATTAAGTAAAACAAAAACCTTTGGTGTTTTGTCTTTATATTCACTGTCCTCAGCACAATGCTTTGAGTATAGTAAGGGTTTAACAAATAATTATTTAGTTGAATCTGCCCTTGAAAGAATTTGGACAAGGAATGCTAAATGAGCTTCAGTTCCTATTGCTTCTCTAGGTCTGCAGTGAGAGCTAGAGCTTCTGTAGAAGTTAAATTCAATCTGCTTCTTGTTATAGTGGTTCTTATTGGTTTGCTAAATGTCCTGCCCTTGCCCAGGTGGAAATCTGTTTGTTACACAAAACAGCTGAGGCGAGTTGTGGTGACTCATGGTTCAGTGGTTACTAAGAAACAGAAATACGAGCCAGTAAAGAATAGGTCTGGGCTCCCTGCCCTGGTGCCTTCACAGTTTTAAACATGCAGGTACAGTTTATCTGAAGGAGGTTTCCTTCCTTTTGGATTTCATCATTTGAGTTGACTCTGGGTGGACGTCTTTACAGATATTAAGGTACAGGAGAAAGGGGAGAAAGGAAGGAAAGGCAGTAGCCAGTAAGCAGGCCTGCCCAAGAAAGCTTTAAAATCACCAATCCTATTATGTAAAGAAATTAAATCACATCAGTCCTGATCAGCTTGCAACAATCATTTTGCTCATTAGTAATGAATGGCAGTGCTACTTAGGCTGAAAAAGTATTTTAGGGATGAGAATTTTTTGTGTCTGCTTGTCCTGAATTTCAGGGAGGGTTGTTATAGGCGTGTGTTTGTACCTGCTACAGTAATCTAACTAATGAGTGTTTAACATGGACCCTGGGAGATAATATGCAGAAATAACCCTTTGAGACTCTTTTAAGAGTTTCATTTCCAGCACATGGATCTTTTGGGAGCTCATATAGTTGTCTTGAACTTAGAGCATCCTTCCCATGGATTTTGTTCAGTCATCCAGGGAGGGTACAAAGGGTAAGGTGTGTGTCCAGAGCAGGGGAAAAGAGTGGGGTTAATATTTCTGAAGCCAGAGTATATGACCATGAAGACTGGGAAAGAGGCAGAGGCATAGGGAAATAGAATTATAAGGAGAACTTGTCTTAACTTCAACAAAATTATAGCTCGTAAAAGTTCTGATCCGCTTAATGATTTTCATGATGTGTAAACTGAAACGGCCAGTGTAGTCTCTGCTCTTATGCTATGTCTATAAGTAGGATCTTAGGAATCCTGTTAATCACTGAAGGCACTTCTTGCTTTGGTTTGAGATTTCCCACCCCACCCCCAGGACTGATTTTGTGATCTCCTCTCCCTCCTTCCTCACTGCCCCCTTTCTTTTTCCAGAATCCAGAGCAGCTGTTGGAAGATTGTGCTCATAGGGAGATGATTCCTCATGAAGTTTCTGGATCCCCTTCAGAAATCAAATGCGACTTTCCATTTACCAGACTGAAACCAGAACTAGCCAGACAGTGAAGCAATTACAGTGGAGGGGGGACGGCGAAAAATGAAATCCAACCAAGAACGGAGCAATGAATGCTTGCCTCCCAAAAAACGAGAGATTCCTGCCACTAGCCGGCCATCGGAGGAGAAGCCAGTGGTCGTGCCAAACGACAACCACAGGGCCGAGAGCTTAACATGGCTCCCCAGCACTCAAAGTGGACAAGGCAACATGGGTGGGAGGCCTGGTCCTGGGGGGACCTCGGCAACAGAGCTTGGTTTACAGCAGGGAATAGGTTTACACAAATCACTGTCCACAGGGATGGATTATTCTCCACCCAGTGCCCCCAGGTCTGTTCCAGCCACTACCACGCTCCCTGCGGTGTACCCTCCCCCGCA
The DNA here is from genome assembly GCA_011680675.1 of Gymnobelideus leadbeateri. Classification (NCBI taxonomy): domain Eukaryota; kingdom Metazoa; phylum Chordata; class Mammalia; order Diprotodontia; family Petauridae; genus Gymnobelideus; species Gymnobelideus leadbeateri. The sequence continues at coordinate 133,378 of WOXC01002358.1, read as the reverse complement.
GTCAGGGACCCCAGTGTCCCCTGTGCAGTACACACACTTGCCGCACACTTTCCAGTTCATTGGGTCCTCTCAGTATAGTGGGCCCTATGCTGGCTTCATCCCCTCCCAGCTGATCTCCCCTCCAGCCAATCCTGCCACCAGTGCAGTGGCCTCTGCTGCTGTGGCTACCACTCCATCGCAGCGCTCCCACCTGGAGGCCTACTCCACTCTGCTAGCCAATGTGGGCGGCTTGAGCCAGCAGCCAGGGCACAAGGTCGAGCAGCAACAGCATCTGATCAGGACTCCAGGGCTTATCACGGCAGGGTCCCCACCACCCACACAGCAGAACCAGTATGTCCATATTTCCAGCTCTCCCCAAAGTGCTGGGCGTCCCATGTCCCCTCCAGCCATCCCAGTTCACCTACATCCCCATCAGACAATGATCCCACACACACTCACCCTGGGGCCTTCCTCCCAGGTGGTGGTGCAATACACAGACGCTGGTGGTCATTTTGTGCCCCGGGAATCCACTAAGAAGACTGAGAGCAGCAGGCTACAGCAGGCCATCCAGGCCAAAGAAATGCTGAATGGTGAGATGGAGAAGAGCAGAAGGTATGGCGTCCCTTCCTCTGCAGACCTGGGCCTCATGAAGGCGAGCGGAAAGACAACCTCTCACCACTATGAAACCAGACATGTTGTGGTCCACTCAGGCCCTGCTGACTATGGCACCCGCGATTCATCAGGGGCGCGGGCCTCCGTGATGGTCCTACCCAATAGCAACACACCCACCACAGACATGGAAGTCCAGCAGGTCACGCACCGAGAGGCCTCCCCATCCACCCTCAATGACAAGAGCAGCCTCCACTTAGGGAAGCCCAGTCACCGCTCTTATGCTCTGTCCCCGCAACAGGCTCTGGGCCCTGAGGGTGTGAAGGCCGCCGTGGCCACACTGTCGCCACACACCGTCATCCAGACCACCCACAGCGCTTCGGACTCCCTCCCCGTTGGACTTCCAGCCTTCTATGCAGGGACTCAGCCACCCGTCATCGGCTACCTGAGTAGCCAACAACAAGCAATCAGTTACGCCGGCAACCTGCCCCAGCACCTGGTGATCCCTGGGACCCAGCCTCTGCTCATCCCCGTGGGCGGCAGCGACATGGAGCCCTCTGGGGTAGCCCCTGCCATCGTCACTTCATCCCCACAGTTTGCAGCAGTGCCTCATACATTCGTCACGACCACCATTCCCAAAAGCGAGAATTTCAGCGCAGAGCCCCTGGCCACTCAGGCAGCCTACCCAGCCATGGTGCAGGCCCAGATTCACCTCCCTGTGGTCCAGTCCATCGCATCTTCCACAGCTGTTCCCCCAACACTGCCCCCTTACTTCATGAAAGGGTCAATCATCCAGTTGGCCAATGGAGAGCTAAAGAAGGTCGAGGACTTAAAAACAGAAGATTTCATTCAGAGTGCCGAGATTAGCAATGACCTGAAAATAGACTCCAGCACCGTGGAAAGGATTGAAGACAGCCCCACCCCAGGCATTGCAGTAATCCAGTTTGCAGTGGGAGAACATCGAGCACAGGTAATGTTCACCCCAGAGCTCCCTCACAAATACTGGCAGTCACACACTCACTTCAGATGTTCCACTTTTTTTTTTCTCTCAAGATGGACGGACTTCTCGGCCAAGCTGGGGGGAGATTGTCTTCTCATTTGTGCTTAAGAATAAGTCCCTATCTTCTCCAAGCCTAAGTAACTGATTTATTTTTCCTCTTTCAAGAGAAAATGAAGCACTAGGTGATAGAGTGGTGGAGTGAAACTTGTACTGGATTTGGAGTCTGGGCTTAAGTCCTAGCTCTGACTCTTATTACCTGTTTGACCTTCAGTAAGTTTCTCTGAGGTTTAAGTTCCTTCATCTGTAAAATAAGATTGTACTAGAAGACCCCTAAGGTCCCTTCTGCCTCTAAATTCATGATTTCTGATCAGGCTACAACCATGTGAAGGTCAACGAGTCCCTATATCACACTGCTACTTCAGAGAAACCAGAGCTACCATGAGTGATCTCCTTGGCTGTAGGAACTAGGAATCCTAAGAACAGGATGAGAGCTAAAACTAAGACAAGCCATTCATCCAAATTGTGTCCTTCCCTTCTTTGTTTTCATGCATCCCTTCCCTCTTTCCTACCTATCCCCTGAATCTTTTGAAATTGTTTATTTCCATAGCTCATTTGTAAGAAACAACTATTTCCATAGCTCATTTGTAAGAAACAACAACTCCCTTATTCAGGTTGCTTTAAATCAGTTGTTAGGTCAAATGGATTTGATTTGGTCAAGGCTTTGAATTTCCATGACTAGAAATCAAAGAATCTTCTTGGAATGTTTCCATTGAATACTCTGAAGGCACCAAAATGGTATAGAATCCCATTCAGATCTTAAGAGGAAAGTGATTTAAAAAGAGTAGAGTTGATATGTTGAAAAGTCAGGGCTTATACATTGTGCTGGGTTTGAATTGGTATATGTGTATATGTTTTTAAAAGGAAAAAATCAAGAAGATTGGGGTGGTATGGTCATTTTACAATATATTTTCCAGAAGTGTTAAATGAATGACCCAAAGTGGTGACCCCTTTTTAAGGGATATCCCATCTTTTGCTAAGTATTGCAGGTCCCCATAGCCATCCCAAATCTGGATCACAAATATCTTTCTGCATGATGCCCATAATGATATTATTGTTTTTGAGTCTGACCCTTCATGACCCCATTTTGCAGTTTTCTTGGCAAAGATACTAGAGCAGTTTGCCATTTCCTTCTCCAGCTTGTTTGAGGCAAATAGGGTTAAGTGATTTGTCAAGGTTCACACAACTAGTAAGTGTCTAAGGCCAGATTTGAACTCATGAAGATAAATCTTTCCGATTCCAAGCCTAGTGCCCTATCCACTGTGTCACCTAGCTTATCCTCTGTGCCACCTTGCTGCTCCTGCCTTTAATGATACTCAGAAAGATTTCAAAAAGTTCAGATCTTTTAAAAAATGTAAAAGAGCACATTTTAATTATTTTTTCTTTTAAAAATAACAATAAGCAAATTTCTCCAGAATTTTCTCCATTTTATTACTTGCCTCCTCTTAAGGGGTTAAAATAAAATTTTTAAAAGATGACAGTGTAGCACAAGTAACTCTTAATAGGGCACTTCTTGGTTTACTGCCTGAGCTAGGCTTGTAGAGTTAACATACAACTCCTTCTTAAAAGGAGATTGAATTGGCATTTTCCTGGCATTTTAAATTTATTATTATTATTTTTTTTAATTTTTGAATTCCAAGAACTGTTATCCCATCTCTGGGGAACTCCTAGGGTGGAAATTCTCTCCAATTCACATTAGCAACTTGTTTGTGACTTACCATCTTAGAGAGTTGCCTGGGGGTATGCAGAAGTTGGCTAACTTGCCCACAGTGGCTGAACTAGTCTATGTCAGAGGCAGGACATGATCCCAGGTCTTCCTGCCCCCCATGGCCAGCTCTCTCTCACTATAGACTTAGCAGTAGTGACTTTGGAAAGGAAATCCTCCTTAAAATATGTTCCTTGACAGAATTCCTTTAAGAGACAGAGGAAATGGGAAGCAGTGTTAGTTACTTGGTGTTTACACTCCAAATCCCCAGTGGCATCAGTAACATGTAAACTATGTAACTTTCACATTCCTTTTCAGGCTTCATGATCCACTAGACAGCTCTCAGTAAGGAAATATCTGTTTGTATTTCTCCTTATTCAATACTCTTCAAAATGAGAGTGTAAGAGATAGAGAAATCGGCTTCCACGTGTAGCCATATTCTTGCCCTCATTTCTCTCTTTGCAGCCAGACCACTAGTCACTCTGCAAAGGTGCAAATTAGGAGGTAGACTTTCTGTGGAATCTTGTTCACAGATCTGTCAGCACGGCCCCCTGTGTTGTCTCAGTGCATGCTGGGAAAATCTTCTCCATAGAAGGGAAGGACATGATGTGCACTGCTAAAAGGGGTGTCTTGAATTTCATGCGGTAAGAACAGAATTGCAAGGCACCAACTCCACAAACGATTTGTCACCTTCCCGAGAGCCATATCAGAATCAGGCTTACATCATCACAGCTAAAATACTTCACCAGCTGTGTTTCTCACAAGGGATGGCTCCAGAGTCCGCAGAGCAAGTCACAGAGAAGTATGACTAATCTGTGGGCTTAATTTAGCTTTTATGCTGGGGGGGGTCCCTGTCCAGCTCTGGGGTGTTCCTCAGTGTGCATTTTCTTCCCCATGCCTGAGGAATCCATTTCATCGCAGTGGGTAAAAAATTGACAGTGCTTTCAACCACAGGGCATATTATTTAGGTTAATTATCTGAATTACAGTGTTTTATTGTGTTTTGCTTTTTGTAAGGGGAATGAGTGGTCAAAGATGAATAGAATTATTATCTTATGCCTAAATCATCAAATAAAAGGAAAAGTTCCAAAATACTTATCTTTCCAATTCCTACCTTTATTATTCTATGTATCTTTATTTTTCATTCTTAGGTACAGAATGATTGTTGGGATGCTGTCCAATACATCTTCCCCTAGCTCATTGATTACAAAAGCAGGGTTTGGCACTGACCAATGTGGGCTGTGGACAGATGTGGGCTCTACTCACAGTTCTGTAACTTACTAGCATTGTGACATTGGACATGTCAATACATTTCTCTGAGCCTTCTCTTCCTTATTTTATATTTTCATTTCAGTCCAATAGATGGATTGATCTATTGCAATCTCTCTACTTGGAGATAAACAATTTGAAGAAGAGGTTTTATCCTCATAGGACTTAGAGCCTCATAGGGCGATATGACACAAGCACAAATAATTTTAACATAAAATGACATCTCATAAGTGCATAAATAAGAGGAGGGCACAAGCCTTCTAAAGCCTGGGGGAAGAGGTTGCCATTTCAAATCTTCTCCAGCTCATTCGAGGCAAATAGGGTTAAGTGACTTGCTCAGAGTCATACAACTACTAAGTGTCTGAGGCCAGATTTGAACTCATAAAAATGAATCTTCCTGATTCCTCCATTTGGCATCTGAATAGGTTTGAAACATTGCTGAGATGGTTGATCAGACATCCCAGGATTGAATCCTTAGCAGAAGGGCTAGACCCAGGCCCTTCAAGCTCTGGTTTTCTGTGTTTCTGTCATAAAAACCCTTTGTAGTTTTTACCAACATTGACTATCACCACAAAGGATATTGGAGTGGGGGGAGGGAATGGGCAACTACTATTGTCCTACCTTCCTGTTAGATTAGGGTAGCAAAGTAGATAGAGTGCTGGGCCTGGAGTCAGGAAGTCTCATTTTCCTGAGTTCAAATCGGGCCTCAGGCACTTAGTATCTGTGTGACCCTGGGTAAGTCACTTAACCCATTTGTCTCAGTTTCCTCATCTGTAAAATTACCTAGAGAAGGAAATGACAAACCATTCCAATACCTTTGCCAAGAAAACCCCAAATGGGGTCACAAAGAGTCAGACAAGACTGAAATTAGTGAACAACAACATGTTAGATTAGCCCACGCATGGGAAACCAAGCCCAAGGTGAATACAAATGTGGACTTGTTTTATTTTTAAGGAGTCAAGTTTTTAATTATTGCTATGGAAAGATGCTATAAAATGTCTCCAGCTGAAGATCCAGACACTGCAGTATATATAAAAACAAACAAACAAACAAACAAACAAAAAAACCTTCACACATTCACCACAGTCTCTGAGGCTTCACCCTTCCCAGCACAGTATTCCTCCATACACACAATTTCTTCTCCCTTTGCAAGCCTTGTTGTTTCTCACTGTTCATTATCCTTCAGAACAGAAGGAGAAACAAAAGAAAGTTTTAGTCATTGTCTATTGCCAGGCATTCCAGGCACTCGTTGGGCCTTTTTATAATCACTGTGCATTTGCTAATCATTCTGGTCACAGGGTCGGGGCACGCTCTTCCTAGAATGATGGGCAGTCAGTGGTGTGAGCCACCCACCACTCAGAACTAGGAGGCCTTTTGTGGTGAGTGAGTGATCCACTGTGCTGGCAGACAGAACCTGCTTCCCTTGTGAATCATTGCCTACTGTGATGCCCCTAATGCACAGATCTGTGTTGTATAGCAGCTTCCTTTCCTTGGGCTAGAGGATCACCAGTTGAAACAGCTGCAGCCTGGAAGAGAAGGGGTAAACGTCACAGAGTGGCTTCTTCCACATTGGGTAAGGTTGACCCAGAGATTGGGGAAATGTGCTGGGGAAAATCAGGTTCAGAAGAATCATTATGGTATATGTATCCTTCTTTGATTGTGACATGTGACATTTCCTTCTCTTGAAGGAAAGGTAGTTTTGTACCAAAATGCTGACGGAGAAGGCTTAATTTATCTAAAAAGCATAGTACATTTTTTTTAATCTTCTTATACTCAACTAGTTTATAATAAATAAGTGACCAAGCAGCTTTTGGATGCATATGTATACATGTTAGAGGAAAGGAAACTGAAAGTTCGTGTTCATGAAAGGTTATATCTAACTGAACAATCACTGGAAAATCATAAACAGAGGAAACCCCAATGGATCGGGGCTTTTAGGGCCTAGATTTCAATTTTCACTCTGTCATATCAAATAAACCCAAGAATAAACAGCAAAAAATACAGAGCATACCACCTTTCCTCTGTCCATGCATTTAACTTTTGGGACATGCTGTAGGATCATAGATTCAGAGCTGGAAAGGACAGTTGGAAATACCAAGTCCAGCCTCCTCTTTTTACAGATGAGGAAACTGAGACACACAGAGATTAAAGGACCTGCTCGTGATAAGTATCCAAAGCAAGATTTGAGCCCAGCTCTTTATGACCCCAGGTCCATGGCTCTATCAAGTACAGTATACAGCCTCTCTGATTAAAAAAGAAATATATATATATATATATATATATATATATATATATATATATATACACATTTAAAAACAGAATCACAGAACTTAAATTTGAAAAGAACATCAGTAGCCATTCTAGTATAACCTACACATGCCCCCAAAGAATCTCCACTGTAATAGACTGTGAGTAGTAAAACGCCCAACCAGAGATGACCTTTAGGCCAGGGATATAGAGGTCTCACCCTGAACAAATGAAAAGATCCAAGCAGAACCTGTCCAAGTGGATTCCTACTTCTTCCAGGAAGACCCACAGAAGGGCCTGGGACTGGCTATTTCTACTTTGCTCCCATACAAAGACCAGGGGTCTTGACTACCAATTAGCCTCCTTTCACTAACACTTACAAACACACACACGTGAGCACATACGCACACATACAACAATCAGAAGATTTCTGCAGAATATTAAAAATCTTTACTTGGTAGAATTGTATTCAGTAATATTTATAAAATGCGTTGGGGCAGCAGATTCTTCTCAATGATTCTTTCTTAAATACTATATGTATCCCAATGCCTGTCTGTTACTTGCCCCATCCTCAGTAAGTGACTGTTTCCTTTACCTGACTTGGCCACTGCCTAATATAATATCCCAGGCTCTTGTCCTCCCTCTCTCTCTCTCTCTCTCTCTCTCGTGTGTGTGTGTGTGTGTGTGTGTGTGTGTGTGTGTGTGTGTGTGTGTGTGTGTGTGTGTTAGGGAGTGCTGGGGCACGGCTTTTGGTATTCTAAAGCACCACATGTCTACTGATGGCTTTTATTCTACTCCACTATTTTTTAATTTGACTGCCATGGACTATGAGTCATCAATGGCAGCTTTATGCATTTCATGGATTAGCTAGCACCTAAAAATAACTGGAGACTTAATGCAAACAGCATATAAGCCCACACAGTCTTTTAGCCGCCAACATGCATCTGTTTGCCAACCTTGAAATATACCAACCAGCCTTCAAATCAGGGAATATGGAGTGGCCACCGACGGTGTGTGGCAGCAGTGTGCCGAGTGCTGGTTTGCTTAACCTTAACAGTGTCTCATTGGTGACAGTTGTGTCTGTCTTTGTCGGCATCCTCATACAGACAGTAAGAAGAATGACAGTCCTAAGTGTTTTTCTGGCCATGGGTTCACAGATCTAGTGATGGAAGGAACCTCAGAGGTCATTTAGTCTAAACTCATCATTTTACAGATGAGGAAACTGAGACCCAGAATTTAAGTAATTTATCCAAAAGCAGAGGTAGTGTCAGAAGGAGGATTTGAATCAAAGTCCTCTGACTCCAAGGCCAGTGTTTTTATATTGCTTTACTTTTCTACTGAAGCTAGTTTTCATGTTAAACATCTATACCAATCTAGTGGAGTAGAAAAGTGAGCATGATTTTTGTTTTAAGGTGCATGTTTCTTGACTGAGTTTTTACTGCTGCTTTCTTTGGGTGTCAAGCCTTTGTGGAAACTCTGTAGACCCCCAGAGCGCAGACCCATTGGAAAGCATGTTTTGGACCAGTGAAAAACTGTCATGTCAGAACCCCTTTTCCTCTATACCTCCTGATTTGTCAAATGAGGTATGGCAGGGAGCCAGCACTTAAGGTCCTAATGTGCATGCCATGTCACAATCAAAGCTGTGTTTGAGGAGAGAGTGGCTGTAGTGTGTATGCCTCATCCTGATGGATCTTTCATTTAAAGTTTGTGTTTACAGCATGGTTTGTCAGCATTATTTGGGTACCCACCAGGGCATGGGTTTACTGAACAACCTGAAAGACTTCCAGCAAACACTGAGTCAGACTTAGAATTAGCATGATTAAGTGACTTAAATAGCAACGCTCACAGATATTCTCATACTCCACAGGAAAGTTTTGACTGTTTTTATTAATGATTTTTAAACACTGAAATAAATAGATATCTCTCTCATCCCCTTTACCATTGACACAGGATTTTCTGGTTTTATTGGTTTCGAAAGGATGCTTAAGAAAAAGGGAACTTAAAAGAGAAGTGGACTTTTCTCTACAGGTATAAACAAGATGAAATAATATCAATGGAACCCAAATGAGCAGGTTTCGATTTCATAGCCTCCCCAAGGCAAAATCAAAACTTGAAAGGAGGATGCCTGCCCTGTGGCATGGCCTTAGAGTGACTTCTTTACTACCCTGCTCTAGGCAGGATTTTCCTCTTTTGGAGAGCATTGAGCACAAAACAGATGCCCTTCCCATTTGTGAAAACATGGCCCTCTTGGTAGGGAAAAGGGAGACATATTTTAACAACAGACGTTTTGTTTTCTCCGCATCTTGTTTCTGGTGATGTGTACATATGTGTGTATGTACACATAGATTAATCTAAGGCTGAAATATACAATCAAACAAAATATAAATATATGTGTGTATATGTAGAGTTGTTTGGAGGCAGTAGATATTGACTGGCTTTTTTTTCTATGCAGTTTTGTACTGCCCCTGGGGCCTGGTCCTTTTCCTCTCCCTCCCCCAATGCATACACAAACACACATACATACACACACACACACAGAGTCTGTGCTTCATACCTCTTTGTTGATTTGTTGATTGATTATGTACACACTGAATTTGGAAAATTGCACAGAAGGTGGTGGGTTACCAGCCAGCCAGGTAGATGACATATAATTAGATCTTCTTTAGATATCACTAGTTAAGACTTTCCTTCCCATCCTGGTGTTTCTCTCATGAATGAAAGCATGAACTGTTGATGCAAGTAGGAGTCATGGTAGAATGGGGAAAGAAGGCTGAGAGGAAGTTTGGCAGAGGGAAAGTCGCCTGGGATTATCAAATTAGAGCACAAAGAGTACAACTCCATTTGCTTTACACATTGAGGGAATTGAGGAAAAAGCCCAGAGTTGCCTAGGCAGTAAATGATAGAGCCATTGTTTGACTATAACTATGTCTTCTAACTCCTATTCTAGGGAATCAGTTCAAGTCACAGCTCTGCCATTTAATACATGCATGACCTTGAAAAAGTCACCTAATCTACCTGAACCTCAGTCTCCTTGTCTGTAGAATGAGGAGGTAGGATGAGATGATCTTCAAGGTCATCTTCAGCTGAGTTTCTGGCTTCAGATTTCATCAAGCCAAGAAATAATGGACTTGGGGGAGTCATGAGGAGGACTAGAATAATGTAGATTAGATAAAAAAGGCAGTTTGGGAATAGATGGATTTGGATCTTGATGTAAAAACTACTAAAAAGGATGATTTTTCCACTTTGCCTTTTCTGTTGCAAGTCCTAAAGGTGAAGTGAGGTAAGGTGAGAGAGAGAGAGAGAGAGAGAGAGAGAGAGAGAGAGAGAGAGAGAGAGAGAGAGAGGAGAGAGGAGAGGGAGAGAGAAGAGAGAAAGAGGAGTGAGGAGAGAGACAGAGTGTATTGTGTGTGTGTGTGTGTGTGTGTGTGTGTGTGTGTGTTAGACATGGGAGAGGAAAGAGTAGGAAATTAGGTCAACGGATGAAACATGAAACCAACTTAATCTTTGTGTTATCTTGTTTCTCTTTTATTCATTAGGTTTTAGTCAGAGGACTTAAAATGTACAGTAACTTAAGTAAAACCATAGAAGCCACTGTTATAAATAGGAAATAACTAAACTTCAATCAATAAAATCATAGCTCTGTATCTGACAGATGTTACTAAGAGGAAGAGAGAAGTAGGGCGGCAAACTTATGGCCAAGAAATGTGGTCTTTCTTGGGTGAACCTCTTGCCCACAAGGGAGTTTAACATTCTCTACTCTCAAAACTCATCCTTGAGATGATGTAGATATAGCAGGGAAGAACTACAGATTCTGTTCATTTAGAATGAATCAAGGTAGAGTCAGTAAGCTAAGAAGGTCTATGGGCTCCTTAAACAGAAACGTACCCTAATCTACTGGTCTCAAAGGAGCCAACCTATCATTTGAACATCTCCCTCTAGTGGCAAATAGATATAATTGTAATTTTCCTATATTTCCAGATTAAGCACCAAATGAATGAATGAGTGAAAAAAAAAAGGTATTAAGCATTTATATTTTTCAAGCACTAGTTAAGTGCTAGAGATATAAATAAACAATGAGCTATCCTTTACTATTAAAGAACTCTCACTTTAATTGGAGGAGACAGTACATGCAAGAAAGTTCAGCTTCAGGTTGAAAAGGAAAGCCCTAAACGTTCTAAGTGTTCGGTAGTAGGACAGATGGCAAGGTCCAGGGGTCCTAACATTATGTCAGTAGTTAGATGACAGCATGGGATAAGGGAGGGAAGATTCCACAGAGGGGAGGCATGGAGGTAGGACCTACAGTAAGGCCTGGAGGACCTTAAGAAGAAATGGCTAGATAGAAGCTAAGCTCTTCTGGTCCCCTTCTCAAAAAAGAGTAGGATCAGAGATTTGAGATCTGGAAGGGACCTTAGAGGTTCAAGTAATTCCTTTTACAGATGAGGAAAAGAAGATCCAGGGCAAAGTATCTTGCTTAGATCACCTAGAAAATAAGAGGCAAAACCACTATTCAAACCCAGGTTTTATGATTGACTCCATACCCAACTCCTTTTCCATTATACTGAGCTGTTTTGACTTGATAGACAAATAAGAACATTTGGTAACCAGGCAAATTGGGCTTCACTTGTATAAAGATTTTTTGTAAAGCTACATATTTATGTCATCATTTTCTAAACCTTACCCAAAACACATGCTATTCTCATGCCTGCATTTCTTATTTTATATGCCCTCCCCATCCTTATTGTCCTTTCTCCTCCCCTCTTACTACAGAAGTCCCATTCCATCCTTCAAGATCCAGCTCAAGTCCTCGTTCACTTTCCAGTACTCATTGAGTCATACTACTGCAGCATTTGTTGTTGGTATTCATGTTGGCATATTATCCTATAATACCTTTTCTCTGTAATAATACCTGTTATCTGTGGTAAATGTTTGTTGGTGTGTATTGTGTCATGTGTGTATGACTGTCCATTTATCTAGATTGTAAGGTCCTCTAGGGCAAGAACTATATTTTCTCCATCTCTTCTATTTTCCTACAGTGATAGCCTATAATATGTACTCAATAAGTATTTGTTGAATTGGTTTGAAAACACAAAACCTAGTATAATATCACAATCAACAGCTTGTCGTGAGGTAGTTATTAAGCTATGGTGGAGGAGAGTGCCATGGTAAAGACTTTAGCAGCTTTAGACATGCTTCCTATCTTCAAAAGTAATGACATTACTACATAAGCTCTGTTTGATGGAAAATGGCTATTATAACTAATAGTTTTTGAAGTTTAGAATTCTAAGAGAAGAGAATAAATAGCATTCATGTCCTTTTAGAAATTTCTTTTGGTAAGATATACTTTCTTATGTTAAATTCACATTCAAGATGTTTAAAAATTCTAATGGTGAACCCAATTTTGAAATATACATTTATTAGTTATGAGTGGTTAAATATGTTTGTTCAAGATGTGCCAGAAGATTTTAATAGACACAGAAGGGTGAAACATTTTAGGTAAAATTCACATGGGAAAAAATATACAAAGACTTTAAATAGTTCTCATGATATTTCAGGTCCTCAAAAAGCTGTTAGAGGAGGGGTTAGAGGGAAAGGGGATGACATTCAGAATGAGTAATGCAGTTCAACTTGCTATACTAATCAAGGTGTCTTCCTAAAAAGGAAGTAGATATAAATCGCAGAAAGGAGATTTCTACTCAATATAAGGAAAATCAGACCTGTTCAAAACCAGAATAGGATACTTCATGAGATAGGGAGTTTCCTATCTTCAGGCAAAGCCTAAATGATTGCTTGTCTCAGTTCATAGGGTCATGGGTAGAGGGCTGGAAGGGGCTTCAGAAGGCTACTAGTCCAACCCTCTTATTTTTCAAATGAAGAAATGTAGGCCAAGTGACTTTGCCCAAGGACGCAGAGCTAGGAAGGAGCAGAAGGGGGATTCAAACATAGGTTGTCTTACTCCACATCTAGCACCCGCATCCTGTTGTACCATGCTATCTCTGTTGTTTATATAGAGGGAATTTCTCTTGAGCTACAGGTTGTTCTGTGTCTCATGTCTCGGCTTCTTATCAGCTAAACTCCCTGAGAAAGCCATCTACAGGGTGTCCCTAAAGTTTGGACACATAGGGAATCTCATTAACTGCATATTTTCAAGAAATGAAATGAATGAAATTTTCAACAACATTTTATTTAATTAGCATAAATGAGATTTCATAGGAAGACATAGGAAATCTCATTAATTAAATTAATTTCATTAATATGGAAAATAGTCCCCAAGAGCTAATGAAAGCTTTTATTCCACATGAAATTGTCATGGCTAAAATTTATGCTAATTAAATATAATGTTGTTGAAAATTTCATTCATTTCATTTCTTCAAAACATGCATAGTTAATGAGATTTCCTATGTGTCCAGACTTTAGGGACACCCTGTAATAATCCATGCCTCTATTCCCTTTCCCCTCACTCAGTTCTAAACCAATTACAATCTGGCTCCAACCCTTAATTTGACTGAGACTACTCTCTTGAAAGTTGCCAGCAATTTCTTAATTGACAAGCCTATTGGCCTTTTCTCAAGCCCTCTCCTCTTTGTGCTCTCTGCAGCCTTTGACACCGTTGACCACCTTCTTCTCATAGATTCTCTTGCATCTCTGTGTTTTCGTGGGTCTCTTTTCCTCTAATTATCACTCTTAGTGAGAGCTCCGATGAGATAATTTATCATTGCTATGCAGATGATTCCCATATTCATATATCCCACCCTAGCCTTTCTCCTTAGCTCCATGTTCCCAATGCAGACTCTTTTTGGACATTTTGAGCTGGATATCCTGTAGGCATCCTGAACTCTACACATCTAAAGCAGAGCCCCAGCCCTCTCATCTTCTGGACTTCCCCGTTACTGTTGAGTGGACGGCCGTCCTCCCGGTCACCAAGGCTCTTAACCTCAGTGTCACCATCCACCCACCTCTCACTCTCACTCCTCATATTCAGTCTGTGACCATGTTTCAGTGGTTCTGCCTTCATGGCATCTCTTCTAACTGCCCACTTCTCCACACTCATAAAGCCACTACCCTAGGGTAGGTTTTCATCACCTCACACCCAGACTATAACAGTAGCTTTCTGGCTGGTCTTCCTGCTAATATTTGTGGCATTTAGAGCCCTTAACAACCTTGCCCTTTCCTGGCTTTCCTGTTTTCTTATACTTTATTCCCCGCTACCTATTCAATGATCCTACCTACCTGCTTGCTTTCCTTACACATAATACTCCTATCTCTTGACTCCAGACCTTTGAGCTATCTGCATGCCCGGACTTCCCGTACTCTTCCTTTTTATGTAATTGTTTCCCTGAATTTCTTCTTTCCTTTACAAGTTAGGTGGTTCATTGGATAAAGCGCTGGGCAGAATGAGGAACACCTAAGTTCCAATCCAGCCTCCAACACTTACTAACTCGGTGACCATGGGCAAGTCATTTAACCTCGGTTTCCTCGACTGTAAAATAGGGATAACAATAGCCTCTACATCCCCAGGGTTGTTGTGAGGATCAAATGAGATATTTGTAAAGTGCTTGGCACATCGTAGGTACCTAATAAATGCTTGTGTCCTTGCTATCTTTTAAGATTCAGCTGAACTCTCACCTTCTGCTCTATGCCTTTCCCTTTACCCAATAAAGCCTTCCACCAATACTGTATGTATCTTGTATGTGCATAGTGTTGTGTTGTCTCCTCCATTAGAATGTGATCTCCTCATGAGCAGAGTCACATTTTTGCTTTGATTGTATCCCTATTGCTTACCCTGGTGACTGGCATATAATAAATGCTTATTGACTTTGATGAACATTTATGAATTTATTTATTTTTATGAATCTTTGACCTTGGTGAAGGTCTAATTTAACCTTAAGCTTCTATAACAAAAGAGTCAGAGTACCCACTTTTCCAGGACCATGAGAATACCTTTGGAATGAGATATCCAGAATTTTAAAAGAGAGATAAAAAATGGACCTTTGGAGTGGGGAAAAAAAAAGGTTTTCTCCCATCCATTCACGATCTAAACATGAATAAGACATTGATATCAACAGATTTAGTGTATTTCAATCACGGCCTTTATTGCCCTTCTTCCCCTTTCCTCTCTTCTCCACAGTCCTAATAAGTAGGCTTTTTGAGCTCTGAAAATTCAGCAAAACTTCTTCCCCTGCCACTCACTATTTGAGTTTCGTTATGGGAAGGAACAAAAAGCTACAAGTCTCCTAACTTGTAAAATGTCAGAAATAATTTGAGCAATAATTGATGAAAGTGCTTCATCCATATTCTACCTCTTAGAGTGGCAGATAACATATTCATATACGAAAGCTTCTGAGAAACTCCATCCTAATGAGACTATAGATACCTGACAAGGAAAATAATTTATAAACTAGAATTGCCACACAGATTTATTTGTGAATATCAAATAAATATTTCATTGTTTATACAGACCAAAAATACAGATTGTAACAAAGTGCATGTTCTTTTTGTTAGTGTCTTGAGATGGCTACATCCGTCTTTTTTTTTTTTTATGCTCAACATTACTTTGAAGAGATTAAATATTCCAGAAAATCAGCTGCTTCAGGGCCACTGATGCACACGGCCACTTGTCCTCCTACAGATGTTTTAATCTGATCATTTATTGTTCAGACACCTCCTAGTACAAAACTGAGAGAAAACGGCCTCAATCCACTGGGCTAATAAACTAAAGACCACAGATAGAGATGAACCTCACACCCCCATCCCCGCCAAAAATGGTTGGATTTAGATAATTTGCACAAGAAATAAGGATGTTCTGGCCATTATCTTCTTTGTTTCCTCCAGGCACATCACTACACTGTCCTACTTTGTAAGGGGAAAAATCTCATCCCTTTCCCTGAATGAAAGATACAGATTAGTGGGGACAAGGAGAATATGTGAAGGGATATAGTTTCTCCCAATGGGACAATCATCCAAAAGAGGACTTCTTTTTATGAATTTATGACAGTCAGATCTACAATCTAGAAAGCCTGCAAAGAGGGTATCTTTTGAAAGAACAGCTGGAAATAAGCAAGAATCCAAAGGAAATAAAAAGCAGGTTCTAAGGTAGATGACTAAGAGGAAATGGCCATATCTAGAACATGGGGAAAAAAATACCTGAATAGAAAATATAGTAGTAGGAAAGGGAGGGGTGAGTATCACAAACATGCCTAGAAAGTGGGTCAGAATTAAAGTGAAAGATTTTTATTGTAGAGAAATAAGGTGGTGAGTAAAAAAGCATACCCTCACTATCCTAGCTTTACTTCTTTAAAATATCAGTATAGAGAGACCACACCTTCTTCTTGGCTCCATACTTTTAACTGGGTCCAAATTCATTTGCATGGCAAAGAGAATGTTGGGAGGGAAGCTGACTTAACTGCCCCAGCATCCATATATATAAAAACCAGGTGGCCAAGGTGTATGTGGAGCCGAGGCAAGTCATGCCTCTAACACTGTAGAACTGCTGATGTTGTCTGATGACATTCTGGTGTTCTTGAATATGCATTCTATTGGCTCTGCTGGCATCTCTCAGACACTTGAAGCCCTAAATTGCGCTCTGCATCCATCTACCAAGGTGTGGTCACTAGAAAACCCTTCTCTGACAATAGCAGGTGAGCCACTCTCTTAGTACATGGTGGTTCACAACACCTAGCCAAAGAAAGGCAACAAAACCAAGACAAAACAAAAACAAAAACACCTCAGACTAAGATTATTCTTTAAACGTTCTATGTCTGATATTGTTATTGTGTCTAGTCTCAGACAATTATGTTACTTAAGGTTTAGGAAATTCCTTATAACTTCATCATGACCCTTGTTACTCCCCTACATTGAGTCTCAAAACCCCTTTTTCAGGAATTCTACTTTAAACAAAACCAAAATCCAAGAGTTCCTTAGAAGCTGGGCTGCCCGGGTAAGCCCCAGTAACAAGAGTCTCTTTGATTAGCATGCAAGGGAAGCTAGGGCCAGGTCATTGACTTCCATCACTTCTGTCCACATTCCTCCCTTATTAAGCAGCTTTGATGTTTTGTTTGCCTCTTCCCAGCACCTAAGTTCTGTTTCTCTATGAGCAATCAAATGAAGAGAAATGTTGTGTGTTGTAGTCCTACATTATAGATGGGTTGGTCTGACAGAGTGAATTAATGTTTCATTTGCCTAGACACCACCCTAGTTCCTATTTAGAATGAGCTCCTCTTTCCTTCCGATACTCCCAATCCTACATGTTCTTTAAGGCCCACCCATTTCAGGAAACCTTTGATAATACATTCTCTGTGCTATACCATGTAGGCTCTAAACAGAGTCTGTCTTCTAGAGGCAGTGTGGCATAGTATGGGGCTCAGAGTTAGGAAGACCTGATATTATCTCCTGTCCCTGACACTCACTAGCTTTGTGACCCTGGGCAAGTCATTTTTATCCTTTATGTGCCCCAAGCAGTTCCCTAACACTTAACTAAGTCAAAGATGATGTATGATTATCATTGGTTATGGGAGCTGCCATAATTGGAATTCCCCACCCTGAAGGAATCATAGCTCATCTGTGTACTCACAGATTATTATCTAATTGTTTCATGTTATTAATTGTGTGTCTTTAACTAATATATGCTTTCCTTGACAACCAAAAGCATATCTTATATTACTTTTATAAATCCCCATAGTGCCTTGCACAGGACTAAGAACATAGTATGAACTCATTAAATACTTGCTAATGGATTCATTTCAATAAGTAATAATACTAGTAGTAATGCCCAATGAGTTACCAGTAAAGATGTTGAGTAGCCTTTTAGAATTTGCTATTTTATCATTGGTTTCTGCTATAACTGTATCTGGTAAGTACATGATTATACAGTAATCAGTTCTGATTTTTTATTTGGTTATCTAGCATACTTAAGTTATACCTCCATGTCCATGCCTAAAAAGCAAACATTTTCATAGTATTCTTCCTCTTTTTCTCCTTTTCTTCCTTTTTTTTTCTTTTCTTCCTCCTCTCCTCCCTCCCTCTCTGTCTTCTCTCTCAACAGGTCAGCGTTGAAGTCTTGGTAGAATATCCTTTTTTTGTATTTGGACAAGGCTGGTCATCGTGCTGCCCTGAGAGAACCAGCCAGCTCTTTGATTTGCCATGTTCCAAACTCTCAGTCGGGGATGTCTGCATCTCTCTCACCCTCAAAAACCTGAAGAATGGCTCTGTTAAAAAGGGCCAGGCCATGGATTCAGCCAGCATCTTGCTGAAGCACTCAAAGAATGACAGTCTGGTAGGAAGTAGACACAGGTATGCCGAGCAGGAAAATGGGATTAATCAGGGAACTTCACAGATGCTAGCAGAGAATGGTGAACTAAAGTTTCCAGACAAAATAGGATTGCCTGCAGCACCCTTGCTCACCAAAACAGAACCCAGCAAGCCCGTGGCGACGAGGAAGAGGAGGTGGTCTGCACCAGAAACACGGAAACTAGAGAAATCAGACGAGGAGCCGCCTTTGACTCTTCCCAAGCCTTCTTTTATTCCTCAGGAGGTTAAGATTTGCATTGAAGGTCGATCTAATGTAGGCAAGTAAAGGCGCTTTGGGGGAAAGGAAATTAGGCTCTCCCTTGTCATTTTTATCCAGATTACTGTACTGTAGGCTAAATAACCCAGTATTTACATGTTATCATCTTATTTTAGGTTTATGTTATAACCTTGTTGTTATAGTTGCAGCTGGTATTATGCAGGAGACTGGTGCATATGTTTTTTTTTCCACAAGCGTTTGTCAGTGATTAGGTTGGTTGGGAGCTAAGGCTGGGGCTGTCAAGGCCCCATGCATATATTTAATGGAAACGAACATGGCGGCCTGGCTCCTGCCTTTTTTCTGACAGTGCAGAAACACCTGGTGTCCAGCTGACTTCTGCTGATTCTTTCTCATGAGGCCACAGAAAGGGAATTGGAATGGAAGAATCAGAGTGAGTGTGTGTGTGCCTCTGTATGTGTGTGTGTATCTGTATGTATGTGTGTATGTGTGTGTATGTGCATGTGTATGGATGCAAATGTGAGTGGTTCTCTCTTTCTCTCTGCCTCTCTCTATCTCTCTCACTCACAGCATGAGATTACAGCTCCATCGCAATTGTCATTATGAGGTCCTCACATACAAAATCAACATTAGGAACCCAGCTTTAAGGCATCTTCAAGAGGCATCAGGCAGGAAGCAAATAGTTTAAAATCACATTTCTCTTCATCTTATTTTACAATGAAAATGACTTTTAATCCAATAAATATATATCTATATATAAACATATATTTTCCCCCATGGGGCCTGACTGCACTGATATTTTTCATAGAGTAACTGCCACACGCGGATTCCATTTCTGCTTTGCTAATGACATTGCAAGGGTGTAACTTCATGAAAAGAACTATCTTGTCCCCCTCTTGCATTGCTTTATTGAGGTTGGGTTGGGTTGGGTTGGGTTTTCTCCTCGGGGAAATGGAGAAAGGGGTAGTGGTGCACCCTACCCTGTAGGGCTGCCAGCTGAGGCCTGCTCTCAGTTTCCGTGCAGTGTTAGAAAAGCAGACTGGGTTTTTCCATGGACATTTGCTTCTAAGAGGTAGATGTGTCCTGCCCCTTCCCAGAGTGCAAACCGAATCTGTTTGCACGTCACTTGGCAAATCTTTTGTCTTTTTGACTCTAGTACTGTTTATAGTTCATGATTATGGACAACCTGGTGCCACTCTTTCATATTTCAGTGTGACACATAAAGTGGTATGTGGAAAATGAACAGAATGTCTTTAAGCACCTAAAATGCTATTCACACTTTATTCCTGAGCATCTTGGTCTATCACTTGGCTAGTACTGTATCTCACTTTTCATCTGTTTGGGAAGAAAAACAAACACACAGAGCAGTTCTTTTCCCATCCCTCCCTGCCCCCAACACTGTCAACTCAAGTACAGTTAGGGAGAGTTTCTTGTGAGCAAGATGTTGAAAGTTTTTATGTGGTTTAAAGGGATGAATGTGAATTATGAACCAGTATGTGACAGTAAACGTCCACCATGGGCTACTTGAAAGGAGGCACTTTTAAACTCTGATGCTTGAGAAAGAATAAAATGTGGAGCTGACAGAAAATCAGAGAAAATGAGAGAAAAGGGATAGAGGAAAAATACTCATTTTTGTCCAGTGTTTTTTTTTTTTTAAAGGATGGACTTTAAAGAATCTTGCAATTTGCACATCTTGAGTTTATCATTTATGTAGTGTTCCTTCAGTTTTTAATCCAATAATGTTATGGGGAAGGGAGGGGGCTGAAAGAGCATAAATAAATGTAGCAATTTCTTTCTAACCTGCCTAAGCTCTAGGCTGTTTTATAAGGTTATGTTCCTTTCAGAGTTCATTTTGATCTTTATATCACATCGATCACAAAGAACCAGGATTTAGCAGGACAACTCTGAAAATCTTCAGATTCATTGAAAGTTTTCCATGATAGGCATTTCTATATGTGATCAAGTTTTTTTTTAAAGAAAACGTATTTTATTATTATTATTGTTATTATTATTATTATTTTGGTAATGACTTCTTTTCCATTTGAAATCAAATCTAGATTTCAGAGTTTGGTACAAAACAGGAAAGGGTATCAGAGTTTTCAGTCTTTCATTCCCAGAAATCTGAAACATTTTGGGTTTTGAGTTTGCATTTTTACAGTGGTTTTAAGAAACTGTACCAATGGGGGGGGGTACCAAATTTATAGTTTCTATATATTTAAGTTGTAATAACCAAATGGAACAAATTCTCATCTGATATTTCCTCTGCTATTTAACACATTACTTCTAACTCCTTATAGAAATTTTCAGAAAATTCAAATATCAACCCAACCTTTGACTCTCTTGTTTGTTACTTGAAATTTAGCTCACACCAGAACTAATTCTTTTTGTACCGTTTTCTGAGGTGTACCAAAAACATCTGAGTAAGTTTAAAATAGCTTGAAACTTTTCTTGAATTTCCTTGAATTTTATTAACCTCTCAGCATGTTAGCAAACAGCAGTGATACTGCTCATTTAGTGCTGTATTTTTTAAATGTTTCTGCTCGGAGAACTTGCTTAATCTTCCATATCCTCTGCTCAGGGCACTTGCCATTCAATGGGTTTCATTTTTCTTCTTTTGTTTTCCTAACCTTTGATAGTAAGAGAAATATGGGGCCACAGTCCAGACTTAGCTTTCATCAGCACCTCCATAGAGGGCGATGCACACGTACTCAGAAAAAACACACACCTTTTGATGAACCAAGAAGCAAGGACTTTCAAACTTACTGGACACATGGAATGATTCAACACTAAAATGGGAAAACATACACCGTCTGGAGCAATAGGAACATAATCATAATTTATGTGCTTTCTGTTTCAGGTATAGGAATTATAGAATAATTGTTTCTTTCTCAATGTTATCCCGTTTGATTCTCTTGCTTCCTTTTTATTTTATTTTTAGCATGTGCAATACTTCATGTGCCAATCTAGATACACCAGTGTGCTGGTAGCTCTCTTTCATACTTTTTTGACTTTTTGGTCACCATTTGGTTATTCTTCCTCTCTTTCCCCAGAACCTTCTGTAGAAATGGGGCAGATTCAAAAAATACTTTCCCCCCCTGCTCTTGTCACTAAGCACTGCATGTACAACTCAGGGGCAGAAGGCAGCCCTTCACCTTTTGGAGAAGTGTCCTATTTGTCTTCACATTTCAAAAATGACAACTAACAAAACAAAAATGCAGACCAGACCCAGGAGAAGAAAAAAAAAACCTTTTAAAAAAAAAGACTTAACTGTAGTTCCCCCAGGGACAAAGGGTAAATGGAGGGAACAGACATTCATGTCACAGACTCGTTCTGGCAAAAAGCCAGGAATCAGTCCATTTCCCAAATGGTCTTTTACACGAGTGGAAGTAAAACCGGTATCCTTATGCCTGTAGTGTATCTCTGGGTGAGTACAGGTCCCAGTGTATCCTGGGTATTGTCCAGACACAAGGGTTGCTGCCCCTTTCAGGACTACGCTGTCAGCTACTAGCAGTGGAATCCAAGCCAAGCAGTGGCAACTTACTCAATAGTACAGCAGCAGCATCTGTTACAGAAGATTCGCTTGTACTGGGGGGAGGGAGGGGGGTGTTCCTTTCAACTGGCAGAAACTGTTTGGCCTTAGCTCATGGCTTCCAGGACTGTTGCTCCCATTGCAATGAACTGACAGTTTTGGTTGTTTTTTCTTGGTTTTTTGGTTTTTGTTTTCTGTAGTGAAAATAACAATTACAGGCATAGAAATATTTAGGTATCATTCAGCTTAAGAAAATCAGTCATGTACCTCTCTGTACAATGCCCACTTTGCAATATTTACCAAGTTGGGTTTTTGTTTTGTTTCATTTTGTTTTGTTTTAACTAATAGCAGGCCTTTTCGTTTACAACGGAACACAATCACCAAGAAATGAGTCAGGGCAAACATAAATAATAATAATAATATTAATAATAATAATAACAAAACCTCTCTTTTTAGGAATTTCTAAATATATGAATGACTGTTCCTTAGAGTGTTTAACTTAGGAATTGTTTCAGTTTGTCTGGGCCACATCGGGGTGGGGGGATATGGAGTTCGATGCCGCTTACCTCAAGTCCTTAGTGGAAATCCAAATTTCATTTCCATTCATGTGATGACTTTCTATGAATTTTTTCCTCCCTATCCCTGTCATCTAACCTCTCCTCACCTTCAAGTCACCCGAATTCAGGCTGGGACAATTTTTTCTTTTGATCCCGGTTGTAACTCTGAATTGTGCACCTCCTATTGTGTTAACTTTTTTGTGTATGTGTGTACCAGGAAGTGGCATCACTGCTCTGTCTCCCCTATCAAGGAACGTTGCGGAACCTTTCACACCTCTTAACTCAGGGATGGGGCTGGCGTGTGTGTGGTGCACTGATGTGTCCAGAAGCAGCACTTTGTCTGCTCTGGGGTAGGGTTGTTCGATTTCAAGGAGAGTTTGGATTTCCTGCATCATGTGGACTACTTCCTAGAAACTGCATAGGTTGCAATACAATGCTGCATGTTCAGAATGAACTGTAGCTCTTAGAGATCACAAAATCTACTCTGTGCACAAAGTTTGATCTTTACAGAAATCTGTTGCCAAAACTTTGGGTTTTTCTTTTGTCTGTTTGTTTTTGTTTTCCAAAGGAAACAATTGACAATACCCTGTTAACACTTATGACTACTACTAAAGAAAATCAATTCCTTTTGGTGAAGAGCAAATCTGAAAAGTTTTCTAAGACACTAATGCCATGTTATTTCAGAGATGGGCGAACCAGAGTTCTTAGGCTAGAAGGCCCCATTCACAAGATCTGGCAGTTGTCTCGGCTCCTGTGGAGGGAATGGCAACAGGACAAACAGTGGCCTGGGCTCTACTAAAACCCTTCAGGCTTCCCTTCTTGTGTCACCTACATTGGCACCGGAGAAGATTAGGGCCTGCACAGTCTGCAGTCCAGCCTAATGCTTTGGTGGTGATATGAAAAACAAAGGAAATGAATTATACTTTTCTAAGTGGAGTGGGGGCTGTTAATTCCTTTTTTGTGTTTAATCCCAAATTTTCTGAAATGTAAAACTTAAGAACACTTCAAGTAAGAGATATATAGAGAAATGACTTTTCTTTCTTTCTTTTTTTTTTAAAAAAAGCACATACAATATAATATTGTGTTCAGCTGGTTTCTTCTATTTTCCAAGGACAGTGTTGTGTTTCTGTTGATAGGGAAATTCCAAACAACTTGCACACCTCTACTCCAGAGCTAAAATTTCTTTTACATAGACGACCTCGCTTCAGATGTGTTACCTTACTGATAGAATCTTTCCTTGTAGCACTATTACCTTGTGGAAATATTTTTTTTAATGTAAACCTAATTTGAAAAGCTTAAGAAAAAAACTTTTCTGAAGCACTCACATTGAGGAGTACAGGTAATTTTTTTTAAATTGCACAAAAGAAAAATGAATGTTGAAATGATTCATTCAGTGTTTTGAAAGACATGGATCTGTTGAAACAGTGAGTTTCATACCTTGTTTGTAAAAAAAAAAAGCAGAGAAAGGTTAAAAGTTACATGTTGGTCATTTTTTTCCTTTTTTGTAAATAGAAATTTGTCGTGTCTAGATGATGGGATTTGTATGGTTATGGCCAGGAGGAGTTACTATTTAAAAGGCTCTTAAACTACAACTATGCTTAATGTTATGTTTATGTTACATGAGTCCCTCATTCGAGGGAGGGGGAACTCTATTCTGAGCTGAGAGAGCATTGTCCACCTGTACCTGTACCAAAATTACTCAGAGCTTCTCCTTCCCCTCCTCCCACCCTTCCCAGTTTTGACTTGTAAGCCATTGCAACTTTTTTTTTTTCCTGAGATGATGTTTGATATTTTCAGCACTTCCTGTTCCAACAAATCCAAAGACTATAATCTTGAACAAGAAGTGTTTGTAACAAAGGATCCTAGCTACCAATAAATAAAGGACTCATTAGAAAAGAAAAAAAAATAAGTTGGCCTTTTGTCTCACCCTCCCTTTATACCTCATTTAAATGGGGGCCCTGGTAAAGATGTGGATTTTAATTTGAAAGCCACAATTTACTTGCAACAGGTTACTTTAATTTGACATTTTTTAAAAAATTCTTGTGATTCAGAGGCCAAAATAAATGGAATGTGGAGCAATTTCTGAGAAAAGAGCCCTTTTGTTCTGGTCCAAAGATCAGGTTGGACAGCAGGAAACCTGAAGAGCTGTAGAGTGAATGGGGGTGGTTTGGGGGTCATTGAAACCTATCCACAGTTCTTAAAATTCAGAATCTTTCCCCCTCCCTTATATCTGGTATCTAACTGTCTGGCCACATTTTGGGGAGGGGAGAACATGGGGTCCATTTGTGATATCCCCAACACTTACAGAAATATGGTTCAACTGTATTACCATTTAAGTGCATTTGACAAATAGGTAGAATCTATATAATAATAGTCTTTAAGGATTTCAGTAACTTTTCTTATTATCTAAAAGGACTCAAGTCTTCCACTGAACATAAATTGAAGACTTCATCCAAGTTTTCTTTCTTTTTCATTTGTTGGTTCATTTCCTTTCTGGGTGGTCAGAGAGCCTGTCTCCTTTCCCTTGGCTAATCTGTAGGCCTGTATTGGAAGCATTGTTTACAGTCATACTCACTGCAGCAGATACTGTCCTTCAAAGTACCATGGGAGAAAACAACCTTGAAAGTGTCAGCTGGCTTTAATCAGCAGTTACCCCAAGAGTCTAGGTTCGTGTCCCCCCTTCCCACCACCCCCCACTCTGAAGTTTAGTCGACCTACCTGCCCTTAAGTTATTATATGGTCAAGGAGTGGAGTATTCCTTATAGACAGTCAATGGATGTTGAAAACTCGATATTTATATACTTTAGATCATAGACTTGCTTGGTTCTTAAGCATATGTTATTTCCATGAACACTGCCTTTCTGCAGTGTTAAAGTAGGGATTCCTCCTTACCCCCACTCCCCACCCACTAATTATGAACTCAGATTACAGTGTCAACTAAAAGGAAGTTTTATTTTTTTTTTCTTAGCCCTGTCAGTATTTTCCGTGGCCTTAGGCACAAAAAGAGAATCTTCGTTTCTAGCCAGGGTCATCCATCCTGGGCCCAGAACCACCTCTGAGATTTGTCCTGTTGGATGTTTTCATGTTGGGCCATCATCCCATCACACTTCCAATCTTCTGCCTCCCACGGGCCAAGTGAAAAGAGACACTGGAGATTTGTGTTGGGGGCACTATTGGGCTGATGTGGCCAGTACCAAGGAGAACTAGGGAGGGAATCATGTTTTGCACCTTATTGAAAAGAAAAAAATTTTAAGTGCATACATAGTTAAGAGCTTTTATTGTGACAGGAGAACTTTTTTCCATATGCGTGCATACTC
Organism: Gymnobelideus leadbeateri; assembly: GCA_011680675.1. NCBI lineage: Eukaryota > Metazoa > Chordata > Mammalia > Diprotodontia > Petauridae > Gymnobelideus > Gymnobelideus leadbeateri. The sequence goes on along the minus strand of WOXC01002358.1, from coordinate 107,592 downwards.
TCTGTAATTCCAGTGTAAAATATTGTACTTGCACTAGCTTTTTTAAAACAAATATTAAAAAAATGGAAGAATTCATATTCTATTTTCTAATCGTGGTGTGTCTATTTGTAGGATACACTCGAGTCTGTTTATTGAATTTTATGGTCCCTTTCTTTGATGGTGCTTGCAGGTTTTCTAGATAGAAATTATTTCATTATTATAATAAAACAATGTTTGATTCAAAATTTGAACAAAATTGTTTTAAAGAAATTGTCTGTATACCAGTACAAGTTTATTGTTTCAGTATACTCGTACTAATAAAATAACAGTGCCAATTGCAAGTTTGTGTCTGCCTCTCTGTTAGGTTCCCAAAGATAAACAGTGGGCCAGAGAAAAACCAGCAATTTCTATTTTGTTTTTACCCTTTTTTTTTCACCTCCACCATAGTCCTCCCCAGTGCAGGTTTGTCAAGAAGGGGTGAGTGAGAACAGAGTTGTTCCCCTCTCCATGCCTCACACCTGCCTCGCTTCATTTTTGCATCCTTGAGGCATAGAAAATAGGCCAGTTTCTACATCTGGCATCTTGGCTCATCCAGCTAAACATTTTTATTTCTCAAGAACTGAACAGTACTATCTGCAAGAATATTTATTTTAAACAAGCATTTGGCAGCTCATGAATTTATGTGGTACGAGGAATACACTGTATACAGTTCTGCCATACACTGATTTCTGAGGAAGAATTTATTCATTCATGTTATCTGCAGTGTGTGTGCCTTATCACAAATGCACAAGTAGTTAGACTTCCCATTGTGGGTTCCCACTAGCATGACTTGTTCATTTCAGAGAATTGCTGGGCCATGAGTGTGCATAGAGAATGATGACTGATCCACATATGCATTTTAGAAGTTGCCCATGTAGGCCAAGCTCAAGCAGAACCAAAAGTGATCATTTATCAGCTTCCTTCTGGTGAAAGGTATATGTTTCCCTGGCACCAGGTCATTTGCTTGCCTGCTAAAGGTTTCCAGCCCTAAATGTCATCCAGTGGAGACTGGAGACAGGAAGGGGAAATTTTCAACAGAAAATCCCCATGCAAAATTTAACTAAGCCACAGAAAGAAGCTCACTCTATTAGCCTAATTGGAAATTGCTTTCAGTTTCTGGCTCTCCTCTACTTGTCATGTCTGCCCTGGACTCCTCACTGCTTATCAGATTTAATATTTGAGCAAGTGACCCAAAAATAGTGGTGCCTAAATGCCAGAAGGTAAAGGCTTGATCACCCTAGACCAGGACTAGGGTACACTGCTGGCCATCTCCCACCCTGGAAGATGGCAGGCTGAAATGAGTAAGCCACTAAAATTAGATACCTCTCCTGAAGCATTCTGACCAAGCTCTTACCTCTGACCCTAGCTCTGCTCTCCTTGGCAGATGATCCGATTTTAAGAACATAGCCAGGGGCAGTTCTGACAGGAAGATTTGGGTCCATGACAGTACACAACCCTATTGGGTTGTCTTGGTTAGGCTAGGAGCATTTAGCCAGTCTACTGCATAGCAAGGATTTTGAAAATACAGTAAAATGATAGCAGCTCAGCCCAAGCAATGGGAAGTATTTAGAAGCCACATTACTTAAGGCAGTTGTTGAGGGAGGTAAGTAACCTCAGCACTGTGTCAACATCTCCCGGCTAGTCTTTATTTAGGAAGGCAGCCTCCGTGCTCTTTCCTCTGACTCACACATGGAAAAACCTTTGCAGGATACATGTGTCATCTGGCCATTCAGTCAGCACCAAGGCAAATGACAGCTGCAGATTGATGCTACAAATGCCAACTGGGGGTCAGTTTAGGTACTTTTCCCTCCGTCTGCTACTCAGTCTAGCTACCGAGGCAACATTTGTCTTTCAGTCATTTTTTTTTTTAAAGCAATTGGGGTTAACTTGCTCAAGGTTACACGGCTAGTCATTATTTATGCATGGGTGCTCATTTTCTGAGGCCGGATCTGATCTCGGGTCATCCCAACTCCGAGGCCGGCACTCTTACTCACTGCGCCACCTAGCCGCCCCTTTAGGGCAACTGGGGTTAAGTAACTTGCCCAAAGTTACACGGCTAGGTTTTTGTTTGTGTGGATTAAGTGTCGGGAACTCAAGTCCTTCTGATTCCAGGGCCAGCGCTCTATTCACTGCGCCACCTAGCCGCCCCCTTTCAGTCATTTTTAATACTTTCTTGATTCTTTGTGACCCCATTTGGGGTCCTCTTGACAAATATCCTAGACTGGTTTGCCATTTCCTTCTCCAGCTCATTTTACAGATTGAGGAATTGAGGCAAGCAGGATTAAGTGACTTGCCCAGGGTCACACAGCTAGTAAGTGTCTAAGGCCAGATTTGAACTCATTAAGAGGAGTCTTCTTGACTCCAGGCCCAGTGCTCTATCCAATGCACCACCTAGCTGCCCCCTGAGGTAACATAGTTCTAGGCTTAGAATTCAAAGACCAGTCATGATATAATGAAAAGAATGTTGAATTTAGAACTAGAAGTCCTGGGTTCTAATCCTGACTCTTCCATTAACCTTGGGCAAGTGACTTCATTTCTCCTGGTCTCAGCCTCCTTAGTTGTGAGTGTTGGGCTAGAGGACTGCCAAGGTCCCTTCCAGTTTTAAATCTACCATCTTATGTTTCCATCACCTAAGCTCTCCCCTCCCCTCACAATATGTGTGGTCTTAGTGATTAGGCAAATCACTTTTAAAATCTGGCCCTCAGCTTCTTCATCTGTAAAAATGGGGATAGTACTTCCTGCTCCTGTACCTGCTGCTATAAGAGGATCAAATGAAATGTTGTCTCTGAAAACACATTTAACCTGTAAAGTCCAATCTAAATGGAGAGTATTCTCAATCCTGTGGAAGCAGAGGATATTTGCAAAAATCTTTGTTGCTGTCCAGACTCTTACCTTGTTTTTCGGCCACTGTATCAAAATCATTTTGGCTTTTCTGCCAGCCTCCATTCCTTAAAAACAAAGATTAACAAAGGGCCCTCTCATACAGAGGCGCTCAGGAAAGAGTATAGGACTCAAAGGTCCTGTAGGACTAGCTCAAATCCCTGTTCTACCCCTTACTGCTCTTGTGGCCTTGGACATGTCAATCTCCCTAGCCCTTGGTAAAAATGAGAGGGTTGAGCTGGACTGCCCCTTTGGTCCCCTCTGACTCCCAATATAAGGTCCTGTGTGAGACAGATCCGGGACCCAGACCCATTATCCCACAGAATGGGCAGTACTTAGTCCTAACTCAGTAGAGTCATGAGCTAATGAACACCATCTCTCTAGGTGTGGGATTTACTACTGTCTTATTATATTTTCACCTTGGGGGTGAGGGGGAAAGAGCACAGGGAAGAAAATTAGCTATAATTAAAAGATATCTGCTGCTAGGAGTGAAAGGGATGTTTTTTGATTCTGCCTCTCCCAAACCCATCAGCAGCACCGATTTCCCCTCTCTCCCTCCCTGCAAAAAAAAAAAAAAAAAATTTCCCTTCAACTAGTGGTTAGAATTTTAAAAAGAGAAATAGCAACTATAAAGAGAATAGGGCAAAAGAATCCCATTTCTCATGAAGGCATGCACCCTCCCCGCCAAGAAGTATTAAATGTGTAATATTCTGGTGTCTCCGGGATAGGCCCACACCCTGGTTTTTTCCTGATTCTGCCCCTAATTAGCTAGGTGATTATGAGCAAGTCCTAGTGTCTCTGGGCTTTAGTTTCCTCCTGTAAAATGAGAGGGTTGGCCTAGACCATCTCTAAGGCTCTTTCCAATTCTGAATCCCTATCCACCACCCATAATATCCAGATGTTTCCCAATAGTAACTCCTTTACACATTTCTCTTTAAAAAGCATCATGACCTATGTCCGTATATTTGGGGGGAGAGGCAAGGGGTAAAATTGCCTAAACTAGACTTGAAGGTATTTATTGGCAACGTATGTGCCTCTGGGGCTATGGAAAGATTTATAATTTTTCCAGCCTGTGCCTCATGTTTCAAATACCTTTAAATGGAGGGTGAGGTTGAATTTGATATTCTGCATGGTCAAGCACCAGAGGTAGACCTCTTCCATTGACCTAAATCACAATGGACAAGCTTCCTGGTTTGCTGACATTCTCTTTTCCCAAAAGCCTCACTCATCTCTAAGGAGGCACAATTTCTGTATGTCTTGTGTCTAGTGAAAACAAAGACTGCTTTAAGTTGCTTAAACTTCCCAGTGTATTGATAGCCAAGTAACTCTTTAAAACAAGGAGCCAGGCATTGATTCATCCAGTGTTCATTCTGTTAATGTCACTATGACTTCCTGTGAAATTCCTCTGGAGACCATATGTAGTTCCTGGAAAATGTCATTGTGATCTGTTGACTACTCCATCATTACACAGTAGTTACATGTTATCCATAATCAGCAATAGTCATTACCATATCCAAGGGAGGTCTCTTAACTTAGAGTCTTACTTCACGTTCTGGATAAGAGCTATATTAATGGGAGTTCCCCTCCCATTACCAGCAATGGTGGGCGTCTTCATTACGAACGTTTCACTAGGATCTTTACAAGAAGAGGCTGTAGGACATTTAATGTGAACACACAACTAAACACATGTTCTCTGTAGGTAAAAGGGTGGAGTGGGGTAGAAAGGGGAAAAGTCCAAAGAGGGAAAACCAACACCAAACCAGCCTTCCACAAGTAATAGGCTCAATGAATATGTAGCTATGACATCCCTAGAAGGCACATGTAATGAACCCCTGGTCTCCACAGATCAAAGGTAAGGGGCTAAACGCATAAGTAGCCCAGAGCTCACTTGAAAAGTCTATGCTTCATGTTCTCATACTTACAATCTTTCCTTGGTGTTTTCTTGGGAACCAAGGTCACTACCCTACCTGGCTGGCTTTGCTGGGATCTTCTTCTCCTCCCTGGGTAGCCTGCCCAGCCACCACTGGGCAGTAGCCACCACAAGGGAAGCACTGTCTGACCACTAATACCAGCAAATACTAGTCTCACTGTTACCACATCTGGAGGACAGGCAGAAAAATCCCCAGAGGCCACAGGGCTTGATTCCAGCAAGTGGAGATTCCAGTCATCAATTGTAAAGACACAGCATTACATTAAAGTGAAAACTATTTTCTTTTTAAAAAAATGAAAGGATCTCACATGGATTTTGACAATGAGAGTGTTTGTTGAGGGTAGCAAACACTCTACACTGTAGCATTGGGCTTGGCTCCTAAGTCCATCCCCAGCTACATGCCTGCAGGAGATGCTGGTTATGGGCTCTGAGGCCCTTCTGCTGCTCAGAGGAGGCATCTTCCAACATGAGGAGCCAGGAAGCTCTTACACAAGACAAGAAGGGAGACTGTGGGCAAAGCGGGTGCATGTCAAAGCTTCCACTCTAGCTGGATGGGGTTTTTGTCCCGCAAGTTAGCTAAAGACCGAGTTGTGCTGCTGGGTAACCCGGATAAAAGTTGTCCTCCGACTGAGCTCTTTGAGTTTGGCGGCACCCACGTAGGTGCAGGTGGACCTCAGGCCCCCCAGGATATCCAGGATAGTGTTTTCCACATCTCCTTTAAAAGGCACTTCCACAGTCTTGCCCTCTGAGGCCCTGGGGACAGAAAACAATGATTATTCTAAGTTTATTTTCTTCATCCCTTGCTTTTTAAAAAAATCTGTGCTTTAGCATTTCAGTAAGATGGCAAGGTTTTCTCCTTTGGGCCCCTCCAAAACCTGAAATTCATGAAATCCCAGCTAAAAGTGAAAGCAAAGTCTCCAGACCTGAGATTTAACACTTGCTATCAAATCCCCATAGAAAGTAAACATTCCTCCTTAACAACTTCTGATGCAACTGTAGATCTGAGCTGAAATATGAGAACAGGAAACGTGTGTCATGACAAAAGATTTACATCCCAGACCTGAAAGGTAGCAACTAGCTTTCTGTTTTACCTAAACCCATAGATGTCATATTAATTATCAGCAGTCCAGAACATTGTAGGGAGGAGGCATCACATTGTTTTATTTCTGGGCAGCTATTTCCTTTTTTTGCCAAGCACTGAAAGGTATTACTCAGTATACCAGTAGGTACTCACTATGAAACAACAGGAAAAGGCTTCCTACCAAGAACCCGAAGCTGAGGACATCTGCCCAGCCAGAGCTTCTTGGGGACAGAGAAAGGAAAAGATGACAAGAAGGAGGTAGATGTCCCTTGCTCACCTCAGACAGCAAGAAAGGTAGAATATCTACCATCCCAAAGTCTAGACTGCTAGCAATGCAAAAGATCCTTCCCCCAGATCCCCCACTCCTACCCTCATACACATAGGGACTCTCTCACTTCCCATTGTACTTATGCTAGATGACCTGCATTCCCATCACCACCATTTTGCAACCAAGTTGTGCCATAGTGATCCAGGCTCTCACTCATGTCTGGAATGCAGTCCCTCCTTGCTAATTCTTCTTAGAACCCCTAGCTCCCTTCATGCACAGCTCATATGCCAACTCCTAGAAGAAACCTTTCCTGACACCTCCCCAACTGGTGTCAATCTCCTTTCTCTATCTTGAAATTACTTTGAAAATGTTTTCTTTTTATTTACGTACATAACACATCTACTCAAATGGATTATAAGCTACCTGAGGTCAAGGAATATTTTGTTTTTATATCCCCTGTACTCAGCACAGTACTTGAGACACAGAAGGGACTTTGATAAACATTCTTTGAATGGAATTGAATTCAGAATGTCTCCTCAACCAATCAACAAGCATTTATTAAGGGGCGGCTAGGTGGCGCAGTGAGTAGAGCGTCGGCCCTGGAGTCAGAAGGACCTGGGTTCGGATCCGGCCTCAGACACTTAATGCACACACAAATAAATAACCTAGCCATGTGACCTTGGGCAAGTTACTTAACCCCAATTGCCCTCCAAAAGGCAAAAAAACAAAAAACAAACAAAAAAAACCAAGCATTTATTAAGCAGGTCTCACTATGTAACAGGCACTATACTATACTGAAGACAAACACAAAGTGAAATAGTCCATGCCCTCAGGGAGATTATATTCCATTGGGGAAGATAACATAAATATACATGGGTATGGAGAGGTGGAGATTAGGAAAGGCTTCCTGCAGAAGATACACTAAAATCTGAAGGGAGCTAGGGATTTTAAGCAATGGAAGTGAGGAGGTAGTATTGAGGAGGTAGTATATTCCAGGCATGGAAGAGGACCATGGCAAAGACATAAAGATGGGAAATAGGGAACCATGTTGGAAGAATAGACTGGACCATAAAGTGGCATAAAAGTGAAATGAGACTGGAAATGGAAAAGTATGCAGGGACTTGCTTATGAAGGATTTTAAACTTCTTTTAAAAAGGAATTTATATTTGATCTATAGATAATAGGAAGTGACTTGGTTTTGCTGAGTATGGAAGTAACATAGTCAGAACTATGGTTTAGGTAAAATATTCTAGTAGCTATGATGAAGATGGATTAGGATAGGGAGGTTAGGAGACCTATTAGTAACTAGTATTTATTTAGAGCTTTAAGGTTTGCAAACTGTTTCATAATTATTATCTCATTTGATCCTCACAACAATGCTGGGAGGTAGGAGTTATTACTATCCTTACTTTATAGATGAGGAGACTGATGCAGATAGAGATTAAGTGACTTACCAAGGGCCACACAGCCAGTAAGTGCCTGAGGTAGCATTTGACCTCTAGTCTCCCTGACTGGGCAGCTAGGTAGCAAGGGGATAGAGTTCTGGATCTGGAGTCAAAAAGATTCATCTTCCTGAGTTCAAATCTGGCCTCAGACACATCCTATCAATATGACCCTGGGCAAGTCACTTAACTTTATTTGCCTAAGTTTCCCCATCTGTAAAATGAGCTGAAGAAGGAAATGGCAAACCACTCCAGTATCTTTGCCAAGAAAAGCAAAAAAGGGGTCACAAGGAATAAAACACGACTGAAACAACTGAACCCCACCACCACCACCACCAACTTCCTAACTTTAGGTCTAATGCTCCATTCATTGCACCACCTCATAGGGCAGGTAAAAAATGAAGAGGGTCTGAACAAGGGTGGTTCTTGCATAGGTAGAAATGTAGGGATATACAAGAGATTGTAGGAGTAGAAAAGCCAAGGTCTGCCTACAGTTTGTGTATAGGGTATAAGAATGAAGGATGATATTGAGACTGTAAATCTCAGTGACTGGAAGAATGGTGCTGTCAACTATTCAGAAAAAGGGTGGGTTGGGGAGATAAAGGGGGAGATTAGTCAGTTCTATTTCAGAAATATTGAGTTTGAGATGCCTAGAGGACATACAGATGGAAACGTCCAATAGATGGTTGGGACTGGGGCTCAGGAGAAAAATTAAAGCTATAAAATGAAGGTAATTACCCTGACTGATCAGCCTCCCAGGGACGGTCCAAGGAATAAGTGGTAAATGATTGCCAAGGAGCTATTAAAGCATAAGGAGCTGTGTCCTAATTGAATGTAACGTCAAAGTAGGAGAAGCCTCCTCATGAAGGAGAGGTCATTGTAATAAGCATCTCTTGTCCATAAGTCATTTCTAGCATTCTGCCACAGGGAGTGAAGAGGGCCCTAGCCATGTCAATGGAGCTCTGGCCAGCAGTTTGCTTGAGTGGGACTTTAATTATTTCAGTGTTTTCTTTCCAGGACTGTGCCTTGATACTCTTGAATCTTTCATTCTCTGTTATGTTTAAACCCTGATGAAATTACAGGAGACTTGTTTCTTTCAGTTCCTCAGTTTCTATTTTGGTGTGCTAAATTGTAGTCCATCTCTCCCCAGCCCCAATTTAGAATAAAAACCAAAGGTTTAAAAAATGGTTTAAAGAAAAATTAAATCTCCCTAAGCAGGGGAGGTAGCTATCCCTTCTCTGCAATGGTCCTGTTTATATAACTGTATCTGTACAGGGTAGCACCAGTCTCTCAAACAAGGACAACACATTCTGATGGATCATTAAGCTTCTTGGCACTCAGCCCAGGCTCCCACTCGAGGTAGGAATTCCTCCCTCCTCTCCCTAGCAGCACTGTGTAACATGATGTATCAGTGACCACATTCCGGGAGAAGGAGGTCTCTCTGGCTACGGAGGATAAGTTGGATCTCTTGTTCTCAATTATATGGAAGGTTCCAAAGTGTTTACATAACATCCTCCACCTCCTGGAACCCCCAACCATCCTCCAAATTCAGAAATTAGAGAGTAAAAAGGAGAAGAATGAGTCTTAAAGGATGGCAGTTTATGGAGTATGTTTCTTAAAGGGCATTAAAGCCAACTTCCTGGCAAACATTATAGATTTGGAGACTGAGGAGCCTCAGAGATAATATAGTCCATCCCCTTCACTTTACATAAGAAAGAACTGAGGTTAAGAAAATTAAGTGACTTATCCTAGGTCATAAGGTAGCTAGTAGTAAGTTAGGGATTGGAACCAGGTTTCTCTAATTGTCTCCAAAGCTAGCATTCTTGACACTAAACACTTGTTCAGTCGTTTTAGTCATGTCCGACTCTGCATGACCCCATTTGGAATTTTCTTAGCAGATATACTGGAGTGATTTGCCACTTCCTTCTCCAGTTCATTGTACACATGAGGAAACTGAAGCAAACAAGGTGAAGTGACTTGCCCACGGTCACACAGATAATATGTGCATGAGGCTGGATCTGAACTCCAGTCTTCCTGACTCCAGATGTGACACTCTATCTACCACATTGCCAAACTGCCCACTTATCCACAGTTCCATATTAATTCCACAATAAAATACTAATTCCTCTTAAATGGTATTTCAAACCTTTCGTAATATGGCTCTCGACTACATTTCTATACTTATTCCACACTAGTCCCCTTCATGTTCCCTACAGTAAAGCCTGACTTCAGCACCACCTTGCTGATTCTCTGTGCCACTGCCCAGGCTCCCACATGCCTGAAGTAGACTGGTACAAGTTTAGTGAAATGACCTCTTGGAATCTGCCTCTTTAAATTAGTAGTTTCTTTAAAAATTTATCTCAGGTGCCACTTCCTACAAGAAAGCTCTCCTGATCCCTGTTATATCTCTGCTCTTTAGTCCTTTTTTCTACTCAAATTATATTTCCTTCTTTCATGTAAGTAGGCTGCTAAGTGGCACAGTGGAGATGGCACTGAATTTGGACTCAGGAAGACCTGAGTTCAAATCTAGCCTTAGTGTGACCCTGGGCAAGTCACTTAACCCCTCTTCTTATCCTCATCTGTAAAATGGAGAATGGGAAGGCAGAGGAATTAGTGTCTATTAAAAAACTATCACGTGAGGTGGTTAGGTGGCACACTAAATAGAGTACTGGCCCTCAAGTCAGGAGGACCTGAGTTTAAATCCAGCCTCAGACACTTAACACTTAGTAGCCATGTGACCTTAGGCAAGTCATTTAACTCCAATTGCCCTGCCCTTCCCCCTTCAAAAAACAAAACAAAATAAAAAAAAAAAACTACCATGTGACAGACACTGTGCTATGTGCTTTGCAAATATTATTATTTTAAATATCTCCATTTTAAAGGTGAAGAAATTGAGGCAAACAGAAGTTAAATGACTTGCCCAGGGTCACATAGCTAGTGAGTATCTGAGGCTAGATTTGAATTCAGGTCTCCCTTAACTCCAATGTGGCACCTACCTGCTCAATAGCCACAAAAACAACAATAATAATACCATCTATCTTCCAGCCTTGATATGAGGACAAAAATGAGACAAATTTGTAAAGTGCTTCACAAACTTAAAATGACATATAAATGCAATTATTATTATTATTAAAATATTATATGCCCTAACAGAATATTAGTTTTATATCTTTAGCACCTAGCACAATGACCTGTATACAGTAGGTACTTAATACATAATTATTGAATTAAGTTGAATTGTTAGAATTTGCTAGCTATCTGGTTCATTTCATCTGACTCGTCTGTAACAGGAAGTGAACGAAGGCTGAACAACAATAATGGAAAGTGATGGAACAGTACAAGTATATGAATAAATACAGTGTTATGGGGTTTATTTTACACACACACACACACACACACACACACACACTTTAAAATGGAAAAAAAAAGTCCAGGTTATCATTAGTGGTCATCCATGGAAGTCAGCCTTGGCAATAAGTAACATAATTAAATGGCTAATTATACTGCCTCTATCAGCTGTCCGGTGGCCTTTCCATCCGTGCCTCGAAGCAGCTTTAAAATCTGCTTACTTTTAAGTATATTTGCCTTTAAGAAATTATCTGAACACCATGCTATGGTCAAAACAGCAGCTGCATTATCAAATACCCAAAGACATCCTTTCCGGGCCTGGTGTCTCCTGTATGGCCTCCCCACGGGCTGGGGGTGATGCTATTAGACCCTTCCCAGCATTCCTGGGGAAGAGAAGCCTGGCTGTTCTCCCTAGCTCAGCCTCTCGGAGGCCAGGAAGACTGACTGCTCCCAGGACATTTCTGACCCAACAGAGCCAGTGTAAATCCTACTTCCCCAAAATAACCATTGTCACCTAACATGTCTTATTAGCATGATAAAAGTGCTGGATTTGGAGTCAAAGACTCTGGATTCAAATCCCAGCTTTGTCATTTATTATCCCGAGCTATGCACTTCTATGGGCTAATCATCTTTAAGTGATAGAGTGGGCTATGTTACTTCTCTAAGATCATCCACTGAAGAAGCATTGATTGGCCTAGGTAGCAGGGACAAAGGGGCAAAAACAAACTATGTCCTTCCCCTGAGGAATTTACACTGTATGGGGGAAGGAGGAAGTACAATGTGTACATAGGAAAAATATATAACATGTACATAAATATATATGTATATGTGTGTGTGTGTGTGTGTGTATGTGTATAAAATATACCTACATGTAGAGGTGTTTCTTGGGGGAATCGGGAGATGAAGCCACCGGGAAAGGGACCAAGATGGGCTGAGCAGCAATTAAGCCAAACCTTGAAGGAAGCTGGGAATCTTAAGAGGCAGAGCTAAAAAGGAATTATATTCTAGGCCTGGAGGACAGCTTGTGGAAGGGCATGGAGGCAGGAGATTAACTGTTATGTATGGAAAACAGAAGATTGATTTGGCTACAATGTGGATTGTATGAAATAGCCAGCAATTAAATAATTGCTTTAAGGTTGGATAAGCACTTTCCAAGGCAGCTGGGTGATGCAATGGACAGAGGATTCAGCCTACAATCAGGAAGACTCATCTTCCTGAGTTCAAATCCAGTCTTAGACATTTGCTAGCTGTGACGCTCAGCAAGTCACTTCACTCAGTTTCCTTATTTGTAAAATGAGCTGGAGAAGCAAATAGCAAACCCCTCCAGTATCTTTGCCAAGAAAACCCCAAATGGGGCCATAAAGAATCAGACATGATTTAAAATGACTGAATAACAATGAGCAAACATTTACATGTTACTTCATTTGATCTTCCCAGCAACCGTGTGAGGTAACTGTTACTATTACACCTATTTTTAGAAGAGGAAACTGAGGCAGACAGAGGTTAAGTGACCTGTCTAGGGTCATACAAATAGTAAGTATCTGGGCCAGGACTTGAACTCAGGTTTTCCTGACTCTAAGGTAAGTGTTCTATCCACTGTACCACGTAACTGTCTCTAAGAGGATAACAATTGGCAACAAGCCTGGATAGGCAGGTTGCAACTAAATTGTAAAGGGTTTAGATGCCAAACAGAGGATTTTGTATTTTATCCTAGAGGCAAGAGGGAGCTATAGAAGCTTCTTGGGAAGGGAAGTGACATAGTAAAACCTGAGCACTAAGACTAACAATCTGACAGCTGCATGTGAGGTGGAGAGGAGAAGAGACAGACTGAATGAGTGGAGACCAATGAGAAGGTTACTTATAGAAGTACAAACAGGAGGGGAGAATGATCTGAACTGGGCAGGGTAGTTGTGGTGTGAGCGAGAAAAAAGAAACAGAGGTGAGAAATATGGAGGTAAAATCAACAAAACTTGACAAGTTATTGGGTAGGAGAGATGGTGAAGAGAGAAAGATAACTCCTAGGTGGAAGGATGAAGGTGCCCTGAAAAGAAAAAAGGAAGTTAGGGAGAGGAGAGAGTCTGGGGAGAAAAATGAGTCCAGGCTGATCTTGAACTGCCTAAGGGATAGCCATTCAGAGACAGGTCTGGCAGCTAGGTGACACAGTGGATAGAGTGCTGGGCCTGGGGTCAGGAAGGCTCATCTTCCTGAGTTCAAGTCCAGCCAGCCGTGTGACCCAGGGCAAGTCACTTACCCCTGTTTGCCTCAATTTCTCATCTGTAAAATGAGCTGGAGAAGGGAATGGCAAAGCACTCCAGTATGCCTCTGCCACCCTCATAATTGAATACAGGGGAGCAGATGAGATTACCAAGAGAGTATATACAGAGAAAGGAGAGAAGAGAGCCCTATAATATGCCCAAGTCCATGGGACAGAACGCAGATGATAATAGTGTAGAAGGGATTGAAGAAAGATTGGAAGGGTAGGAAGAGAACCTGGAGAGAGTCAGTGAAGAGGGAATGCTTAAGCCAAGTCCACACCCTTTTATTAAGTGCCTACTATGTGAGAGACACTGGGCTAAGCACTGGGGATGCAAAGGGAGACAAAAACAGTCCATGCCCTTGAGAAACTGACAGTCTGAAGGGAAAATGCAAACAACTATGTAATAACAAGCTATATACAGGAATTGGAAATGATCTCAGAGAGAAGGCACTAACATTAAGGGTGGATCAGGAATGGCATCCTGGGGATGGGATTCTCACTGATATTTGGTCAAGTTACAAATTCTGCAGGGAGACTAATAATAAGCTTGAGGACTGAGGAAAGGTCATTGGATTTGATAATTAGGAGATCACTGGTAATCTGGGAGAAATGAGTTTCAGTTGAGTGATGAGGTCTGAAGCTAGATTGCAAGGGGTTGAGAAGTGAGTGGGAGGCAAGAAAGGAGAGAAAAATGAAGACAGCTTTTTTCCCCCAGGAGTTTGGTTGCAAAAGGAAAGAAGAATTATGGATAATAACCTGAGGAGATTCTAGGATCAAGTAAAGGGTTTTTTTTTAAAGGCTAGAGGAACATTTGGCACATTTTTTAAGCGGAAAGGAAGGAGCCAGAGGACAAGGAAAGACTGAAAATTAAGGAGGGAGAAGGGATGCTTGGGAAAGAGAGTTTCTAAAAGAAAGGCAAGGAATCATCATAACTAGCTCCCAAATTGGGTCCCCTAAAGTCTTTAACTATACTTAAAAAAAAAAAAGACCAGGTCTCCCTCCTCCTAAATGCGCTAAGGGTACATTCTCCAACGCTTCCCCAGAGCAATTTCCAAAAGAAAAATAGACAAGAAAGTCCCGCAGCTCATTTCCTTTGAGCTGAGCTCTGTCCCATTTCCATTACTCCCAGTATAAGGACACAAAGCAGCTGGAGAAATTGAAGACACATTTATGTCTGAATGCTGCGGCTGCTCTCTCACCTGTATTCAGCAACTCGTCCAGAATGTTTCTTCATTGCCGTTTCAGAACTCATCCCATAGAAGAGCTTTACTTTTTGACCATTCCTCTCAATTACTTCACCGGCACATTCTGTGTGACCTGAGAACATCCCTCCCAGCATGACGAAGTCAGCACCTGCTCCTGCAAAGGGACAAGGAAAATGGAGAGGACAAGAGAGGGCAAAGTCAAAATTGCCTCTGAGATCCCTGTGGGTACAACACAGGCACATATTTCTATCAAGTATGACCTAGAGCCAAGAAGCCCACCTGGGCTATCTAAATGAAATAGACTGATGCCCCCACAGAGCCAGGGAGCCCTAGCATTTAAAATATAACCTGAGCGCTGAATTGCAGAGGCAAATGATAGCTCGATTAAAGTTGATGATTGGTGCTGTAGATAATCATTCATGGTGTTAATGAGAGGAGTCTGTAAAAGAATGATTACATACAAACAGAAACCCAAATCCCATAGACTCATGGTCATTTAAGAGTTAGAAGGAGCCTCTTAGAGGTCATCTGGGTCCACTTCCTACCCAGGGATACTTACTTGTGGCTATATGACTTTATTCTTTTTTTCTTCATTCATGTCATCTATTTATTTACTTATTTGTTTGTTAATTAATTTATTTATTCATTCCACAAAAACTATATGACCTTAGGTAAGACACTTCTCTCTGAGCTTTGGTTCCCTCATTTGTAAAATCAAAGGATTAGACTAAATGAGGTCAAAGAATTCTTCCAGGTTGAGAATCTATAACCCAGGGCTTAGCCCAGTGACTGGCACATAGTAGCTACCTAATAAATTCTTATTAATTTACTAATTTTCTAGTGCTTTTTAAAATACCTTCCAGTGAAAGTGTTTATGACTTTATTACTGCTTTCTCCTAATCTGAGTCTTCAGAAAGGAACCCAAGTGCATTACATTGTATATAATATTTACATAATGTGACAAGGTTGAAAATGTTGGGAAAAGACCACGGAAGTCTGAAAAGTTTTATATTTCTCAGACATCATGTTCTCGATATAAAACTCCCATTCAATAGTAACAATTATTAGCATTTACATAGCATTTTAAGGTTTGTAAAGGACTTTACAAATATCATGTCATTTAATCCTCACAGCAATCCTGGGAAATTGGTGCTTTATTATCCCTATTTTGCAGATGAGGAAGCTGAGCAAGGAGAGGTTAAGTGACTTGTCCATGATCACACAACTAGTGAGTGATGGAGGCAGGTTTTGACTAAATGTCTTCCTGACTCCAGATCCATCCATCTGTCCACCTCCTAGCTATCTATATTATAAGAATGAAGCAGTCATAATAAGAATAAATGATTGTCCATTTTAAATATTAGACAATATCAGTTTTTCATCAGGTTCTCATGCTGAGGTGTTGGAGCACAGATTTCCAAAGTGGGTAATACCACCCCCTGAGAGGGCTGGAATGATGCAGGGGGTAATAGTAGCCTCAGGTGCATTTGGGAGCTACTGAATAAAAATAAAGGAGCAGTGGAAGCATAAGGAAAGAAAAGAAAAAGAATGGTTTGAAAAACTGTTCATACATGTTTTATCTATTATATAACAGTTATAGTGATTATATCATTTTCCAAATAAACACACAAAATACAAGTTATAACTGATCAGTGGTCAAGTCTGCTGACAGGTCTTAACAAACAAGTGCTAGTAGGTGAGCATGGCAGGCATTGTTGGGAAGTCCAGCATGCATCGGCAGGAATATGTGCTCGTAATGACTTGTTTACAATACTATATTATATGATTCCATGATGCAATATTGTATCTTCAAAATTTCAATGCAGGAAAAACCCCACAAATTTACAATAAATTATTAAATTAAGATGTGGCATTTAAAAATGTTTTCTATTTTTTTGAAATGACACAAATTTTTAAAAACCATCAAAGGGGTTAAAGAAAGTAGATTTCCAGCGGGGGGGGGAGGGGTCTGAGTAATTTTTTTTTGAAAAGGGGGCAATAGGAAAAATAAGTTTGGAAACCTCTGGATTGGAGGGTGAGAACCTCCTAAAGGTCATGGACAGTCAAAGTTGATTGACTGTCTCCCTGTCTGTCCTGTACAAATGGGATCCTTTCAGTTAAATAATACACACAAGTCTTCCATACATAGTACAAAGTAAATTCCACTAAGGACCTAAATTCTGAGTGGCCAGGATATCAATGCTCTGACTTCACATGTATAATCAATATTATATCATTTACCTTACGGGGGAGAAGAGAGAATTGGAACTCAAAATTTTTTGTGTGTGTGTGCTTTTTGGAGGGCAATTGGGGTTAAGTAACTTGCCCAAGGTCACACGGCTAGGTTTTTGTTTGTGTGTGTTAAGTGTCTGAGGCCAGATCCAAACTCAGGTCCTTCTGACACCAGCGCCGGCGCTCTACTCATTGTGCCACCTAGCCGCCCCCAGAACTCAAAATTTTAAAAACCGAATGTTAAAAACTGTTTACATGGAGTTGGGAAATATTTAATGAATGTTTAAAAAGAAAAAAAGACATCAATGCTTTTCATTGTTGTTGTTCAGTCATTTCCAACTATTTATGACCCTATTTGGGATTTTCTTGGCAAAGTTATTGGGGTAGTTTTGCCTTTTCCTTTTCCAGCTCATTTTACAGATGAGGAAATTGAGGCAAACAGGGTGAAGTATTTTGCCCAGGATCACACAGTCTGAGGTCAGATTTGAACTAATGAAGATGAGTCTTGCTGACCCCAGACCTAGCACTCTAACCACTGTGCTCAGCTGAGCCTTCAGTCATGAGGTTGGTTAGGGGATTGATTGGTCAAAGTCCTTACAAGAAGAAGAAACTGTGGGTGTCTCCTCCTGAATGGTGACCCTAATGTTTTGTGACTAGTCACTTTGAATGACCAAGAACATTCAGAGTTCATCTTGTAGTTTACAATCCCTCCTCAGTATTCTTGACTGGAATGTAGAGAAGGTTGGAGACCCCTCCCATGTGAACCAAGCATTGGTTCCCATGAGGACTTTTCTCCTCCGTTGAATGCTTGGGAGTCCCTTTAACTCAGCACACCCAACAGGAGGACATGACCACTACTTTCTCCCTGACGTCTCCAATGGAACAAAAGGAAGGCTACGCTAGGGAGGACGTGTCCCCTTACCCAAGGTGCCATAACCCCTAACTGGCAGAACTCACAAAGCATCCGTGCTAGGTTCCCAACCCACCCATCCACGACCTCCCTAGATGTTTTCAAACTATGGTCTTTTCACTAATGAATAAAACCGAGAGGCTGGAGGCAGAAATGTTTTCCCCAGTGGCAGATCCACTGAGTCTTTAGGCTCAGACTATGGATACGGCTGTAATTCTGAGCACTGCCCTCTGCTGCCCCCTTGTGGGCCTCAAAAGTATAATGGAAGTGCTCTCAATATCCTAAAATGGTCACTAGGCAGAGGCAGCAGTGAAAGGGGCAGTTGGAAAGTGATATATCACCTCCCCTGGTCTTCACTATCACTCCTCCAAAAAGGCTTCCTAAGCCCCACCCTTCAGTCAGGAACAAGGGGTACATCTGTGTGACCTAAAAGGGCTAGGGGTCATCAGAGAAAAGAGGTCTTACTAGACCCAGGAGTTAGGAGACCTGGGTCCCTGCTCTGAGACTGGCTGCTATGTGACCTTGGGTCAATCACTTCACTTCTTCTATACATGTGGGACTAGGACTAAATGGTCTCTGAGTCCTAAATTCTGGTTTCTGGCTTATAGAGTAGATAGGGTTAGGGAAACTCTGAAGCTGGCCAAGCTCCCATACACTCCTCACAGGTACAAGAAAAATGGAGTAAGAACATATCAAGAGAAACCCAATGGGAGGAAATTCTAATCAGTGCCCTGAGAACTCCTCCCCCCCTTCCCCTCATCATGCCACATCTCACATCCCCAGACTTCTAAGTGAGCTCCCGCATTTTTGTTCCTCTTTCACTCAGAACCCGTCCCTCCCTCCCTCAGTCCCATGCTTCCCCATGGATGCAGCTGGTTACCATTTGTGCCTACACTTACCAAATGCTTTGGCGACATCTCCTGGACAAGTGCAACCTCCATCCTTAAGAAAAGAGAAAAGCGAGTCAATCAGAACCAGGCAGGAAAGGCAGAGCTCCTAGTGCTCTCTGGGATTGGTGAAACTCTGGGGGATTTGTGCAGGATACACACATGAATAGCCCCACACCCTGTCATACTGAGCTATAGGGGAGGAAGAAAGACAGAGACAGAGAGAGAAACAGAAACAGAGAGAAAGAGACAAAGAGAGTGAGAGAGAGACAGGGAGAGAGGGAGAGATGGGGAGAGGGGAAAAGAGATGAAGGAGAGGGAGTAATATAGAGGGAAGAGAGAAGGAAAGAAAAATTGAGGGGAGAGAGATGGAAAAAGAGGGAAAGATGGAGGAAGAGGGAGACAAATACAGAGAAAAGAAAAAAGGGAGGGAGAAGGGAGATAAACAGATATGTGGTGGGGGGAGTGGGAAAACTTATTTTTAAATAGGGTATTGACAATAGGTATAATAGGAGAGGCACCTTAGTTCTCTCACTTAGGAAATGAGAAGCTGAACTCAATGACCTTTATGCTTGCTTTCACCTCTAAAGCCAAAATGACTGCACAGCATTTATGCCCCCCCCCACCTAGTTTACTTTCCATTTTCCTAAAATACAGCAACTGTGTTAAAGCATGTTACTTCTATTTAATTCAGCAACCATTTTTGAAGTCCCTACTATTTGCTAGATATTAGGGATAAGGTGCCAGAACTCAGACCCTATGCTTGGTGAGCTTACAACAGAATGAGAGAAAGCCCAAATGCACAATAATAAAAAGTGTCCATTGTACCTGGAGCTACTACACTGGGAGAATGCAGGGAGGGGGATAAGGGGAAGAAATGAAATCAGTGCCCCGGAGCACCCTTCCCCCTGGCAGGGGCCTGCCTCATTTGCCCAAGGACCTCTGGCTCTTCTGTCCCTGGGGAGCAGCACATCTCGCTTCTGCCTTTGGCTTCCCTGAGTTTATTTAGGTTTTCATTCAAGCAAACCCCATTTTAAACAGCCAGAGTCAGTCATCATTGCAGGCTTCTTCATTGTGTATGCACAGTGCACCCAGGAGGTGGGGAAAGTGTACTATTGGGTTGGAAATAGTTTCTGACCTCATCCTACATGAGTGGCTTACATAATCCATCGCCAGGCACTGCTATTTCTGCTCCAGTCTTCCTCTCCCCCGGCCATTCGCACTCATGTTTATAAAACAGGACTAACACTTTTCAGTTTCGGATTTAATTGTTAGCCTTTCCTTCCCTGTTTGAAGTGTGCTAGCAACTGGGTGGTGGATGGAGTGAGATTTTATTTGGCACAAATGGCAAATTCATCTAAGGGAAGGGGAAAGGATATTGGGTTATTTCCTGCCTTAAAAAACCCTCCCACTTCACACAGATGCTATCATGCTTATATAATTTATACCATTACCTCTAAAGCCAACTCAGAAATCATTTGGGGCAGTGTACATCATCCAATCCTTTTGCACATCACTGCATCTCCTACACAGCCCATTTCGAATCCTTCAAAGTGGTTTCATATTTAGCAGGAGACAGCAACATGCTCTCTCTATGAGCACTGAGAAAATATGTGTGTATGATGGTGATGAGGAAGAGCATTTACATATATGACTTCTAATTGCTTCTAACATGGGCTGGAGGAAAGAACAGGACACTGGGATGATGGGGAAGGATGGTTATTTTTGCCCCACACAGCACAGAATAATAACCTCTATTACATAAGCATGTTAATGTTTAAAAGCACCTTCCTCACAACAACCCTGAGAAGTAGTTTAAGTACAAGTAGTTAGCCCTGTTTTGCAGATAGGAAGACTAGGGCTCAGAAGCATTCAATGACTTGTCCATGGTCACATATCTAGGACTTGAACACAAACCTCACGACTCCAAGTCCAACAATCCTTCCAAAATGACCAAGAGGATGATGGCTTACTTCATACCTGGGTGTAGATCAGGACTGTACTTAGAAGTTAAAAGAGGGGCACCTAGGTGGCATAGTGGATGGAGCACTGGCCTTGGAGTCAGAAGGACCCCGGTTCAAATCTGACCTAAGACTAGCTACTAGCTGCATGAGCCTGGGCAAGTGACAATGCTGATGACAGAAAGAAAGAGAGAAAAAGAAGGAAGAAGAAGAAGAAGAAGGAAGAAGAAGAAGAAGGAAGAAGAAGAAGAAGAAGAAGAAGAAGAAGAAGTAGAAGAAGAAGAAGAAGAAAAGAAGAAGAAGAGGAGGAGGAGGACAAAAGGAGGAGGAGGAGGTGAAGGAGGAGAAAATCTACTGCACAATTATAGGATGGGGGAAACATGTTTTAACAGAAGCTCATGTGATAGAAAATACCAATTTAGCAAAATCAATACTCTCCAGCAATGGACAGCAAATGCCAAATAATCTATTGTGAACATAGTATCCATTGAGAGGCTTAGTGTCATATAGTCCTGCTGGGATATGCCCTGAGGTGCCATATCCTGTTCTAGATGTCACATCTTAGGAAGAACTTTGATAAACTGGAACACTTAGAAAATAAGACAACCAGAACTGGGGGAGGCCTGGCAACCATGACACAGGAAGAAAGTTTAATGAAACTGGGGGTGTTCAGCCTGAAGACTTGGAGGGCATGTGAGAGATGTTTTCAAATATTTAAAAGGCTGTCACATAAAATAGATTAGACCCATTCTTCTTGGCACAAGAGTGACCAATGAGTAGCTGTTACAGGGAGGCCAATTTCAGATCAATAATAAGAAAAGAAATTCCTACCACTTGGAGCAGTCCAAAAATGGAATGAGCTGTTTCATGAAATAGTAGTGAGGGTTCCCTTCCCAAAAGTCTTCAAGCAAAGGCTGGATATGGCCAGCAATCAGGGATATTGTAAAACGGACTCATGTATCAGCTTGGGGGTTAGACTAGATGACCTAAAATGTCTTTTCTGACTCAAAGATTTTATGATCCTAGGACTGCCAACAAGGAGTTAGGACCATGACAGAGGCCTAAATCAAAGCTACCCAGAAGAAAAAGGGGCCATTAGCACTGCATGAGGCAATAGCCTGAAGAACTACATTGTTTCCAAGAAAAGAGGCAGTTCAAGGAGTAATTGTGGAAGACATTGTTATTGTTCTATCTTGTCTGACTCTTCATGACCCTGTTTGGGGTTTTCTTGGCAAAGATATTGAAGTGGTTTGCCATTTCCTTCTCCAGCTCATTTGACAGATGAGGAAACTAAGGCAAATAGGATGAAATGACTTGCCCAAGGTCACACATCTAGTAAGTGTCTGAGACCAGATTTGAACTCAAGAAGATGAGTCTCCCTGACTCTAGTCCCAGCGCTCTGTGCACTTACAGCACCACCTATCTGCAATATTAGATAGCCAAAATAGAGTAGAAAACTTGTGAAGGCTAACAAGGATGGGAGGGAACATGCTGTGACTAGCTTTGTGACTATTCCAGCTAACTTTCTGGGTGTGTCTATTTCTAGGTAACACTACATATTATTGCAAGACTACTCATTCAAATAAAAAAAAAATCTTGAGCCCTGAGAAAAATCTCTAAATAGTGCTAGATCCACTGTATGGTATAGAGGATAGCACCCTGGACTTGGAGTCAGGTAGACTTCAAATCCTGCCTCAGATATTTGAAACACTCTAAAAACTGTGAGAGTTTAGCTCTAAAACAAACACTGAGCAAATTATTTATTTCAGTTTTTAGCTACTTCATCATTTAGCTTCTTCAGGATAGTAACAGTGGCTATGGGTAAGTCAAGGATAGCCCTCTCTCCCCTCCACCACCTTGCCTCATATATAGAATGGCAAGGGGGCAGAGGGCTAGGATGGCTAGCCTCATTCAGGATGGCTTGGGTCTAAGTCCTATCTCTGACACATGCTAGGTGAGTGACCTTCAGGACATTGCTTGCTAAAACTATAAGGAAGCAATTAGAGGTAGCTACATGGCACAGTGTATAGAACTCTGGACCTATAGTCAGGAAAACCCAAGTTCAAATCCAGCCTCAAACACTCACTACCTGTGTGAGTGTGCAAGTCACTTAACTGCCTCTTGCCTCAGTTTCCCCATCTGTAAAATGGGGATAATAATAGTAACTACCTCGTAGGGTTGTTGTGAAGATCAAATGAGACAATATTTGTAAGGAACAGTGCCTGGTACTTAGTAGGCATTTAAAAAATGATTGTTTCCTTCCTTCCTATAAGTAGTTTGTTGAAGTTACTTATCAGAAGTGATAAGAGATTTCCTCATCAAAAGTAACCCACACCAATGATATCATAGATTTATATGTATATGTATGTGTATATGTATATGTGTGTGTGTGTGTGTGTGTATCGGATAATTTTTACACAAATACATATCTAATTATAGCCATCCACAACAGTATGTTGTTCCTGCATACTTCAGATCAACTCCCCCCTTCCCCAGGGAATCATTTGAATAGCTTCCCCACAGTCCTCCTTAAGGCTATTTTTTCTAGTAGTTCTTGCTCCTACCATTTCAAGAATGCAAACTGAAAAGTTCATTCTAAGTATTTTTTTCTTTTTTGTTGCTGAAAGGCAAAAGAGTAGAGAGATACTCAGGATCTGACACAAACACATACATGTACACGTTTACTCATTATTTATAGATTAAAGGAGCCCAATTTTCATGCTTTGCCTTTAGCAAATAACCACAAAAAACTACATATACAAAAAAGGGCAGACTTGCTATGGTTCAACAACTCATACTGCCTTATAACAGCCTCTCAAGAGAGGCAGAAACAATGGAGACAAGAATCATTTGACTTCTGACAGATTTTTTTTTAAACATGTATTTTAAAAACTTTTGAGTTTCAGATTCTTTCCCTTCTTCCCTCCTCACCCCCCCGCCCCCGGGAAGAAAAGCGATTCAATTTAGGTTGTACATGTGTAGTTACGCAAAACATTTCAATAGAAGTTATATTGTGAAAGACTATATTTCTCCCCACTTATTCTATTTTCTACTTTGACTCTATCCCTTTTCAAAAGTGTTTGCTTCAAAATACCCTCTTCCCCAATCTGCCCTCCCTTCTATCATCTCCCCTCTTATCCCCTTCCCCCCTACTTACCCAATTGAGTGTGTATGTTATTCCCTCCTTAAGTTAAATTCAATGAGAGTAAGGTTGACCCATTCCCTTTCACCTTCCTGCTCTTCCCCTCCACTGTAACAGTTTTCTCTTGCATCTTTTATATGAGATAATTTACCCAATTCTATCTCTCCCTTTCTCCTTCTCCCAATATATTCCTCTCTCACCTCTTAATTTTATTTTTTAGATATCATCCCTTCATATTCAACTCATCCTGTGCCCTCTGTCAATGTATACATGTATAGATATACACAAACATATACATACATACATATATACATATATACACACACACATATATTTTTCCTTCAACTATTCTCATACTGAGAAAAAGTCTCATGAGTTACAATTATCATTTTTCCATGTAGGAATATTTATAAATAGTTCAATTTTAATAAGTTCCTTATGATTTCTTTTTCCTGTTTACCTTCTCATGCTTCTTGTATTTGAAAGTCAAATTTTCTGTTTAGCTCTGGTTTTTTCATCAAGAATGCTTGAAAGTCCTCTATTTCATGGAATAACCATATTTTCCCCTGAAGCATTATACTCAATTTTTCTGGGTAGATGATTCTTGGTTTTAATCCTAGTTCCTTTGACCTCCAGAATATCATATTCCAAGCCCTTCAGTCCCTTAATGTAGAAGCTGCTAGGTCTTGTGTTATCCTGATTGTGCTTCTACAATACTCAAATTGTTTCTTCCTGACTGCTTGTAATATTTTCTTCTTGACTTGGGAACTCTGGAATTTGGCTATGATATTCCTAGGAGTTTTCTTTTGGGGATCTTTTTCAGGAGGTGAATGGTGAATTCTTTCAATTTCTATTTTGCCCTCTGGTTCTAGAATATCAGGGCAATTTTCCTTGAGAATTTCTTGAAGGATGATTTCTAGGCTCTTTTTTTCATCATGGCTTTCAGGTAGTCCAATAATTTTTAAGTTATTTCTCCTGGAACTATTTTCCAGGTTAGTGGTTTTCCCAATGAGATGTTTCACATTGCCTTCTATTTTTTCATTTGTTTGGATCTGTTTTATAGCATCTTGATTTCTCATAAAGTCACTAGCTTCCATTTGCTCCAGTCTAATTCTGAAGGAATCTCCTCAGTGAGCTTTTGAAATTCCTTTTCCATATGGCCAATTCGTTTTTGTTGTTGTTGTTGTTGTTTGTTTGTTTGTTTGCTTTTTTGGAGGGCAATTGGGGTTAAGTAACTTGCCCAAGGTCACACAGCTAGGTTTTTTGTTTGTGTGTGCCTTAAGTGCCTGAGGCCGGATCTGAACTCAGGTCCTTCTGACTCCAGGGCCAGTGCTCTACTCACTGCGCCACCTAGCTGCCCCCGCCAATTCGGTTTTTTAAAGCATTCTTCTCCTCGTTGCCTTTTTGGGCTTCTTTTGCTATTTGAGTTAGTCTATTTTCTAAGGCATTATTTTCTTCAGTATTTTTTTGGGTCTCCTTTAGCAGGCTGTTGACTCACTTTTCATGATTTTCTTGCATCATTCTTATTTCTCTTCCCAATTTTTTCTCCACTTCTCTTACCTGATTTTCAAAATCCTTCTTGAGCTCCTCTGTGGCCTATAACCAATTCATATTTTTCTTGGAAGCTTTTGATGCAGGAGGCTTGACTTTTTTTCTTTTATGGTTCCATGTTTTGATCCTTTTTGTCCCCAAAAAAGGATTCTATGGTCTGATTGTGTTTCATCCGCTTGCTCATCTTACCAGCCAACTACTTGACTTTTGAGCTCTTTGCCATGGTAGAACTCTGCTTCCAGAATGGATAGAGCTGTGTCCCAAATCTCTGGGGTTTTCACAGTTGCCAGAGCTATGAGGAGGACGCTCTCTTACAGCCACCACAAGCTCTAGCACACTGGCCACACACCCTAGGACCACCACCCAAGACTGCCACCCAGATCCAAGCAGGTCACAGCAAGAGAGATTATCCTCTGAATGATCACTTGGTCCCCCTATGATCTTCTGGCCAAGAGTTCTGGAGGCAGTTACAGGGCAGCTGCTGTAGCCTCCGCCACCTCTCACCCCAGGGGCATAGGCCAGACCACACTCTTCTATCAGTTCCAACAGAGTTTCCCACTGACTTTTTACTTTCTCTTTAGTGTTTATGGGTTGAGAAGTCTGGAAACCACCACAGCTGCTGTTGATTCACTCTCCTGAAATCTGCTTCAGCCAGTCTGTGCCACTGGTCAGGGCTGCCCCAGGTCTGGGCCCAGGCTGCTCACAGGGAACTGTGCTTGGCTCCCAGTCTGGTGTGATAGACCCTTCCTGTTGGCATGCTGGGCTGCATTCAGTGGGAGGTTTGTTTCTCTCTGTCACTTTATGGGTTCTGTAGCTCTAAAATTTATTTAGAGTCATTTTTTTTTACCAATGTTGGAGGTGGTTGGAGCAAGAACTGTGCCATCTTGGCTCTGCCCCCTGGCAGATTTCTTGAACATATGGTAATAACCCCTTGCTCAAAAGTATTTCCCCCACCCAGTGCCTGAAGTTCCACTATTAGAGAGTCATGTTCCCTTAGTTTCAAATACAAGAACCCGTGGTAGGGGGGAATCACTAACAACTCAGAGCAGGAGTTTTTATCCTTTTTTGTATCATGGACCCTTGGGGCAGCCTAGTGAAGTATGTGGAACTGTTCTCAGAATAATATTTTAAATACACAAAATAAAATACCCAGAATTTCAAAGGAAACCAAAATTGAAATACAGGTGTTGTTTTTAAATTTCAGAGACCTCAGGTTAAGTGCCTTTGGCTTAGAGCACATACATTTATTAGATTCTTTCATTGCCAAAAGGAAAGCTTCAGAGCAGTAATTCATTAGGTACCTAGAGTGGGAAAAGGGAAGGTTGAGAGATTCGGGATATATGAAAATCAATTAAAAGGATGTTCAAAGGGGAAACAGGTGAGGGTCAATGAGAACAAAAAGGGCCTACTTAATAATTTTGCCCAGAGCTGACTATAGTTACAAGAAGTAAAGTTTCTCATGGTATTTGTGAGTGTTAAGGGACCTTAAAGGTCATCCAGACCAATCTCATTATTTTATTAATGAAAATAAGGTCAATTGCTAACATATAGATTATCCATTTCTAACTCAGGCCTGAAGGTCCCTTAATATGGGACCATCTCTTCATTGGTGTAGTCCATGACCTCCACCAAGGAGGAGAGCAGCTGGGCAGAGTTGGTGAGAGGGAGAGAGAATAATGGGGCTCTTTAGTCTCTGGGTTCTTCCGGCCTCCAGCATTAAAATGGAAG
Organism: Gymnobelideus leadbeateri; assembly: GCA_011680675.1. Classification (NCBI taxonomy): domain Eukaryota; kingdom Metazoa; phylum Chordata; class Mammalia; order Diprotodontia; family Petauridae; genus Gymnobelideus; species Gymnobelideus leadbeateri. Next base: position 80,752 of record WOXC01002358.1, on the reverse strand, counting down.
GCATGGGAAATTTCAACCTCTCTTCTGGGCCATGAAGGGAGAAAGACTCTGAGAAGACACTTACATGAGAGGAGCTGGCAGTTTCCATCTTGTATCCATCCATAGTTTTCTACTCTAGTGACTTTGGGGATTTTACCTTTGGGTGAAATCTGGGACTCTCCCTCTCTTTTTGAACTGAGTTACATTGCTCCCAATGGGAGAACTCCTTCAATCTATATCATCTGAAATAAAAATCCACATAAATATACAGGGGCAGCTAGGTGGCAAAATGAATAAAGCACCGGCCCTGGAGTCAGGAGGGCCTGAGTTCAAGTCCAGCCTCACATGCTTGACACATTAGTCGTGTGACTTTGAGCAAGTCACTTAACCCCAACTGCCCTCCAAAAAGGAAAAAAAATATATATATACCCATATATATGTATATTGTATGCATATATACACACATATATGTTTCACATGTAAACTTTCTCTGGTTTCTGTTTTGCTATCAACTTGGATAAATGGGTTTCTTTCCTATTTGCACTGTGTGAATGTGTGTGTGTGTGTGTGTGTGTGTGTGTGTGTGTGTGTGTGTGTGTATTGTTGGTATTGAGTTGAAAGGGGATCAAGCCTTGGATATAAAATTCCTTTTCTCATTATGGAATAGCAATCAGGAATTTAGCTTGAACCTAAAAATTACATCCCCTAAACTAATAATATTTAAGGGAGCAGACAGATATAAATCTAGCCCAGTAGCCCCTCTCTCTGAGGAGAGCATAATGGCTAACATCTGACCTCAATTTCCTGCTTCCTATCCTGGCAGGAATTAAAATATCCTTTGGAGAAGGGTGGGGAAGGAAATGCTAGAGATATAGTTATTTCTGCCTACCTTTGGGCCACACCCACAACCCCCACATGCTCCAGATTTGGGAGATTACCTGTAAAAGGATGTTTAAATAATGTGTTAGTTTCCTCCTACTAACCAGCTATTCTATCCTAAAGGAAATGCACAGAATCAAAGAATTTCCAAGTTGGAAGCCATGTCAGAGGCCACTTCATCTAAACCCCACCTGAAAAAGAATCACCTCTATGACATACTTCATAAGTGGCCATCCAACCTCCATCTGAAAACCTCCAGTAAAGGAAGACCCACTTTTTCCTGAGGCAACTCATTCTACTTCAGAACAGCTCTAATTGCTAGGAAGTGTTTCCTGATATCAAGCCTAATGGACTTCACTGCAGCTTTCATCCATTGCTGCTCATTCTGGAGTCAAACAGAACAAATCTAATCTTTCTTCCAAGTGACAGCTCTTTAAAATCTCAAAAACAACTTTTGTGTGTCCCCAAAAATCTTCTCTCCTCCAGGCTAGGCCTTCCAGTTTTTATAATAACAATAACATTTTACATAGGGCTTTAAGGTTTACAAAGTACTTTTTACATCCTATCTCACTGGATTTTCACAATAAATCATCCCATGAAATAATCTTGAGTTCCTTCATCATCCTGGATGCTCTTCTCTGGATTCTCCAGTATAGTTCCAGTACCTTGGGGCTATCATTACTTCCACAGTAGACATTTTCCCTGGGAAATATCTAAGTGCAGACTAAGATTGCATTAGCATTCTTTATTGTCATATCATACTTATAACTCACACTTTTGTAGCCCACTAAGATCCCCTGAATTGAATTTCAAACTGCTGTCTAGCTTTACCACACCATCCTTTACTGGTGAGGTTGATTTTTTTTTTCTTTGAACCCAAGTATAAGACTTCACATTATCCCTATTAAATTTTATTTTCTTAGATCTGGCCCAGTGTCCTACCATGTCAAGATCTAGAATCATCACTGCCATTCATCACATGAGTTATTCTTCATAGTTTGGTGTCATCAGTAAATTAGATACGCATCACATTTCTGCCTTTATCCATGTCACTGATGAATGTTAAATGGCAAAAGACCAAGCAGGCATCTCTGTGGCAATCCACTAAAAGTCTTCTGCCAAAATGGTACCAAATCATTTACAATACCCCTTTGGGGCCAGTCATTCAACTAGTTCTAGATACACCTGACTGAAATATTGTCTAGATCAGAGGTGTCAGATACACCACCCACTGATGGTGGTTGGAACCAGATCAAAATGTAATTAGGAAATATTTAACAAAATAAATAAAAAATAATAAAATACAGATAATGCTCTTTTATGTTTTTCTAAGTCAATTTGTAGCCCACGGGATCATTACATATGGTTTAGCAGCACCCCTTTCTATTTAAGCTTGACATCACTGGTCTAAACCCATCGTTCCATCTTTTCCAGAAGAATCATTCAAGAGACTTTGTTCAGTGCTTTGCTGAGGTCTAAATAAACAACTTCAACAGCATTTTCCTGGTCTACTTGTACTATAATGTCTACTCCTTGGGAGCTAGATTTGTTGTATCAATAGGCACAGGGAAGGTGCTTAATCAATGCTTGTTGATTAGCTGATTGAGCGAGCCATTTCTGTCTGAAATATTAGCTTTGTTAATGAAGTAAATAGGTAGTACCTTAGGTAGAGTGTTGGGCCTGGAGTCAGGAAGACCTGTGTTCAAATCCAGCCTTAGACACTTGCTAGCTGTATGACCCTGGGCAAATCACTTAACCTCTGTCTGCCTTAAGTATCCTCAACTATAAAATGTCGATGACAATAGCACTTACCTTGCAGGTGAAGATCAAATGAGATATTTGCAAAGTACTTAGGAGAGTGCCTGGCATGGAATAAGTGCCATATAAATGCTTATTGTCTTCCCCTGTATTAGTTCAACCTATTTTCCTTTTGATCCTCCCCTCTTCTCCAAAATTGTTATTAAAAAAAAACCACTTTTTGCTGTTCTTAGCTGTTTTCTCCCACCTCTGTTTGCTCTGATAGCATTCACAATGCCATTCTTACAGGACAAGACCACTCCTGAATACAAAAGAATTCAGCCTATGTTACCTGCCCTTGCTTCCATCTTCTGAATGTCATTTTAATGTCTAAACTGGCCATGATCACTAGGGGCCTGCATTCTTTTATTTTAGCTTTTTTGGAGGGGGGAAGGCAGGGCAGTTGGGGTTAAGTGACTTGCCCAAGGTCACATGGTTAATAAGTGTTAAGCCTACACTCTTGATCAGTGAGAGTTTACTGTATCTAGTGGGCCAGAGCAAGATTTACCGCACTGCATTCTGGCCATCTTTTGGCTATGCCACCGGACTCAAACACCTCCCCCTCATTAAAACAACACTGCAATTCCTGGAAAGAACACACCAATCAACTATGCTCTAATTCTATTCACCATCCCTGTGAGTCCCCAGATCAAAACTCCCCTATGGTCATGATTCCCCTTTATGTATCTTTTCCAACAGAGTGTAAACTCCTTTAAATCAGTCAGTCAGTCAACAAGAATTTATTAAGTTCTTACTATGTGCACTAGGGATACAAAGGAAGGCAAAAGAGTCTTTGATTTCAAAGATCTCACATTCTAATGTGGGGCAGCTAGGTGGCACAGTGGATAAAGCTCCAGGCCTGGAGTCAGGAAGACCTGAGTTCAAATTTGGCCTCAGAAACTTACTGGCTGTGTGACCCTGGACAAGTCACTTAACCCTGTTTACTTCAGTTCCCTTATATGTAAAATGAATTGGAGAAGGAAATGTCAAACCATTCCAATATCTTTGCCAAGAAAACCCCAAATGGGGTCACAACTCTCACAGAGTCAAACATGACTCAACAGCAACAACAACATATTCTCATTGGGAGAGTCAGCATATAAGTAATTAGGCAGATAGAAGATACGCTCAGTGTAAATGGAAGATAATATTAAAGGGAAGAGATTGGAAAGAGCAGGAAATGTCTCCCTTTTTCTATATGTATTCCCAGCAGTTAGCACAGTGCCTGACATAAATTAGGAGCTTAATAAACGCCTTTATAATTCATTATCTTTCGCAAAACCAGCCTTCTTTCTAATTTTCCTATTTCTACTGAGAATATCACCTTCCTGCCATCCATTCAGGTTCTCAGTCTCAGACTCGTCCTTAACTCTTGGCTCTCCCTTAGCCTAGCACCTGGTGGTTAATAAATGCTTGTTGACTTGACTTAACTAACATATACTGCCAATCACTATATAGACAGATAAATAGATCTATCTATCCACACACATATACATATATGATGTTGTGGAAATAGAATCAGACTTAGTGATTGGTGGCATATATATATATATGTACATATGTGTGAAAATATATACATATATACACATATAGATAGAGATATTTACTATTGTTGTTTAGTTGTTTCAGTCTTGTCTGACTCTTCATGACCCCATTTGTAGTTTTCTTGGCAAAGATACTGGAGTGGCTTGCCATTTCCTTCTCCAGCTCATTTTACAGATGAGGAAACAGAGGCAAACAGAATAAAGTGACTTGTCCAGGGTCACACACTATCGATGTCTGAGGTTGGATTTGAACTCATGAATGTTCACTACTTTAATTCAAGTCTTCATCACTTCTTGCCTGAACTATTGCACTAGTCTCCTGATTGGTCTTTCTGCCAGTTCTGTCTTCCCTCTCTATCTATCCTCCAACACAGCTACCAAAATTTAATTTATTTTTTGGCAGGGCAATTGGGGTTAAGTGACTTGCCCAAAGTCACACAGCTAGTAAGTGTTAAGTGTCTGAGGCCAGATTTGAACTCAGGTCCTTCTGACTCCAGGGCCATTGCTCTATTTACTGTGCCACCTAGCTGCCCCCCAAAGTATAATTTCAAATGTGTGTATGTTTGTGTGTGTGTCTAAAGGTATCATTCCCCTCCTCAAGAGCCTCCCTCTTGCCTCTAGGATAAAATAGAGGGTGTCCCAAAAGTCTTGGTGCAGCTTTAATCTCTGATGCACTATGATTTTGGGGATACTCTCTTTCTGGCATTTAAAATTCTTTACAATCTGCCCCCAGTCTGCTTTTCCGAGATTATTACACTTTGCTGACTTTATACATTTTAAGTTCCAGCCAAATTGCCTTTTTCCAGAGTCCATTCCCCATGCCTGGAATGTACTCCTTTACCACTGCCCCAAAGAATCTTTAATTTCCTTTAGTGCTCACTTGAAGAGCCACCTCTTATATGGTCTTTCTCCAGCTCTCCCCTCCTTCCTGCCCCCAACCAATCACATTGTATTTACTTATTTGTATACATGTTATTTCCCTGATAGAAGGTAAGCTCCTTGAGGACAAGCATTGTTCCATTTTTGTCTTTATATCTCCAAGCCTAGCACAAGATTTGGAACGCATCAGGCACATAGTAAAGGCTTGTTTGCTGATTTATCTGATCCACCACAGTCATTTTAGGCAATACTCCTTTCTGCACTTTATCAGGATTATTTCTCTTTGCATCTTCAGAATTTTATTTATTTCTTAGAGCTCGCCATCCCTCCCAGGCTGGCCTGACTTTTAGAATTTTAACCCATGAGACTTGACCTATCCTTTCTTTGAACTCTTTGAAATCTGTCCTCCCCAAAGCTGGGGTTCATATCAAACTTTGATCAGGTTTCCTCCCTCCTCTAAGATGGACTCGTCTCTTCTCTCCAAAGGCCTCCCTCATTTCTACTGCCAACAAACAACCCCCTCCTAGTTTATGAGACTCTCATCCAAAATAGAATTTTGCCTTGTTCATTTTCCATCCTTTAAAGGATGAAATGATCATTAAGGAGAGTCAGGAAATGTTGAGCTGCTCTGATTTTGGCAGAGAAGCCTAAAGCAAATAGGGATCATGGAGCTTCCACCATTATTGCTCTAACCTACTTCTCTGCCAGGCCTTTGATCTACTTCCCTAACACCTCATTGACTTCCTGTTTCTGTTTAGGTCTTGTTTCTCTCTGACGTCCAATGGCATTATCACTTCCATTTCTGCCTCCATTGACATTTAACCAACTGTTCCTTCATGCTTTCCTCTTCTGTCATCTCAATATCCTCACATTCATATATCATCTTTACATATAATCCTCCTCTATTTCCTCCAACCTGCTCCTTTTTTACCTGTCCTGTTTCTTTTGAATAAGGCAATATCCATCCAGTGCCATATTCCAGTCATGGGGCACATCCCACCAATTCTCTGTGTGACACCTATGAGGTAAAATTGCTCCTCATGCATAGAAATGACTCTGGGTTCTTGAAGGCCATGCCCATAGACTGGCACGTGTTCTGGAAGGTCCTACCAACCTTAGAGGGTTTAAAGGACAATCCTGACAACAGGACATGTCTGTTAGAGGACCAATCTAAAAAGAAATCAGTAGAGAGGCTTAGGCAGCTGGGTGGTGCAGTGGATAGAGGCCAGGCCTGGAGTCAGGAAAACTCATCTTCTCAGTTCCACTCTGGCCATAGACACTTACTAGCTGTATGACTCTTGGTAAGTCGCTTAACTTTCTTTGTCTCAGTTTCCCCCAAAATGAGCTGGAAAAAGAAATGGCAAACCACACCAGTATCTTTGCCCAAAAAAATCCCAAATTGGGTCATGAAGAGTCAGACACAACTGAAAAATGACTGACCAATGACAAGAGAGGCTTATCATCAGTAGTTTGTGGTCATGTGGTGATAAGTTTTTGGTCATGCCAATCTGTGAAAGAAAGAAGAAAATACAAAATGGACTTAATTACTGGGTGTTCCCCTTCCACTTTGGCAGTAATGAAAGCAAAGCAGTGGAAATGGGTATAGAACATTAAGAATCGCATCATTTTTATATCATGAATAAACATTCATTTAATGGTTGGTACTCTAAATATGAGATAGTCCTATCGAACAATGACTTGACACAATAGTGAAGGAGTTGCTACACTTTGACTTGCCTTTGTCCTTCTTGAAATAAAATAAATTTAATTTATTTATATATATATATATATTTATATAAATAAAATAAAATTAATTTGTCCTTCTTGAAATAAAACAGAGAATTGAACACAATATTTCAAATGTGGTCTGACCATGGCAAGGTGCAGTGGTACTATTATTTCCTGTGATCTTACAAGAATGCTACATTTCTATTAATTCAACCAAAGTTTATACTGGTTCAGATTGAATTTATGATCAGTTGAAATACAGTTAACTTTGCCCTATTCACTATTTGTATAATTTTTAAACCTAAAAATAACATTTTACATTATTTGCTTTTACCTTATGGTTTGGGTTCAACATCAATAAGTTCTTGAAATGTTATAGCTTTCATTCTGTCATCATGATATTAACTATTACTCTAAGGGTTTTTTTTGGTCTTCTTTAGATTAATAATTACATTCCCTATATCTTCATTGATTTAAAAAAAAATCAAAGACAGCAGTACCAAAGGCAGAACTTAATATTGGCTTGCTCAAAACAAAATTAATAAGGTTGATTTTCTGCAGTAAAAAATGCATTATAAAAACCAAATAATATTCCTGCTATAAAAATGCATTATGAAAACTATTTTTAAAAATTATTCAAGCTGCAAATTGTTAAGCAAGAGCTGACTGTTTTTATCATGCACACTGCAAAGCTGGTATTGGGACAAATGTAAAGAACACTGAAGAGTTTTAGGGGAGGAATGATTAATTTTTTAAAAAAAAGCCAAATATATAGAGAGAGCATAATAAGGTGGAAAAGATGCTGAAATGGGAGTCAGGGATACCTGGGTCTTATTTCAGCTCAGCCACCATCTAGTTCTATGATAGTATATAAATGACTTCATTCTGTGGGGTCTTCAGTTTCTTCATCCTTAAAACAAGAGCTATGTACTGCATTATTTTGGAGGTACCTTCCAGTTTCCAATTTCTCTTCCTCCTATTAGGTCTCTTAACCTAGGGTGTGTGGACTTATTTTAAAAATATTTTTAACTGTATATCAATATAACTGTTTCCCTTTACATTCCTATTTTTTATTCTATGCATTTAAGAACAAGATTCTGAGAGGGGTTCACATACTTCCCCAAATCTACCCATGGGGTCCAGGGCACAAAAATATGATGAACCCCTGCTCCAGTGAATGATGTAGGAGAAAGGGGACAGTCTTCATATCCTTGATATATGCTAGAGTTATCCTGATTTTTTCAGATCTGCACTTTACTGGAAAACACTCCTGCTTTTTTAAGTATGGAAGAAAAGCTCTCTGCATTCAATAAACAGAAACACTATCCCAAGCATAGCCCCCTGGGCCCAACTGACTCCTTGCTGTGGCTTGCTTCTGCACTTTAATAGAGCAGATGTGCTATTTCAGCAACTAAAGTATAAAATGAGACAGCTGGCAATTGGACAAAAAGGCAGTAACCAAAAGTCTGATGGGTTTCCAGTGGATACAGAACTATTGGCAACAGAAATGTAATTGTGAAACAACATTAGAAAGTGGCTGTGGAGTGATGATACTTTTGAACCTCAGCTAGTTCAACTAGTTAGCTCAGTGCTAATGAGGCCAAGGTTATGGGCTCCTTCTCTCCACAGGCCGGTTAGCACCACTTTGTTCTATGGCCACAGCTGTCTCACAAATGGGTGTGTGTTTGGTAATAAGGAGGAACCATGAGAGGAAGCATGGCTGAATCCATAAAATCCATTACCGGTACTGGGAAAAATCCAGAGTGTACATTCTGCTTGGAGGGAGGCAGGAAGAAGGAGAGCCCCAGTCTGCCAGTCATCTGGCAATTATGTGCCAGACACTGTGCTAAGTCTTGGGAATACAAAGACAAAGTCCCTTCTCTCAAGGAGCCCAACTAATGGAGAAGCCCTGGGTCTTTCTGTTTAACTGATCATGTATCTCTTATAAGATAAAGTATGTAGCTAGTCTCAAACTCAGTGGCAGCTGAAATCTAAAGCATGTTCTGCAGTGAAAAGCAGCATGAGAAATAGAAAGATCACTAGGGGGTTTAATCACAATAGCATTATATACACATAGAAATTCAATAAATACTGATTAATTGATTGAATGATTGATTGATTACAAAACTTTAAAAGAAGCTCTTTCTTGTGAAAAGCCATAGAGATCTACTATTGGTTTTATACTATTCAACTAGAGGGAGAGGAGGCTGACACAGAGAACATATTTATCAAACTGATAAAGAACACAAAGCTAATGTGGTTAGTTAGCACCATGACAACACGGTGGAATGGTGGGCTGAAAACAACAAGATATAATTCAACAAGGATAAATGCAAAGTTTGACATTTAGGTGCAAACAACAAATTCCACAAGTATAGAAAGAAAGAGATCTGGCTTGGCAACCACCAATGTGAAAATGATATTCAGGATTTAGCTGATCACAGTCTTAATATAAGCCAACAGTATAATGCAACCACTGAAAAAGAAAACATGATTTGAGGCTACATTAGCAGAGATTTACTATACTGATCAGCAGGGATCTCTATATTACTGTACTCTGTACAAGTCAGATCACACCCGTAAGCATCATTTTATTTTATCCTGGGCATTTGCTCCTGATAAACCAGAATGAATCCAGAAAAAAAGGAAGCCAATATTGTGAAGAGTCTAGAAGCCATATTTTATAAGGAAAATATCCATGTAAAGAAGAAAAGACTGAGAGAAGACATGAGAACAGTGTTTAACTATTTGAAGGGCTGTCATGTATCTAGAAAAAAAAGTGTGTGGGGGGGGAATACATCTGTGCTATACTGCTCCCAAAGGCTGAAACGGAATCAACAATAATGTCCAATTTTAAATGATGCTTTATAATTCACATACATATATATGTGATATATGTACTGTAAATATTATTATACTTATTTTATAGGTTAAAAAATTGTAGGTCAGAGTGGTTAAATGACTTTCTCAAGGTTTACACAGGCAGCGAGAGGGAAAGTTAAGGTTGGACCCAGGTCATCCAACTCCAAAGCTGAGTGCTCTTTATGCTAACTATATCCCACCTGCCTCAGTGGGCAGAAGTTATGAAGAATATTTACATTTCTGCATAAGGGAGAACCCCCCATGAATATACCTATTCAACAATGGAATAAGCTTCCAAAAGTGGTAGTGAGTTCCCCTTAACTGAATACAATTAAGCAGAAACTGTATGGTTGTGAGTAATCATGGTGAAGAAATGATTGTTTACTGAGTAGGAATTGTACTCCAAATTAACTGGATTGAACAAATGATTATCAAATACCTATTATGTGCAAGGCACTGTGTTCAATGCTGGAGATACAAAGACAAAAACAAAATTTCTGCCCTCAAGAAGCTTAAAGTCTACTTGTGGATAAAACATGTACCTGGATAAGTAAATACAAGGTTATATGGAGAGAGGAGAGAGAGACAGACAGAGAGAGAGGGAAGAGGGGAGAAGGTGCGAATGGAGAAGGAAAAAAAAGGGAGGAAAGGGAGAAAAAGATGGGGAAGAGAAAAGAGGCATGAGAGAGACAGGAGGGGGGAATAATTAGGAGGGAATGAAGGCACATTTCATGGGGAGGGTAGGTAGCAGCTGAGTTGAACTGAGCTGAACCTTGAGGGAAGATGGGAATTCTGAGAGGTGAGGTGAAGATGAGGAGGGAGAGAGTGTTCAAGGTACAAGGGACAGTCCATGAAAAGAAAGAAAGGCAAGAGAAGGAAGGAATGCCAAGTTCTTAGGACAACTACCAATTCTGTTTGGCTGAAATACAGAGTTCATGAAGGGGGTTAATATGAAATCAGTTTGGAAGAGTAGTTGGGAGCCAGATTATATGGGGATATTGAAATGCCAGGCTCAAAGATTTATATTTCGTCTCAGTCAATGGGGAGCCAGTGAGGGTTAAAGGTACTGGAGTTTATGTTCAGATATGTTCTAGGAAGATGATTCTGGCAATTGTATGGAAGACAGAGTAGAGAGAGGTGGCACTAGTGGGGGATCAGTTAGGAGGCAGTGACAGCAGTCTGGTTGAGAATTAATGAGGGCTTGAACTAAGGCAGTGGCCACATTGGCCATGTGAATGAAGAAAAGAGGACGAATATGAGGTATGCTGTGAAGGTATAATCAATGAGATTTGACTATGGATTTGATATGTTGCCTTCCAAATCTAAAATTCTGGGATTCGATATGTATTTGTCATTAACATAATTAACTTAAGAGAATAAGCATTAAAAATCACAATAGCTAGCATTTGTACAGAACTTATAAAGTTTGAAAAGAATTACACATATATTATCTCCTTTGATTTTCACAACGCTAAACTAGGTGCTTTGTTATCCCCATTTAACAGATGAGGAAACTGAGCCTGAGAGAGATTAAATTGATTTGCCCACAGTTGTAGAGCCAGGAAGTATCTGAAGCATTTATTTTATTTGAACTCAGGTCTGCCTGCTCCTAAATACAATGCTTTATCTACTGCGCCACCTACATAGCTAGTTAGAAGCCAGACAGAACCTTAGAGACCACCTCTTTCAATCCCTTCATTGTTATAAATAAAGAAAACAAGTCCTAGAGATCTAAAGTGATTTGTTCAAGGTTACAGTTAATTAGTACCCCTCTACCTTTTATTTTAAAATACAAAAGTACTATAGCAAGACATTTCTTTTTGAACTATGATTTGGACTCTTCATTAACTAGTTCAAACTCTTTGACCCATTATGTCTGCATTAGTGAAGTTTTCCTGAAACCCTTGCTCTATTATGACGGCATTCTATATCCCCCAGGAGATTAGTCTCACAAGTGGCTCCAGGTAGGGAGGAAGCAGACACTGGACAGGGAACAAAAGTACCTTCCCTGGGGCTGAGAACCATAATTTACCTTCTCGACGCTCCTAAACCTGCCCCCACCCCACCTTCATCACCAGAACTGAGTCCCAGCTTACTGAAATAATATGTCCCTTGAGGCCATGGGCAGAGTCAGCACATTCAATAACGGCACTCAGCTGAGGGTAGCCCACGCCGGTCTTGGTCCGAGTGGTACACACAGAGCCTGGCAAGAGAAAGACAAGAACCCAGACAAGAAGCATTAAGGAAAATTAACTAACACAAAGTAGGGAAGTTAAAGGACACTTCCTTCTTTTCCCTTCTTTCTCTCTGTTTCTCTCTCTATCCCTCTGTCTCTGTCTCTATCTCTCTGTGTCTGTCTCTCACAACACACACACACACATACACACATTCATCCACACTTTCAGGACCAAGTGAATCAATCAAAGTATCCTTGGAAGGATACCCTACAATTTTTCAAGCTATAGTTGTATAGCACAGACTATTAAAAGTAGAAGAAACACTAGATCGTAGAATCACAGTTCTAAAGTTGGACAGGAATTCAAAGGGTATTGAGTCTAACCTTGTTTTACAAATGAGAAAACCAAGGCCCAGGAAAGCTGACCTCCCTGCCCAAGGCTGCCTAGGTAACAAGCATAAGGGGTAAAATTTGAATGCAGTTCCTCTAAGTCTGGGACTGGTGCTCCTTTTAACAGATCACCTGGTCAAACACCTTCACTCTATAGATGATGAAGCTTTAGAAAGATTAAATGGCACACAGAAGGTTATACAGTCAGTCAGTATCAAATTTCAAGACTGAATTCAAGACTTTTAATTGCAATGTTGCAGTATTTTCAAAATGCATCATATACATTCTTTCATTTGTTCTTTTCAGTAAACTTATAAAGTAGGTACAGGCATTATTACCTCCATTTTATTTATGAAGAAGCAAAGACTTTTAAAGGAGAAATAATTTACACAAGGTTTCATACATATAAATTTGTCATTGTGACAAAGTAGCACTCAGGTCTCCTCATTTCTCATCTCATCCTCCTCCTACCATACCTCATCACCCTGGATACAGCAAGACCTGCTGTCCATAGCAGCTCTGCCTGATGGCTGGCCAGCATCATGGCATTTTGCCCAACCCCTTTGTGAAGCTCGCTTTAATTCTAATCTAAATTCTCTCCCTTTCACCTGTACAAAGGCACAAGCTGTACTGTGAGCCTTCTTCAAATAAAAAGGGGGAGGATGAAGGGAAGATTATGTGCCCCACAGCCAAATCTTCTTTTTATGTTCATGTCAGTGGAAGGGCAATTGCCAGACGTGTGGTATTAGTCTGCCTTCTCATTTACCATCTTTGAAACTAGGATAAAACAGTCCAGCCCCTGGCTCAGATGAGTATATGAAGAAGACAAAAAAGATCACCTCAGCACTGTAGCTGAGGGAAACCCTACTGAAGCCACCTCTTCTTATCACGTAGTGCCGCTTTCCCAAATCCCTTCATGTAAGGGTTTTATTGGGTCATATCAGAAGCTCCTCCATTTGACACTTAGAGCCCTTCACAAATAGGGCTTTCTAGCCCTATTACATATACCCCCTTCCTGTATACTAAAGTCTAATCAAATTGGTCTAGCCATTCCTCCTACCATGGCATTCTATCCCTTCCACCCGCCATCTACAGGCCTTTGCTCTAGCTGTCCCTCATGCCTGCAATGTACTTTCTCTTCACCCCATCTCTTGGAATCCTCACCACCACCACCACCTCCAGCTGCTAATGCCTTTCCCTTACAACTGTACCTATTTTACATATACCTATATATGGACATGTTTCTCCTCCAGCTAGACTGTAATCTCTTTAAGGACAGGTTACTTCAATTTTGTCCTTTTATCTACAGCTCCTAGAAGAGTGTCTTGACACATAATACATTCTTCATAAGTGTTTGTTGGTTGATTGAATGACAGGGAACCTGGAGACATCTCCAGGACAGTCATTCCTCCAACCAGGGCGGGGCTGAGTAACATAAGTCAAGCCACAGAGAAGGCTTCAGAATTCTAGGGCAGCCTCAGCTTTCACAGGGGGTGAAAAGTGGGCCGAGAGGATGACTTAACTTTAAACTTTGTTATACTGTGTCCTGCCATTAATATTAATTTTACGTTATTTGAACTTCTTGACCTCAGCAAAGTATCTTCAGCCAAAAGCAAAGACTATAGCAGGAGCCAAACAGTTCTAACCATTCTAAAGTGATTATCTTATCTCCCCACATCTGTCACCATCTGCCACTTCCCCACTCTACTACTCATTTCATATCTAACTGCACACATCTGGACTTCTTTAGCATGTCCCCAGTAACCTTATGATTAGAAAATATTGTCATTCTGCAAGAACCAACCAGCCTTGGTCCTCACATCTCATTGGAACATTCTGACCCTCTGGAAGGTGGAGCCATGAACTCCTCATCCCTCATTTAAGGAGGAGGGGACAGGACAAACATCTCATTCTCCCCTTGGCAGCAAGTCTGCACTCATTTTGGACTTCTGTGAGATCTACACAATACCCTCCAAGCAAGCCTAGTGCCTCCAATCTATGCACCCTCTCCCACCTTTCTTTCCCCCTAACTTTCCAGCTTTCTTTTGTGTGTAGTCTTCATCTTTTGGATTGTAAGCACCTTGAGGGTAGGAACTGTCTTTCTTTTTTTTTTTTATTTGTATCCCTACTACTTAGCACATAGTAGATGGTTAATAAATGTTAATAACTATTATAGACTATGACTGACCCCCCAACAAAAGGATAATTTCATAGAAGATTAGAGCTAAAATGATTCTCTGAGATTATCCAATCCAATATGCTGTCCAGGTGAAAAGTCACAGCTTCTTAAACCTTAGAAGGGCCCTTTGAGATCATCCAGATCAGCTCAAAATAAGATCTAAAAATTCTAATCCAGTAGTCTTTCTACCATATCTCAGTGAATTGTGGAGACCTCCAAGGACTCTATTGCTAGTAGACTTGCCCAAAGGCAGAGATCTTGAACCATCCAAGACTAACAGATATCTAACTCACAATTAAGAAACTCTAACTATATTTGTTTAGCCATTCATTCTTTCATTTATTACAAAATAGTTTTAAAATGCCTACTATGTACTGAACTCTGAAGCATATCCCTGCTCTTTCGAGATTTAACAACCCTTTTAAGATAGGAATTCTTAACCTGGGGACTGGAAACTTTTTTTTTAATTTTAAAGCAATTGGGGTTAAGTAACTTGCTCAAGGTTACACGGCTAGTCATTATTTATGTGTGGGTGCTCATTTTCTGAGGCCGGTTTCGATCTCGGGCCATCCCAACTCCAAGGCCGGCGCTCTTACTCACTGTGCCACCTAGCCGCCCCTGGAAACTTTTTAAAAAATTATTTTAGAGGTGGCTAGGTGGTGCAGTGAATAGAGCACCAGCCCTGGAGTCAGGAGGACCTGAGTTCAAATCCAGCCTCAGACACTTAACAAGCCGTGTGACGTTGGGCAAGTCACTTAACCCCAATTGCACCACCCTCCCAACTACAAAAAGCAAAAAAAAAAAAAAAAAAGTATTTTGATAATTATACTTCCATGTAATTGGTTTCTTTTGTAACCCTATGCATTTTATTTTATGTATTTAAAAAGATGATTCTAAGAAGGGATCAATAGACTCCAGCAAACTGTCAGAGGAATGCATGCACCGAAAAAAGTGAAGAGAGCCTGCTTTAGGGCACACAGAAAAAACAACTTGAAAATAATAACAAAGCACACACCTAAGGGTGTACCACAGACTGAGGGAAAACCAAGTTGAAGAAACATTGAACTGGGCCTTTTCTCCTAACTTCCCCCAAATATCTATTCTAATCCTTTCACTGGATCATTGGTCCAAAGTTATATGGGTCCTTGGAGACCATCTAGTTTCTGCATTTTTCAGATGAAGAAGCCAAGGACCAGAAAGGCTAAGTGATTTACCCAATGTTTAATTGTTAGTGACAGAGCCAGGTCTTGTGACTAACCAAGAAATACTTCCTTATGCCTAAGTGATATTTCTTATGCTCATTTTCTCTTCTAACAGAAGAAAAGAAAAAAAGAGAAACCGTTAAGATAGATCTCTGTTTTTCTTCCTTTCTCTCTAGTCTTTCTGGCAGGGAAAGTGGGGAGAGAAGGGGGACAGGAAATGATACAAACAAAATAAGCAATTTGGCACTGAACCAAATCATGCTCATAAGATTTTAGTGCCATATCCACATTCAGACATCATTTTACCCCTTCAACCAAGACCACCAAGATGGCTGCCTTTCCTTGAAAGGTACAAATGAGCAAGGCTTTTATCTGAAGCATGATGGTTCCTTGTTAGACTTCTGGTACCAAAGTCCTCTTGGAGCCAAGGATAAGGACACTCACCATTTCCTACTGATTACCTCTACTTGTTATTACAAAGAATAATTCTGTGTTCCTATGACTGGGCATGTTCACAGTCTACCCCTTGAGAGGTAGTTCTCCTGGTTCCAAAAATGTAAAGAATACTGCCCTCCCCTCACCAGAGCTGTTATAACAGCCTCCTAACTGGTCAGCCCACCTTTAGTCTATTTCCCCTCCAATCCATACTACATACCACTGCTAGATTAATCTTGCTATTTGTAATTGTTCTTGTAACATCCCTACCCAGAATTCTTTAATGACCCCTCACTGTCAATTGCACAAAGCTCTAATGCTGAGCCCTCAAGACCCTCTACAATCTGCCTCAAGCATATCTGAAAACATCTTTACCTCCTGTTACCACCTCTTCATTTAATCCCTATATCAGAAGAGAAAAATAAAATATAAAATCTTCTGTTTGGCTTTTAAAGTCCTTCATAACTTCACCGTTTCCGACATTTCCGGTCTTTATATACCTCACTCCCCACCCAGGTACTCTGTGATCTGGTAACATTGACCTTAGCTGCTGACTATGCATTTTTGCTGGCTGCTCCCCCATGCCTGGGATTACCTTCCTTCTCATCTCCTTGTCCTGGTTTCCCTGTTTTCCTTCAAGTCTCAGAAAACGTCTCCCTTTTTTCTGGGAGCCTTTTCCAGCCCTCCTTAATCTTAGGACCCTCCCTCTGAGACTGTAACTGATTTATCCTGTATATATCTCATATGTACAGATAAGTCTGCATGCCATCTCCCCAATTAGACTGTGAACTCCTTTGTAGCAAAGACGCCTGTGTTTTTTTTCTTCCTTTCTTTATATCTCTAGCACTTGGCAAAGTGCCTGGCACATAGGAGAGGCTTAATAAATGCCTGTTTCCTTTTCTTGAAAATGAGCTGAGGTGATAGTAGTTAGGTTTAAACACCTAACCTCTTAGCCTCTGTTCCCTCTTCTTTGAAGGAAGTTCCCTTATAGCTCTACATTTATGATTCATTGAAGGCACAAGTAAACAGAAAATAGGGGATCAGGGAGAATTATAAAAATATGTACCTCAGACTTCTTACCACTGCCCTAGAATGGCCCATGCTGTGTTCACAATGCTCCTTTTGCCTAGCATGCAACTTGTCTCCAACTCTGCACATCGAAATCCTACCTGTCCTTGAAATCATGGCCTAAGTGCCACCTCCCCCAAGAGGCTTCCTCTTTGATCTTCCTAGTCAGAAGTGACCCTTCAGTCTGACCTCCAAACAATTTGTACCTCTTATGAACGCATCACTGCCCCTTTTGTATAGGAGTTATTTCTGCATGACTTTCATCCCCCTTGGTAGATTTCAAGCTCTTAGAGAAAAATAATCTTATCTTACTCGCTTTATTATTCCCACAGCGGCTAGGCCATTGCCTGGTACATAACAAGTGTTTAATCGATGTTGAATGAATGAATGGAATACAGACATCCAACCCTAATTTATCCTAAGCAGCACCTCTCCACATAGCCATTCCCGTAACTCTGCAGCTATGAATTTCATTTGGGTGTTTTCCAACTAGTTCCTAAGGACCCCTGGAGGATACACCAAAGTTACAGAGCCAGCACACACATAGACTTCCTCACACAGGAGCAGGGGTTCTTTCCCAGAGCAGAGAGCCAGCTGGGCTCCAAGAGCTAACTCTGAGGATGCATTATGAGAGTGAAGCCAAGGTCAGAGCTTTCCTTGAGCTGGTCCTTGTGAGTGAGTATGGCCTCCACCGACCACAAAAAGAGCAGTCAGAAATCTATGCCTTAGGGCATGCTAAAAAATATAGCCCTAAATGTCAAGGGAGAAAAATGTGGCTATGGAAATATGAAATAAGTCATATGAAGGTAGATGTGGACTTCAGAGTTGAACTAACCATGTGCAGGACTCTTCAATATTCCAATCATTGCTTTCTCCCTCAAATTTCCCTAACATTTTTGCTGGCTTTCTTTTGTCCCTATCACACTCTATTTTAGGCATACATTTTATACTTTCCCTTTTCAATAAGACTAGAAGCTCCCTGAGGTCAGATACTGCATTATTTTCCATCTTTGTATACCCAGTGCCTAAAAGTGTCCTTGCATATAGAGGTGCTTAATAATTTTTTTTTTCTTGCATTTAATAATGGGAAGAATAAAACAGTTTTCCCACAGATGTTCCACCCTCCCCCTTAGGGGGTCATAGGCTGAGGAATCAATGAAGCTAGCATTCTTTCCTTCTGTACTCATGTTCTGAAACCACAAGCCAGTATCCAAATTTTGGCCAAACTCACTTAGGGACTCTCCAGGGTCAGCAGTCCCTTTTAAATCAATGAAATCACAGACTTCCCTTAGACCCTTCTTTTTCTGACTCATATTCCCTGAGCAACAGGAACTTCTTCCCTTCCCACCACCCTCCCCTAGTCAAGACTTTCACACACCTATCCTAGTCATTCTGTGTTGTAGACAGTCCTTACCTGGTCCAATTCCCACTTTGATGATGTCTGCTCCAGAAAGAATAAGCTCCTCTACCATCTCTCCAGTCACCACATTACCTGCCTGAGACAGAGAGAACAGCATCATCAACCCAAGGTGTTCTGGAAGGTATAGAGATGATTAGAGTTATGGTTTCCACTGCTCCTAGCTCCCTCCCCTAGAAGTCACACTTATTAAGTACCTTCTATAAGTCAGGCACTATGCTAAGCAATGGGATACAAAGAAAGGCAAGAAAAGCAAAACAGTCCCTGCTTTCAAGAAGTGAGCCTTCAGAAGGAGCCGGCAACATGCAAACCACTATATAGAAACAAGACCTATACAGGAAACATAGCATATAATCACCCGAGAGAAGGAAGTAGAATCAAGGGGGATAAAGAAAAGTTTCCCATACAAGATGAGATTTTAGCTGGCACTTGAAGGAGGCAGGGCTGAAGAGGGAGAGCATTCCAAGCATGGACACCTTCAAGGAAAATGCCTGGAGTCTGGAGAGGGAGTCTTATTTGAGGAACAGTTAAAGAGGCCAGTGTCACTGAATTGCAGATTCAATGGTAGGTGTGGGGGTGTAAGAGGCAAGAAGATTGGATACTTGCCTTTAAGAGCTCTATAAGCAAGTCTGAGGAATTAATAACAACTAACATTTATATGATATGCTAAGGCATGCAAGGGTACAAACCACTTTTATACATTCTCTCATTTGATCCTCACAACTTTATGAAGTAGGTTGTTATTGTGCCCATTTTACAGATGAAGAAACCGAGTTTCTGAGAGAAATGAAGTGACTTATCCAGGGGCACGCTTAGCATATCCTCTGGTCTGAGAGCTATTCTATCAATTTTTCTTATACACTGTGTTTGTTAGGTGCTGTAACATAAGCCATTTTTTTTAGTAGGGCAAAACACTCCTTTAGAGGACTATGTAATTTCTGAATGAAGTGAAAACTCATCAAAGCAGTGTTAAATGAGGCCCTTACACAAGGAATTCTAAGTAAGACCCATTTTAAGCAAATTTTCAGGTGTTATTGAACTTGTGATGACCAAGTATGAAAGCAGAAAGCACTGTTACATTTTCAAATGAAACTCTGATGTTATTTTGTAACACTGACATTCCTTCAGATTAGCTTCACATTCACCTTGTAATCCTTGTCATAAGTCCTACGCTTTTAGGTAATGGTTTCCTTTTGTAAAAGAACTTGATGGAAGGACTATATTTTGAGTTACTTTGCTTTCAAAATTTTGTAAATTTGACTTTATTATTTATTTAGTTTTATTATTTTAATAATAAATAAATATTTATTAATGTGCCATAAATTATAAAATATTAAAAAATAAATACAAATTATAACAAATAATATTACAATATAATTATAAAATTATTTTATTATGAAATTAATTAAAGCTGGTATCAGGTAATATTTTTATTTATGTTATGTTATGTTATGTTATGTTATGTTATGTTATGTTATGTTATGTTATGTTTTGTTATTTTAGAAACAAAGTCTCTGACATCTCCCTCAGTTCAAATCTGTCTTCAGACACTTACTAGCTGTGTGACCCTGGACAAATCACTTAACCCCATTTCCTCGGTTACTTTTCTGTAAAACAATCTGGAGAAGGAAATGGCAAATCACTCTAGTGTCTTTGCCAAGAGAACCCCCAAAAGGGGGGCATGAAGAGTCAGATACAATTGAAATGACTGAACAACTCTGCTGTCTCCAACTTCGGTGCTCTATCCACTGCGCCACCTGGTGGCCTCTACAGGAAGATCACTAGATGAGCTAAGGCACAAAATGTCAGTGGGAACGGACAAACCACAGTCCACTGAGTTAAAAGTGAGTGAGATAAAAATATTGCATGTCGGGGCGGCTAGGTGGCGCAGTGAATAGAGCGCCGGCCCTGGAATCAGAAGGACCTGAGTTCGGAGCCGGCCTCCGACACTTAATCCATACAAACAAAAACCTAGCCAGGTAACCTTGGGCAAGTTACTTAACCCCAATTGCTTAAAAAAAAAAATATATTGCATGTCATGAGTGAGTGTGCCAGCTTCTTTGCCAAGGTCATGCAGTGACTTGGTGACATATATACCCTGATGAGGACTTGGGTGTCCTGGCTCCTAATTCAATGTTTTTGTTTTTGTTTTCTTCTTCTAATAGACCATACCACACTGGTAATAGTATTGTCTCTCACCACTTTTAATCTGCAGTGCCTACCTGAAGAAAACATCTCTGACTGACCAGGAGACACTGAAATTTAGCTTGTTTTTCTTTTAAAAACAGCATATGCCTACTTTTCTGAAATCCATTTGCAGTAGAATTAAGAGAGTCAGGAAGCTGGAAAAAGCTACAAACCTCAAACATGCATCTGGCAACAGTCCAGGCTTTCCCTTGCTGCAAGGGTGTGAAGTCAGAGATAGCAGTTCCCCAGAAGAGGCCTTCATGAGAAATTGTGAGAACTCACTGACAGGCAGATTTCCTAAAAGTGGCGAACAGTGGTGAACTGGGCTAGGGGCCCAGTGCTGTGGACTGGACACATTTGGTTGTATATGACCTTGGCCATTTTTGTCAGTCATACCTAAGCCCTAGCATGCTCTCTGTTGTGCAGAGGGAACTTAAAAGTAGTGAGAAGAAAGGCTCTGAAAGCTTATCCATTGGCTCTCTAAATGATCCTCCTTTGAACCAAGCATAGTAGTATTTTTTTTTAATGTGGACATGTTTTTTTTAAGTTTCTGATGCCATCAGGACAAAAGAGAATTTTACTTGTGTTATAGGAATAGGAATCTAAGATCTTCCCTGCCCCTAGGCTCTTTGATAGGCTTAAGTGACTCTGAGAACCTTCCTTGATTTGAAAATATACTCTGCCCCCTAATAGGCTGAATGTGGTCACATGGATCCTGTGGCAGGAGGATTGGTTTTCAGGAATGCCCACACCTATTTACTTTGTGATTGGGCAGTGGGTCAAGAGGGCTGTGACATTATCTGATCTAGGAGATCACATATATAGCCTGATGTGAGGTTTTGCTTTGGGGCTCACTTTGAGAAGAGTTGTGTGATTTGACCAGACAAGACTCAGGCAGCCATTGAACCCCCAAGTTTTGAAAACCCAGATGTTGGTGCTTCCCTCTCTGGTAACTAATTAGGTATGAATGTAATGGTAGGACAGTTGGAAGCCTGTCTGCTGATCTGTTTCTCTGTCTGCTTATTAACTTGTTTGTATTCTCTGACATTCAGATGCTGACTTTTTCCCCTGAACTAGGTAAATGATATATTTTTTGATTGATTAAAGTAAGACTGCTAACCCATTTTGAGTTGCTTTCCTTTAGAAAAGCATATCTAAGAACCTGTGTTGGCAGCCACCCTGGGTATGCTAGGGTGCTTGCTGCTACAACTTGGCAGTGTCCAAGACCTACTATAGGCAACAGAATTTCATTTAATAGCAATGCATTTCAGGTCACAGGTAGAATGGATTAATTTATCCTCAAGGTAGAGGCCAAGCAATGATTTACCTTATCCAAAAAGGTGATGTTTGGACTATAGGGATTTAGCACTGGGTAGAGGTACCAAGTATCCTACCATTTCCAATGAACAGAGAAATAGGTACACATATCGACCTACCCATAAGCCATGACCATGACCCCTTGATTAGAGGCAAGAACAAGAGCAAAGTTGACAGGAATAAAGCATATGAAAGCCACTTCCTAGTTCTAAGGCACCAATCTCTCCACTGATCAAGAAAAGGATGATACGGAATCAATATGGTGGAGTAGAAATAGGACTTCTGCAAGGCTCCAGCTTCCACCTCCAATAATTAATGTAAAAAATGAACTCTAGACAAACTTTGGAGCTACAGAACCCACAAAATGACAGAGAGAAGCTAACCTCCCACTGAAGAGAGCCCAGGAGGCTGACAAGAAGGGGCCAGCTCAGTTTTTTAGGAGCCAGGCCCAGCCCCGCAGGAACCGGAGGTTTTAGCCTCAGAGCCAACACAACCAGCCTCTGCCTTGAGAGACTTCAGATCACCAGCAGCTGTGGTGGTTTCCAGAATTATCAACCTATTGATGCCAAAGACAAAGTGAGAGGTCAGTGTAGACTTTGCAGGACCATGGAGATACAGAATGGGGTCTGATCTTTGCCCCCAGGGTGAGAAGCAACTGAGGCTTCACGGCCATGCTCCTTCAGAGTTCCTGGCCTGCAGATTGTAGGGGGATCAAGCGACCAGTATGAGGGGTAATAGCTCTTGCTCTAACCTTCTTGGGTCTGGATTGCTGTCTAGGGTGGAGGTCCTGGGGTGTGTGACCAGTTTGCCAGAGTGTGTGGAGGCTTCAGAGAGGGTACCTAACTAATAGCTCCAACAGCTGTGAAAACTGAACAATTTGGGTTAAAAACTCCCCTTTCTGGAAGGAGAGTTCTACTGCGGCAAAAGGCTCAAAAATCAAGGAATTGAGCAACATGAGCAAGCAAAGGAAGCAAAGCAAACAGAGCAATCTGACATTAGACTCCTATTTTGGGGACAAAAAGGATCAAAGCATGGAACAGGAGGAAGACAATGAAGTCAGAACTCCTGCACCAAAAGCTTCCAAGGAAAATATGAGCTGTTTACAGGCCATACAGGAGCTTAAAAAGGATTTTGAACACCAAATAAGAGAAGTGGAGGAAAAAATTGGAAAGAGAAATGAGAATGATGCAAGAAAATTATGAAATGACAGTCAACAACCTGACTGAAGAAAATAATGCCTTAAAAAATAGACTAACTCATATGGTAAAAGAGACTCAAAAAGCCAATGAGGAGAAGAATTCCACAAAAGCTAAATTTTCCAGATAGAAAAAGAATCTCAAAAGCTCACTGAAGAGAATCATTCCTTCAGAATTAGATTGGAGCAAATGGAAGCTAGTGACTTTATGATAAATCAAGATACTATTAAACAGATCCAAACAAATGAAAAAATAGAAGGCAATGTGAAATACCTCATTGGAAAAACCACTGATCTGGAAAATATATCCAGGAGAGATAACTTAAAAATTATTGGACTACCTGAAAGTCATGATCAAAAAAAGAACCTAGAAATCATCCTTCAAGAAATTCTCAAGGAAAATTGCCCTGATGTTTTAGAAACAGAGGGCAAAATAGAGGTTGAAAGAATCCACTGATCACCTCTTGAAAAAGATCCCAAAAAGAAAACTCCTAAGAATACTATAGCCAGGTTCTGGAATTCCCAGATCATGGAGAAAATATTACATGCAATCAGAATGAAACAATTTGAATACTGTGGAAACACAATCAGGATAACACAGGATCTGACAGCTTCTACACTGAGAGATCAAAGGGCTTGGAATATGATATTCTGGAGGTCAAAGAGCTGGGATTAAAACCAAGAATCATCTACCCAGCAAAACTGAGTATCATGTTTCAGGGAAAAATATGGTCATTCAGTGGAATAGAGGACTTTCAAGCATTTTTGATGAAAAAACCAGAATTGAATCAAAAATTTGACATTAAGATACAAGAAGCATGAGAAGGTAAACAGGGAAAAGAAATCATAAGGAACTTATCAAAGTTGAACTATTTATATTCCTACATGGAAAAATGATAATTATAACTTAGGGGTTGGGGGAAGATATGGGAGAGAGCAGATTAGGGGAGGGGATATTCAGTGGGATTACTATTTTGGGGTGGTGGTAGGGAAAAATAAAATAAAAAAAGAAAAGGATGATACATTAAAATAAAGTCAGGTACCATTGAGTATGCAAGCTTCTCTTCCATGAAGAAAAAGCTACACATTTTGTTTTGCCACCAAGAGGGGAAACTAAGTCAAGTGGGTGGGGATGAGAGGAGTTAAGAACCAGATTCTTCTCTATAAAACAAAAGAATCTAAAATCTGGTTGAACCCATACCTGAACAAATCTGACCAGTGATCATCCAAGCTTTGCTTGAAGTACTCCACTCAAGGAGAACCCACTTTGTCTTGGGGCAATGCATTCTACATTTAGATAGCTCTGATTGTTAGAAGTGCTTTCCAGACATCAAGCCTAAATAATCCTCTTTGCAACTTCTACTGACAGCTTCTAGATCTTCCCTCTGGGTTCAGAACAAATCTAACCTCTCATCTACATAAAAGCCTTTCAAATACTTGAAGAAAACTACCATGTCCTCATTAAGTCTTCTCTTCTCCAGGCTAAACATACCCTGTTCCTTTAGCTGACTCTTACATGGAATGATTTTGAGGCCCTCCACCATCCTTGCTGCTCTCCATTGGATACCCTCCAGATTATTAACATTCCTCCTAAAGTGTGGCTCCCAGACTGAATCTAGAACTCTAGATAAGATCTGACCAGGGCAGAGTATAGTGGAACCACCACTTCCCCAATCCTGAATACTATATATCTCTTAACATACCCTAAGATTCAGTTGACTATTGTGGCTGCAATATCAATTGAGCTTCTAATCCCCTAAAAGCTCAATATTTTTTAAGACAAACTTTTGCTTAGCTATACTTCCTCTACCTTGTACTTATGAAATTATTTTAAATCCAAATATAAGACTTTATACTTATTCCTGGACAATTTTATCTTCTTAAATTCTTCTCTATGTTCTATCTGTCAGGATTTTTTTTTAGTCCTGATTCTGTTATCCATCATGGATTCTGTCATTAGCAAATTTGATAAGAAGGACTTCTATGATGAAAGTGCCTTTTCTTAATATAGTAAATAATATCTAAGTCAAAGAGCAAGCATTATATACAAATAGTTAGTTAGAGGATTTTCTAATAAGATCATTGACAAAGCAAGGATGTCTACGATCACCACTACAATCTAACATATTGCTAGAAATTCTAGTTATAGCAATATTACAAAAAAGGAATTGAGGAAATGAACATAAGCAAAGAGAAAACAAAATTATAGTTTTTTTGCATATGATATGGTGTATACTCAACTAAAAATAATTAAAACAACTTCAGTAAAGTTACAGGATACTAAACAAATCCAAATTTACAAAATATAAAATAGATAATTTTGATCATATTAAATTAGAAAGTTTTTGCACAAACAAAGCCAATCCAAACAAGATTACAAGGAAACAGAAAGCTGAGAAACAATCTTTACAGTGAGTATCTCTGATAAAGGACTTATTTCTCAACTATATGGAGAACTGAGTCAAATTTATAAGAATACAAGTCATTCCCCAATTGATAAATGGTCAAAGAATATAAACAAGTAATTTTCAAGTGAAATCAAAGCTATCTATAGTCATATGAAGAAGTGCTCTAAATAACTTTTGATTAGAGAAATACAAATTAAAACAACTCCAAAATACCACCTCAAACCCATGAGATTGGCTATAATATGACAAAAAAGGAAAATTATAAATATTGGAGATGTGGGAAAATTGGGACACTAATGTGTTAGTGGGATTGTGAATAGATCCAACCATTCTGGAGAACAATCTGGAACTATGCCCAAAGGGCAATCAAACTGTGATTCAGTGATACCACTACTAGGTCTATATCTCCAAAGAGATCATAAAAAAGGGGAAAAGACCTGCATGTGTAAAAATATTTATAGCAATTCTTTTAGTGGTGGCAAAATATTAGAAACTGAGGGGATGCCCATCAATTGGGGGAATAGGTGAATAAGTTCTAGTATATGAATGTAATGGAATACTATTGTGCAATAAGAAATAATGAGCAGGGATATTTCAGAAAAACCTTGAAAGACTTATATGAAGTAATGCAAAGTGAAATGAACAGAACCAAGAAAACATTGTACAGAGTAATAGCAACATTGTGTGATGATCAACTATGAATGACTTAGCTCTTTTCATCAATACAATGATCCAAGACAAGTACAAAGGACTCCCAAAGGAAAATGATATCTGCACCCAGATAAAGAACTGAGGGACTCTGAATGAAGATTGAAGCATAATATTTTCACTTACTTTATCTTTTTCATGTTTTTCCCCCTTTGGTCTGTTTCTTCTTTTATAACTGTGACTAATATGGAAATGTTTTACATGATTGCACATATATAACCTATATCAAATTGCTTACCATTTTAGGAAGAGGGGAGCAGAGGGAAGGAAGGAGGAAAATTTGGAACTCAAAATCTTGTAAAAATGAATGCTAAAATTGTCTTTACATATAATTGGGAAAATACTATTAAAAAAACAAATCCACACAAATCATTAGCACTCTGATATAATGCCAATAAAACATATCAAGAAGAGCTAAAAAAAGAAATTTCATTGAAAGTAATTACACAGGACACTAATAAACCATTGGCAGAACTATGAACTGATCCAACCATTTTAGAGAGCAATCTGGAAGTATGCCCAAAGAGTTATAAAACTGTGTATACCCTTTGACCCAACAATGCCACTATTAGGTCTGTTTACCAAGACGATCAGGGGACAAGGAAAAGAACCTATATATTCTAAATACTTATAGCAGCTCTCTTTGTAGTGGCAAAAAACTGGAAATTGAGAGACTACGTATCAATGGGGAAATGGCTAAACAAGTTGTGGTGTATGATTGTGACAGAATATTATTACGCTCTGAGAAATTGATGCGCAGGAAGCAGCTAGGTGGCACAGTGAATAGAGCACCGGCCTTGGAGTCAGGAGGACTTGAGTTCAAATCCAGCCTCAGATACTTAACACTTACTAGATGTGTGACTTTGGGCAAGTCATTTAACCCCAACTGCCTTGCCTTCCCCCCGCCAAAAGGCAAAGAAAGAAGAAGAAGAAGAAGAAGAAGAAGAAGAAGAAGAAGAAGAAGAAGAAGAAGAAGAAGAAGAAGAAATGATGAGCAGCAAAGAGAGAATAAAATACATATTCAATTGGGCATAGAAATGTATATTACCCTATAGGAAAGTAGGAGGGGAAGGGGATAAATGAAGAGGGGTGATAGAAGAAAGGGCATATTGGGGGAAGGGGTTATTAGAAGTAAAATACTTTTGAAGAGGGACAAAAGAAGAGGGAAAAGAGAGAGAAGAGAATAAATGAGGGTGGGGAATCGAATGGAGGGAATTATAGTTATGAATAATAACAGTGAAAAAATGAACCAAGTTTTTCTGATAAAAGCCACATTTCTCAAACATAGAGAGAACTGAATCAAATTTATGAAATTAAGAGTCATTCCCCAGTTGACAAATGATCAAAAGATATGAATAGTTTTCAGATGAAGTAATCAAAGCAATCTATAGCCATATGAAAAAATGCTCTGACTCACTATTGATTGGAGAAATGCAAATTAAAACAATTCTGAGGTACTACTTCATATCTATTAGATTGGCTAATGGCACAAAAATGGAAAATGACAAATGTTGGAGGGTATGTGGGAGAAATGAGACATTAATGCACTATTGGTGGAGTTGTGAACTGATTCAGTCATTCTTCAGAGAACTATGGAGCTATGCCCAAAGGTTTATGGAATTACTTATCTTCCCAGAGGGAGTGGGTGACAAGGGAGGAAGGGAATGGATCTGAAATTCAAGGTCTTAAAATTAAATGTTTCAAATATATATAAATACTATTATTAATACTCTTTTGCATGTAATTGGGAGATAAAATGTGCAGGCATTGGGGCAGAGAGATTCACCTTGCTCTAATGGAAAAGTCGAAGGGGGTATGGGAGAAGATATGGGAGAGAGCAGATTGGAGGAAGCGATATCTTGTGGGACTGCTATTCTGGGATGGTGGGTAGGGGTAAACGGGGGGAAAAATTGTAACTCAAAATCTGGCGGAAATGAATGATATAAAACAGAAGTTAATAAAGAATTTGCTTAAATAAAATAAAATAAAAAGACTTACATGAGCTGATGCAAAGTGAAATGTACTGTGTACAAAATAACAAGAATATTGTAATATGATCAACTGTGAATAACTTAGCTATTCTCAACAATACAATGACCCAAGGATTTATGACAAAAAATGCTATCCATCCCCAGAGAAAGAACTAATGGTGTCTGTATACAGATTGAAGCATATTTATTTTTCTTGAGGCTTTTCCTCCTCTGGTCTATGTTTTCTTTCACAACATGACTATTAGGGAAATGTTTTGTATGACTACAGATGTATAACCTATAACAAATTGTTTGCCTTCTCAATGAGGCGGGATGCAATTTAGAACTACAATCAAAAAGTTACTGAACTGTGAATATACCATTTGCCCAGCTATATGCCAGGTCTAAAAAATCAAAGAGGAAAAGGACCTATATGTACATAAATATGTACAGCAGCTCTTTTTGTAATAGCCCCAAATTGGAAATTAAATATGAAGGCGTGTACTCCTATTGAGGAATAGCTATATAAATAATGGTATATGAATGTAATGGAATATTATTATGCTGTTAAAAAAAACAGCAACATTGAAGTAGACAGTTTCAGATGAAACTGGAAAATCCTCCGTGAACTGATGCAGAGCAAAGTGAGCAGAACTAAGAGAAAAATCTATACAGTGATAACATTAGAGAATAAAACAACTCTGAAAAATTTTAGCATTCTAACTAATGCAATGATAAATCAAAAGCGCAAAAGAATAAAAACGAAACATGCCATTCACTTTCTTCCAGAGAGATAATGAACTTAAAATGCAGAAAGAGATGTTTTTGGACATGGCCAATGTAGGAATCTTTTGCCAGACTATATATATGTTTGGAGGGCCTGATTTGTTGTTATTGTTTTTTTTATATGCTTACTATGGTAAGGGACCAGAGAATATAAGAACAATAAGAACCAAAAGAAAAAAATAAGTATTTGAAAAAGAATTATGAGTAATAGTGTCATTAAAGACAGCACATTTCGAGAAACTTTGCATCAAAAAAACAAGCCCATGCAACATATCAATATTACTAATATGGTTATTTTATATCATGAATATCTATGGGCAATTTTATGATAATGATTGATTTGTATATTACCAAAACATTTTTTCATTAATTTTTAATTAAAAGAAAAGGATGCCATCTGTGCCTTTATCCAAATCATTAACAAAAATGTTGAATAGAATTGAGCCAAGCATAGATCTCTGAGACACTCTATTAGTCTTCCAAGTTGATATCAAAAGACTACAATTATCTGGGTCTGGCCAGTAAACTATTTTTTTAATCCACTAAATTGTATTATTAAATAACCTATGTCTTCTCATCTTTTCCACAGTTAACATACAAGACTTTTTCAAATGCTTTGGTAAAATCTTAGTATTAGTTTTCCTATAGCATTTCCATGAACTAAAAATCTAATAATTTTGTTAAAAAAGGAAATGAGGCTAGACTAGCCTGACTAGGCATAGAGAGAGCCAAGCTGGTTATTTGTGGTAACTGATTCCTTTTCCAGAAATTAATAAACTTTCTCTTTAATAATACACTATAGAATCTTCAGGATTCAAAGTCAAGATCAATGGCCTATAATGATTTATATATGCTATTTTCCCTTTTTTGAAAATCAGGATAAAATTTGTCCCCCTCTAGTCCTGTGGCAGAGCAGCTAGGTGGTGGCAGTGGATAGAGCGCCTGATCTGGAGTCAGGAAAACTCATCTTCCTGAATTCAAATC
This sequence comes from Gymnobelideus leadbeateri, assembly GCA_011680675.1. Classification (NCBI taxonomy): domain Eukaryota; kingdom Metazoa; phylum Chordata; class Mammalia; order Diprotodontia; family Petauridae; genus Gymnobelideus; species Gymnobelideus leadbeateri. The sequence continues at coordinate 50,662 of WOXC01002358.1, read as the reverse complement.
TGGCCTCAGACACTTACTAGCTGTGTAACTCTAAGCAAGTCACTTAGCCCAGTTTGTCTGGGTTTGTCTCAGTTTCCTCATCTGTAAAATAAAAGGAAATAGGAAATGGAAATAGTAAATCACTACAATATCTTTGCCAAGAAAATTCCAAATGGGATCACAAAGAGTTGGACATGACTGTACAACAGAGCCCTTAGGTATGTCTCTCATTCTCCACAAATCTTTGCTCAGCAAACACATCTGCCTGTTCTTTCAGTATGCTGGCATGTATTCAGCTGGGTCCGGTGACTTTAATTTTATCAAGGCCTGATTGGTAATCTCCTTTTCTTTAGGTAATGACTTTCTATTAGCCATCTTTTGTTCTTTTCCTTCCAGGCCTAAGATCATTCTTGTCTAGAGAAAGAGAAGCAAAAAAAAAGCATTGGGCCTTTCCACTTTCTCTCCATCATTGGCTATCATCTTCCCAACTATGCTGAGCAGTGGTTCTAGCTCTTCTTTGGTAGAACCTGGAAGTATGTAGAGAGGAAACCAGAGGACCAGAGTTTAAGTAGTAGTTTTTTCCTCTTATTATGACCTTGGACAATTTTTTTAACCTCTTTGGGCCTTGGTTTCCTCAATAGTAAAATGAGGGACTATACTCAGTGACCTCTTTCAACTTTAGACATGTGTGCCTTTTAATCTCTTTCCTTAACATAGTTAAAAAAAAATCCAGTCCCCATTTTGTTGTCCGTATCTTTCTGCCAGCCTAAGTTCATTCTGAGCTTAGAGAATTCTTAGAGAATTGTGCTATGCCTCTGCGTTCATTCTTCTTTCCATCTTGTGTACATGTCTTTTTCAAATATAGTTAGTTGGTGAGTCCCTTGTACATCTGATCCAATGCAAGGAGAATTTACATACCACTGTCCAAGGTACTGAAAAATTATCCATACCCTCAAGAAGCATACATTCTGCTGAAGGTAGGGGAGGACATTACAACAATACATAAACAGACCAGTATAGACATTATAATGTGAAGAGGAGGAGAATACCAACCACCAAAGGCATCAAGAAGTTTTCCATTGGAGCTGGTCCCATGAGCTGAATCTAGAAGGAAGTTAATTACTACAAGAGGTGAGTATATGTGACGAGTACATTTCAGTTATGGGAGACAGCCAGTACAAAGTAATGGAGTCAGGAAATTAAATGCCAAGTTCCAAGAAGAGCAAGAAAACCACTTTGGATGGAATGTCAATTTTATTAAGAAAAGTATTGTGCAATAATCCTGGGAAGGAAAGCCAGAAACAGTACATGAAGGAGTTTAAATGGCAAACTGAGAAGTTTATATTTTGTCCAAGAAAATCATCTAAAGTTCTTGAGCAGAGTAACAAAGCTAGATTTATGGTTTAGGAAGTCTATTTTGTGTGGAGAATGCATAGAAGGAGACACTGGAAGCCATTTTCAAAACTGCTACAATCATCCAGAAAAGAAGCAATGAGGTCTTGAATTAGGGTTGTGGCTATATGAGAGGAGAGAAGAGGATAGATTCAAGAAATGCTGTGAAGGGAGAATTCATAAGATGAAAATTTGCTGGGTTTGTGGGGGTAACAAATAATGAGCAATTGATTAGGACTCTGGGGTTTCAAACCTAGGTGATAAGAAGATTGGTGGCGCCCTTAAGACAAATCAGGAAGTTTGGAAGAGTAGGGTTTTTTTTCCTAGAAGAATGGTGGTGGAGAGTGTAGAAGAAAGAGAAGAAAATGAATTTCATTTTTTTGCATGTTGAGTGAGACATCCTAAGGGATGTCCAACAGACAGCTGAAGATGTGGGACTCAAATTTAAGAGAGATTTGGTGTGGTTACGTATATTAGATCTGAGCCATCTGTATTGAGAGGTTAACTGAAATGTTAACTTAGATCATCCCCACCTTTCCTCACTAAAATGACTTGTCTTCATGGATCCATTGTTGATTGCTTCCTCTCCTTCCTGAGCTAGCACCCCCAAGAGAATTTTAGTCTACAGAACACTAATTCTCCTTTCTTTGAACTTTCTGAAATGTATTCTCTTCAAACTAGGGTATATGGCAGGCCATCCTCTTCTCCATCACAGATTCTCAGATGGAGTAGTCACTAACTCCTTAATATTCCCACCATGTCCAGATGTTACAATATTGTTGCTGAACATCCAGTAAAGCACTGCCTAGCTCAATGGATAGGGCTCCTGAGCTTGAGCTGGAAGGGGTGGGCTTTGGTTAAAGCAGGGAATAAAGCATGCCATCAGCACAGAGATTAGAATAGTTACTTTTATCTCTGAGAAAATATCACATATGGCTGAACAGATACACAGCTTCCAGCATGGTATCAGAGAACAGGAGGGACATACATTGGGCTCAAGTACTTAGTTGGCTTCCTCCATGTCCCTTGGGGCCCCTAAACAGCACAAGCTGGCACTGAAACAGTCATGACAAAATTTAATCTACATTTTGGGCCCAAGTAAAGAAAGAATAGGAATTCTTCCTTTAATGTAATATGGCAGGCAGATGGGAGGATTCTGCCAATTTCTGTTTTTTTTTTCTTCCACTGGGGATGGGATGCACTGTCCAGGTTCAATTATGTTCTTTATGTTAACAATTGATCTTTGACACATTAAAAGCAGAGATATGAATGCTTTGAGAACAAAGGAAAATGGAAGGGGGCATAATTTTTTCCCTCCTCAATTTTAAAAAATCAAAACAAAAGTAAAATGTCCTCTAGAAAAACATCTCTCCAACCCTTCTCCTCCTCCCCCCAGCCAGTGGCAAAAAGCAATTTGTGTTACCTTCATATTGTTCTCTCTTCATTTCCTTTTATTGACTCTTCTAGGGCCCCTAAGTGAGAGGAATTCCCTTCCCCAGTAGAAAAAAGGGTTTGTTCACAGAAGATCAAAGAATGTTATAGGAGAATGTTCTGAGTTTTCTCTCTCCCTGATATCAGAAAATAGCTATCCACCTGCTTTTAGGTTACCATCACTGCACAGAGCCCTTTGGCTAGAAGACCATTTGGGTGACATCTGTCCTTTTGTGATGCATGACTGATTTAGGCTCCTTGTTATTTGACCTTCAGGAACAGACACCACATAAACCCAGAGACTACAATTCTCTGCCACATGTGCAATCCCCACAGATGCCAAAGTAAAAGATGATGGTTCTTCAGTTGTTTCAGGCATGTCTGACTCTTTGTGACCCATTTAGGATTTTCTTGGCAGATACAGGGGTGGTCTGCCATTTTCTTCTCCAGATCATTTTACAGATGAAGAAACTGAGGCAAACATGGTTAAGTGAATTACTCAGGGTCACAGAGCTAGGAAGTATCTGAAGCCAGATTTGAACTCAGGAAGATGAATCTTCTGAGTCCAGGCCCAACACTCCATCCAGAAAATCACAAGTATTTAGAGCTCCGTTTCTACAATAAGCCCTCTTTAACCCCAGTGAGCAGCTTCTTGGCTGGTATTAGTAAAATACAATGGAAAGAGCACTGGTCTTAGAGTCTAAGGACCCAGGTTCAAATTCCATTTCTGATATTTTTTATCTTTGTGACCCTGAGCAAGTCATATAACTTCATTAGGTTTCATGAAATCACAGATCTAAAGCTGAAAGGGACATCAGAAATCTACTCCAACACCCTTGTCTTACAGAGAAGGAGAGTGGAGTCCAGGGAAGCTGATCAACTTGTCCAAGGTCTCACATGTAGGAAGAAATTTGAACATGGACTCCTTTAACTGTAAAACAATGTGTTCTTTTTATTAAACCATCCTGCTTGCCTGCCTATCAATTTCCTCATTTGTAAAATAGGGGAGTTAGACTACAATATAGTCACTAGATAGTTTCTGAGACCTTTCCCAGTTCTAAATCTATGATCCCATGGTCCTCCCAACCCTAAGAGTTGTGCCTGCCCTATTCTGCTCTCTCACCCCAATATCTTCAAGTGACCCAAATTTCAGATGGGTCCCAAAGTCAAGGAAACATTTGGCCTTATATTCTCAACCCACCTCTAAGCCCCATCACCATAAGTATTGTACAAGAGAGTGAAGAAGCATGCATGCCTGTGTGTGTGTGTAAGTGTGTATGAGTGTTGGTGCATGCGTTTGTACAAATCCTGAAAAAGACAAGGTCAGGCAGCAGCAATCCCTATCCAATAATGAGAAGGCCTGTATCTGTTGACATTTGCCAAGGGCATTTTTGAGCACTGCTTTTGTTCACTGTATTGTAATGATCATAATAACACTTAGCACTCATGAGGCACCTTTCATCTCCAAAACACTTTACAAACATTATTTCATTCTCACAATAGTCATGGGAAACATGAATGACAAATGAAAATGACAGTGAAAAACTGAGGGTGAAGGAGTATTTCATTTCTCCTAATGAATTGCAGATAAGGGGGAGAGTAGAGGTTAGAACAGGAATGGAATAATTTAGAAATAAACATCTTCCTAGCCAAAGGGGAGGGTCAGCCTCCTATTTCTAAGTAACCAACAGAGTGCAATAAAAACACATTTCTGGCCAGCACACAGGTACTGGACAGGCTGTTGCCAGTGGTTACCCTAAGGATGGCAGGAATCCTCCTTTCCACACTCAAGCCCAATAGCCCCCAGATTGTAAGACCAATAGCAGACCCATGATTGTAAGAAGGCATTGTCCCTTTGTTTTTTTTTAAGTCATCCTCCTTTCTTGCTTCTGACCTCTCTTCTGGCTCTTTGTCTCCTAGGGTTGGCACTCAAGCTCCCCAGAATTAAAGAAATAGGCAGCTCAGGCTGGCTCTGGGCCAAGGCAGCTGTCAATGAAACTTCATTCCCAGCTGTTTGGAGAATGTGATGAAGAGCCCTGTATTAAGCATGAGAAATCTTGGATGGATTTTTTGTTTGCCCCAAGTAATTTTTTTTCTTTTTAAAGCAATTGGGGTTAAGTAACTTGCTCAAGGTTACAACGGCTAGTCATTATTTATGTGTGGGTGTTCATTTTCTGAGGCCGGATTTGATCTCGGGTCATCCCAACTCCGAGGCCGGCGCTCTTACTCACTGTGCCACCTAGCCACCCCCCCAAGTAATTTTTTATTCCCACCTCCCCATAAAAGAAAAAAAATGATCATTTTAAAAATTCATTTTCTACAATGTCAGGATTTGAAGTTGGAAGATACCTCAAAGACACTATAGTCCAACCCTTCCTTTCACAAATGAGGTAACTGAGGCTCAGGAAGGGGAAATGACCTACTGAAGGTAACAAAACATCAGAACAGGATTCCAATTTGGAGTCTCAGGACTCCAGATGCCATATTCTTTCCCTTATGCCACACTGCCCTCCTGCTAATGCTGAAGTTATATTGCTCTTTCATAAACTGTCAGCTCCTAGGCTTTTGCATAATTCAATTTATCTGGGGTTTACAAAAATCAATGAAAATGACTGATGTTTGTAATACCACTTTAAAGTTTGCAAAGTACATTTACACATACCATCTCACCTAAGCTTCACAACAACCCTGTAAGGCAAAACCCTCCAAGCATTAGTATACCCTTTTTACAAGTGGGAGAAATTGAGATTAAGAGACTACGAGTAGTCCCATAGGCACATAGCTAGGATGTGTTGGAGGTGGGATTTGAACTCAGATCTCTCGAATTCCATGTGCAGTACACTATCTACTCCACCACAATGACTTTTTCTTTAGACCAAGAGATATAATAACAACGCTCCCAATATGTGCTTCTGCCTTGGCCAAAATAACAATGTTCTAGTCAGTTATAAAGTGCAAGGGAAGCAGGAGGTACAGAAACTTGATGGAAATTGTTTTAATGGCTTGTCCCAGAAAACGAAAATGACTAAACCCATTTAATTTTCAGTGTCTAACCAGTTGCAAAAAAAGTTCTAATGCTATTTGCCATTCTGCCATTTCAAAATAACATTGTCCTCCTTTTTCTAAGTTCTCAGTCAAGAAAAAAGGAGATACTTCCAGCTTAATGAGGATCAGATTGGATGCCAAATGGTCTGGCCAGAATTGGCTACTCAGAGGAATATGAAGGAAGCACAGGACAGACAGCCAAATCTTCTATATAATGAAGAAGCATGGATGCTTGTGTGGTGTGTAAGCGTGTATGAGTGTTGGTGCAGGCATTTGTACAAATCCTGAAAAAGACAAGGTCAGGCAGCAGCAATCCCTGTCCAATAATGAAAAGGCCTTCTTTCCCTATAAATGAAGGGATTTAAAGAGCAATCACTGAGACCATTTTCCTCCTCTAGCCTTAGGAGGATATAAGCAATGAATGCACTATCCTAGGCACAGAGGAGGAAAACATGCTTCCTGTTCCATCTAGTAATTCAACAGATGACAAATGAATTCCTACTATGTGTCCCACAGAGAATGAATAGGGGCTCATAAGTATTTATTGATTCAATGACAAAGATTTTCTCCTGGCAAGAGTGACCTTCACACTCTCAGGAAAACAGCTTTCCCATGCTCCTTTAAATAGTCAGAGAGGGAGGGAAAAGACATAGTCAACAAGGTTTTATTAGGGGCTTATTAGGCCCATATCAATCAAATTACCAAAAAAAATTTAGAACTAGAAAAAAATAATAACAAAATTCATCTGGAAGAACAAAAGGTCAAGAATGCCAAGGGAATCAATAAAAAATGTGAAGGAAGATGACTTAGCAGTATCAGATTTCAAACTATTTTATTGTGGTTATTCAGTCATTTTCAGTCATTTCCAACTCTTTGTGACCCCATTTGGGGTTTTCTTGGCAAAGATACTACAGTTGTTTGCCATTTCCTTCTCCAGCTCATTTTACAGACTAGGACACTGAGGCAAACAGGATTAAGTGACTTGCTCAGGGTTACACAGCTAGTGTCTGAGGCCAGATTTGAACTCAGGAAGATAAATCAAATATCCAAGATTTGGGGACAAGAAATCACTATTTGACCAAAATTGCTGGAAAAACTGGAAAGTAGTTTGATCAAAACAAGGTATAGACCAATATCTTTCAGTGTATATTGAGCTAAGGTCAAAATGGATGTAGACATAAAAGATTATATCATAAGTAAATTAGGTCAGCATTTACCATTAAGATCTATTGATAAGGGAAGAATTCATGACCAATCAAAAGACAAAGAGAATTATGGGACATAAAATGGATAATTTTTAATTATATCACATTAAAAGGGTTTGTACAAACAAAACCAATGTAGCAAAGATTAGAAGGAAAGTAGGAAACTGGGGGAAGGGAGAATTTACAGCAAGTTTCTCTGATAAATGCATCATTTATCAGAATACATAGAATTGAGTCAAACTTATAAGAATATGTCATTCCCCAACTGATAAATCATCAAAAGACATGAGCAGGCAGTTTTCAGAAAAAGAAATCTAAGCTATCTATACTTATTCAAAATGCTCTAAATTATTATTGATCAGAGAAACGAAAAATTAAAACAACTTTGAGATATCATTTTATACCTATCAGACTAGCTAAAATGATTGAAGATGAAAGTAAGAAATGTTGGGAGGAATGTGGAAGAAAGGGGACACTAATTCACTCTTGGTGGAACTGTGAACTGATCCAACCATTTTGGAGAGCAATCTGGAATTATGCCTAAAGAGTTATTATACTGCCTATATATTTTGATCTAGCAATACCACTACTAGGTCTATTTCCAAAGATGATTAAGGAAAAAGGAAAAGAACCTGTATGTTCTACAATGTTTATAGCAGCTCTCTTTGTGGTGGCAAAGAATTAGAAATTGAAGGGATGCCCATCAATTGAGGAATGGTTGAACAAACTGTGGTATATGATTGTGATGGAATGCTACTTATGCTTTAAGAAATTATGAGTTTGATGGTCTTGAAACACATGGAAAACATGGAAAAAACATCATGAAAAACATGGAAAGACTTGTGTGAAATAAAGAGCAAAATGAGCAGAACCAAGAGAACACCATATGCAATATTGTTCTATTGAGCAACTAAATCATTTTGATTATTATACATACACAAATTAACTATAAAGGACATATAAAGAAAAATGCTATTTGCATTCAGAGAAAGAACTGACAAATAGAAGTATGTATAAAACAAATTTACGTAAACATGTATATGTATATATCTATTAATATCTAATTGTACTCATCTCTGAAGTAGAGATGGGGGAGCAAATAAAAAGGGGGAAAAAGAAAATTTACATGATAACAGTTCTATTTAGAAGGAGTTTATACAAGTTTATACAAAGTGAATTTGTGGTTTCATTTGCAATCATCATTTTATTGTACTATGTTATGGAAATACTTGTTTTATTCCATAAATTAAAAAAAAATTAAATGTTCTAAATCTTTATTAGAGAAATTCAAATCAAAACAACTCTGAGGCATCATCTCACACTTATCAGATTGCCTAATATGACAAAAAAGTAAGATGAAAAATTTTGGAGGGGATGTGGAAAAATAGGGAAAATAATGCATAATTGGAATTGTGAACTAATCCAATCGTTCTGGAGAACAATTTGGAACTATGCCCAAAGGGCTATAAAACCATGCATTCTCTTTGACCCAGCAATACCACTACTAGGTCTGTATCCCAAAGAGATCAAAGAAAAAAGGAAAAGAACCCTAATGTCCAAAAATATATCACCTTTTTTTGTGGTGACAAAGAGTTGGAAATTCAGAGGATGTCTATCAACTGGAGAATGGCTAAACAAGTTATAGTATATGATTGTGATGGAATACTATTGTGCTATAAGAAATGATGAACAGAATGCTTTCAGAAAAATCTGGGAAGACTTAACAAGAACTGAAATAAAGTGAATGAACAGAGCTAGAGGAACATTGTACTCAGTAAAACAGTAATATTTTATGATGATCAACTGCAAATGACTTAGTTATTCTTAGCAATACAATGATCCAAGACAATTCCCAAGGACATATAATTAAAAATGCTATCCATCTCCAGAGAAAGAACTGAACTGATGGAGTCTGAATGCAGATTGAAGCATACTTTTTAAACTTTTATTATTTTTCTCATTTTTAAAATTGTTTTTGGTCTATGTTTTCTTTTGTAACATGCCTAAAATGTATGTTTTGCATGACTGAATATCTATATCAGAGGTTCCCAAACTTATTTGGCCTACTACCCCCTTTTGAAAAAAAAATTTAATGCCCCCCTGGAAATCTACTTGCTTTAGGTCTTTAATGGGTTTTTAAATGATGCATCTTTGAATAATTGCAAATTTGTGGGCTTTTTCCTGCATTGAAATTTTGATGATGCAATATTGCATCATGTAACTGTATAATATCCTATTACAAACAAGTCATTACATATACATATTCCTGTTGATGCATGCTGGACTTCCCAACAATTCGGAGAAGCATATGAAGATTTACATAAACTGATGGAAAGTGTGGTAATTAGAACGAGGAAAACAACATACAAAATTATAATCAATATACACAACATTGGAAGTGAGAAAATAAAACCTGATCATTGTGCAAATATATTGACCTAGTTCAGCCCCCAAAAAGGGATAAGAGTGTGCAATTCATTTCTTCTTTGTAGAGGTGAGGGACCAAGACTATGGAGAATTTTATATTAGTAGTCTTGGTTGATGCATTGGTTTGTTTTTGCTGAACTATTTAGTTCTTTCTTGCTTTTTCTTTTGTTCTTTGTCATAAGGTAGGGCTTTCTTGGTAGAGGAGAGGGTATATTCAGGAATAAAGGTGATATAAAAAATTTCAATTAAATTTTAAAAATAGAAAATAATCAAGGAGGAAAAAGTGCTTGGAATATCTGAGAAGTAGCCTATGGGACACATTCAAAATCTATGTAAATACTACTACAAAACATAAAAGAAGATAATTAAGGAGAGAGACATTCAAACACTCAAGACTGAGATATGCCAATATAACAAAAGTGTTACATTTAAATTAATTTATACATTTAATTTAAAATCAATCAAATTACAAAGGGGACACTTTATGGAACTAGACAAAATGATAACAAAATTCATTTAGACAAAAACTCTAAAACATCTAGGGCAACAATAAAAAGTAGACATTTAGAAAAGATAGCATTACCAGACTTCAAATTATACTAGAAAGTAACAATGATCAAACCCACTTGATATTGGTAATAAAAAAAGTAGATCAATAAGAACAGACTAGATAAGTATGAAGTAGAAACAAACAAAAAGAGTATCCCCACATCTGATAAACCCAAGAAAAATAAATTACTGGTGAGAATATTCCTTATGTGGCAAAAAAATAAAAATGCTGGAAAAACTTGAAAGCAGTTTGGCAGAGATTAGTTTTAGACCAGCAGCTCACATACCATAATAAGCTGCTAAGAAAATCAAATTAATTTCATTTCTTAATTGATTCTATTTTTCTAATTAATTCTATTTGTAGTTGATTTATTCCATAAGTCCTTTACTATGTCTCTGAGTTGAAAAGTTCATAGGCTCAGAAGTTTGGCCTTCTTCTCTGAACTAAGTTGTCTATCTTAATTCAAAGAAATCTATTATATACCTATGTAATTGCCCATCCACAATTAAGGGAGACTATTATCTTACTAGTGAGCCTTGCATGCCCATATATAAACAAGAGAGACCTGTTATCTTACTGATGAACCTTACACAGTCACGTGCAATTAAGGGAGATCTATTATCTCACTAACCAGCCTTGCAAGGTGCAGGTGGACACCAGGAAATCTGTTATCTCTGTCCCATTAAAAAGCCCTGCAGGATGCAGATGGTCTCCATAAACCAATCAGTATTCCTTAATGACAAGGTGGGGCTGTTAGTAGCCCCATATTCCCAATTTCCAGACAATCACAGTGTCCCCATATCTTCAAAGTTAACAATCGTTGTTTTCTTTAGACTTTGTAACCAAACATAACTTAATTTCTGCCTATGAAGTTCTACTTATGAAGTCTTGTTCTTTATCCTGTATTTCCCAGAAGAAAAAAAAAACACCAAAACTACAAAAAGGCTAGCTTGTCTCATACCCTGGTTTTAGCTTTTCTGAGGAAGTAATTGGTGTATTTGTGATTTGCTAAAAAAATTGATCATGCTTGGAGCTTTGTGCCTCAGTTTACCTTAATTTTGACAATAACACTGCAAATGGATACACAACCTCAAATCAAAAGGTCATTTAAAAAAATTAGAAAATGGCTAGAGAAAGAATTCTTTATTTTTTGTTGTTATGGATATCTTTTGTTTCTGCTCATATTTATTTCAAAATATATTTCTTCTCCTCCTCTATCCAAGACAAAAAGTATTTATTGAGTGATTACTATGTGTTAGGTACTATACCAGAGAGTATAGTATAGCAAAGAACAAAAAAAAAGTAGAAAAAAAAAGTCCAGCAAAAGCAAAATATCAACAGAATTTGATAGTATATACAATATTCCATATCTGTGATCCTTCATCTTTGCAAAGGAGATAAGAGAAGTCTCATCCTTTTTTTCAGGCCAAACTTGGTCATTAAAAATTAAGCAGCATTTACTTTTATTTTATTTTAATTGATACTGCTATAAGACTTGTATGTATATATATATATATATATATATATATATATATATATATTTTCCTGGTTCTGCTTACTTTACTTTGCATCAATTCATGTAATTTTCTCCATTCTTTGCTGAATTCATCATATTGATGATTTTTCATAATAATTGATATGATATATGTAATGAATATACTAATAATTTATATTTCTCAGGAGACTCTGCTTTGGGAGTCAAGAGACTTACAATGCTGCTTGAAATGATCAATCAAACCCTTGACAATGCTCTCACAATCACTACATTCTTGTGTCTGTGTACCTTAAGTGAAGTGAATCAATGATTGTTCCCATCACAGAACTGATCCACCAAGTAACAACCTCCAAAGACCTGAACAAGACTGTTCCAGAACACCTTGTATTGTGGACTTGTGGGCCTGTCACTTAGGCCCTGAAAATGATGGCTTGTAATCCACCTTCCTTCCCTACTTGTGATTTATGTATATAAGCTATTTTTTACTCCAGCTTAGAGAGCATTCCTCACTCTGAAATTGATTAATTAATTGATCGTTGGCACTCCAATCTCTAGGCTGCTTTGTGCAGCTCCAAGTATTCCCAGGTTGGAGGCTGGCTCAGTAAAATCCTGTTAACATACTCCAGGTTTATGTACCTCAGTTTGTTTAACCATCCCCCACTTAATAGCCATGTACTTTTCTTTTCAATTCATTCCTACCATAAAAAAGTGCTATTACAAATATTTTGGTGTATATGGGACCTTTTATCCTGTCTTTGAATTCTTTGGGGACATATGCCTAGCAGTGGGATCTTTGAATTAAAGGGCATGAATACTTTAGTCAATTTTTAGCATACCCAAAGATCCAAAGAATTGCGGAAAGAATTCACTATATAATAAAAACTGATGGGAATGAATATGTATGCAAAAATTCTAAATAAAATATTAGCTAGGAAACTACAACACATTACAAACATTATACATTGTGACCAAGTGGAATTTATACTAGGAGTGCAGGGATGGTTTATCATAAAAACTATTAACATAATTGATTATATCAATAAAAATAATGAAAATCAGGTGACTATATCAATAGGTACATAAAAAGCTTTTGATAAAATACTCATCCCTATTTAAAAAAAACACTTGAAAGCAGAGGTGTAAAGGAATTTTTCCTTAAAATAATAAGAAATAGCTATCTAAAATCACCAGCAAGCATTATTTGTAATGGAGATGTTAGAAGCCTCCAGAATAAGATCAGGAGTGAAACAAGGATGCCTGTTGTCACCCATATCATTCAATATTATATTAGAAATGCTAGCAATAGCAATAAGAAAAAAAGCTGAAGGAATCAGAAGGGGCAAAAAGGTAATAAAACTATGTCTTTTTGCAAATGATATGGTAATATACTTGGAAAATCCTAAAGATTCAACTAAAGTTAGTAGAAACAATTAATAATTTTAGCAATTTCATGATATAAAATAAACCCATATCAATCAGCAGCATTTCTATATATCACCAACAAAGCCCACCAAGAAAAGATTGTAAGAGGTACTCATTTAAAATAACTATAGACAGTATAAAATGCCTGGGAGAAAACTTACTAAAGCAAACCCAGAAACTATATTAACAAAATTATAAAACACTTTGCATACAAATAAAGTCACAAGGAGAAATATTAATTGTTCATGAGTAAGCAGAGCCAATATAATAAAAATGACAATTTGCCTAAACTAATCTATTTAGAAATGTCATCCCAATTAAATGACCAAAAATAATATTTTACTGAACTAGAAAAAACAATAATAAAATTCACTGGAAGAACAAAAGTTCAAAAATATCAAAGGAATTAATTAAAAATGTAAAGGAAGGAGGTTTAGCAGTAGAACCACCTCACATCCATCAGATTGGCTAACATGAAGGAGAAGGAAAATTAAAATTCTGGAGGGAATATGGAAAAATATTCACACTTATACATTGTTGGAAATATGACCTGGGACCATTCTGGAGAATAGTTTGGAGCTATTCCCAAAGGGGTCACAAAACTATGCATAACCTTTGACCCAGCAATACCACTACTAGGTCTATAACCCAGATTAAAGAAAAAGGAAAAGGACTCATATGTACAAAAATATTTATAGCAGCTCTTTTTGTAGTGGCAAAAAGAAAATGCAAATTGAGGAGATATCCATCTCTTGGAGAATTATTGAGCAAATTGTGATATATGATTGTTATGGAATACAATAGCAGCATAAGAATTAAAAAAGGGGATAGTTTCAGAAAATCCTGGGGAGACTTATATGAGCTGATATAAAATGAAGTGAGCAGAAGCAGGAGAACACTGAACACAGTAATAGCAATATTCTAATGATAATCAACTGTGAAAGACTTAGCCACTCTGATCAATATAATGATCCACAACAATTCCAAAGTTCTAATGCTGAAAAATGCTATCCACCTCCAGAGAGAGAATGGATGAACTGAGGGCAGACTGAAGTATGTTCTTTCATTTTATTTTTCTTGCTTCCCCCCCAATAAAGCTAATATGGAAATGCTTTGCATGATTTCATATGTATAAGATATAATATATTCCTTGCTTTCTCAATGAGTCGGTGAGGAGGGAATGAGAGAATTTGGATTTGGAGGTTATAATTAGAATTAAAACATATTTTAGCATAATTCCAAATTGTTTTCTAAAATGACTGGGCTATTTCATAGTTCTACTAACAAGGCTTTAGTATATCTCATTTCACAAACCTTCCAAAATTGATTATTTCCATCTTTTCTCATCTTTGACAATTTTCTGGGTGTGATGGTAGACTATTTAAATATTTTTATCTTTATTTTTATCCCCAGTGCTTATAGTAACCATATGTGTCGATTGTTTAATTGTTTAAGAAAGCTGCCTGATTTGGTTTTCTTCTAATTTTTTTTCATAGTGTGACCTTTAATATTCAGATCATGTGTCAATTTTGAATTTATTGTGGCATATGATATAAGATGTTGGCTGAAACAATTTCTAGGGTATAAATTTCTAGTTTTTCCCTGTAGTTCTTGCAAAATAGGGAGTTCTTCACCAAATAATTTGGGTTTTTTTTCAGGTTTATTAAACACTACTTGGCGGAAATTCTTAATCAAACAAAAGGTAGATCTGATCATAAAAGACAAAAGAGTTCAATTTTAAGTACATAAAATAAAAGAGCTTTTGCATCAACAAAATAAAGAAAGAATTAAAAGAGAACCTGTTGGGTCGGAAAAATATTTTCCTCTAATACCACTGATAAGATATTATATCATAATGGATAGAAAGCTGACCTCAAAACCAAAAAGACATAGGTTTAAGTCCCACTTCTGACACATTCTCACTGTGTGACCAGGAAAGGTAACCAACCTTTCAGAGCTCTAAGAAAATCTCAAAGACTCCAAGTTGCAGAGAAGATCTCTACCTGCAGTGATAGGGGAAATTCCTCACCAAGAACTTCCTGTATCAGTGAAATCATAGTTCCAATCCCTATTCTTATCCCATTACTGATAAAAGTCTGATATTCAATATTTAGAGAAAAATTACACACACACACACACACGATTTCCCATAGAAAATTTCCTTAGTCAAAGGAAATGATAAAAGGATTTCAAAAGAATTGCAAACTAAAAATGGCCACATGAAAACATGTTCCAAAACACTGATCATATGAGGAATATGGAATCAAAGCAATTCTGCATTCATCCTAAGTGCTGAAAATTGGCAAAGATGACAAAGTCAGGCACAGTCAATATTCATTGGGCTGTAAGAAGACTAACACTAATGCTCTTTAGATGAGATTACAAATTAGTCCAAACATTTGGGAAATCAATTTGAAATTATGCAAGAAAATTGGCTAAATTTCTTATGCTCCTTTACCCAAGCATCTCACTACTGCATACCTTATGGAAGTCAAAGACAGAAACTAAATCATAACATATTTGTAAATACTTTTTGTACTGGAAACAAAGTAGAAATCTGTTAATTGAGGACTTGCTGAATAAAATGTGGCATATAAATGCAACGGAATATTGTTATACAGTAAGAAATGATTAATATAAAGGATTCAGAAAAAGCTGGGAAGATTTGCATCAACCAACGCAAAGTGAAAGAAGCAGATCCTAAAGAATAATACATTTGATTACAGCAATATAAGTGAAAAATCACTATAAGGAAGCTCAACGAAAGGCAACTAAAAATAAATGTTCCCAGAAAACATATATATATATGGTATACAGGCATATATATGTATGTATATGTGTTTATGTGTGTTTGTATAACCCAAAGCCCGTTAATGGCATGGGACCCTTTACCACTCTTGCCAACTCCACCCCCACCCCTACCTCTCAAGCATACATGGTGTATTGATCTCCATCAACAAGGAGTCTATACCAATGGGCTTTGACACTGAGGCAACATAAAAAGAAATTAACTGAAAAAAATATGGAAAGTGATGCTGGTGTTCAAATGAGAATTTAATCCTGAAATAACCTAAATCTAATAATTCCCCAAATATCTAACTTGAAAATATAATCACATAAATTAAGCAAATGCAAATATGGTTATTCAACAATGTTATAAGACATACTTATCTAAAATGTATGCAATAAAATTACAGATCTATGTCCCAAAAAATTGCTTGGAATATCTCAGACTTAAGGAGCTATGTAAGTACCTCCTATCTAGAAAACAGAGGGACTAATTAATCATGTATTCAACAAACATCTATTAAGTGCCTATTGTATGCAATTCACTGTGCTATCAAAAGTGGTATAAAGAGAAATAAAACAAATCCCTGTTAATTATTTATTATCTAGGCGAGAGTTTTCAATTGGAGGTTCATGCATCTATAGGGGTCCATGGACAAATTTTAGGGGGGGGTCTGTGAACTTGGATGGTGTAATGGAAATGCACATTTAAAGATCTTCCCTGCCCCTAGCTTAAGT
The DNA here is from genome assembly GCA_011680675.1 of Gymnobelideus leadbeateri. Lineage (NCBI taxonomy): Eukaryota > Metazoa > Chordata > Mammalia > Diprotodontia > Petauridae > Gymnobelideus > Gymnobelideus leadbeateri. The sequence continues at coordinate 34,191 of WOXC01002358.1, read as the reverse complement.
GCACCTGAAGCCTGTGGTGGGAGGCTTGTTTTTCAGGAAAGCCCACACCTTGATACTTTGTTATTGGGCAGTGGGTCAAGGAGGTTGTTACATTCTCTGAGCCAGGAGAAGGCTATATAAACCCTGAGGAGAGGGTTTGCTTTGGGGCTCACTTTGAGAAGTGTTGTGTGATTTGATCAGATGAGACTCTGGGAAGCTGTTGTTGAGAGCCCCCCGGCTTTGAAAACCCAGATGTTGATGCTTCCCTCTCTGGTAACTGTGATTTGGTATTGATATAATGGTAGGACAGTTTGGAAGCCTGTCTGTTTGATCTGTAAGTTCTGTAACTCTGAAGTTTGGGGTGCTGACCTTTTCCCCTGAACTAGGTAATGTATGTTTGTTTGATTAAAGTAAGCTTGTTAACCCATTTTGAGTTGCTTTCCTTTTGAAAAGCAGATCTAAGAACCTGTGTTGGCAGCCACTCTGGGGATGTTGGGGTGCTTGCTGCTACAGATGGGGAAAACTACATCTTTATTTTCACTAATCTCCAAGTGAAATTTAGCATTTTCATCAATTATGAATGTAGGTAACAAACATTATTCTGAGAAGAGACCTATAGATTCTCCACATTGCCAAAGGGGTCCAGGACACAAAAAAAGTTTAAGAAGCCCTGATTCTTATAGACTCTACCTCACAGGATTGGTGTAGGCAGAAACTAAGGTTTATGAAGTTTAATAAAAATATTTTGATAAAGTTACACCATTACTGACTATATTAACTGAGAAGAAAGAAACATAAATAAGTTTAAAGATAAGACAAAAATGTGGAATGTGGCATATGCTGGTCAGACTAGGTCTGGTTGCTATGCCCTTGTTTTTGCCTAAATGTTATCCTTAGTTACAAAGGAGGAGTGGCATGGGGGGAGAGGGGCAGAACACTACCTAAGGGGAAATGACCACAGTCACACAAAGCACCCATCAATTAGTTTTTAAAAATGAAAGAGGTGGGGGTAAAGACATAAATCACTCCAAAGTCTGCCCTTCGACAAGAGTTACTTCTAACTAAATCTTAATTTCTTCCTAATTTCTTTCTCCCTGTCTTTCTCCCTCTCTTCTCAGAAAAGCATGGAAAATGGACTTATAGTTTGTTTACCTTCTCTTTCTGGTTGACACCCCGAACTACCTCCTCCTTCCCAGAACATGGGGACAAAATCACTTGATGGCCTTTAAACTGTGTTTAGCAATCAAGCACTGGCTTCAGCTATTTAATTGTCCTATAGGTTTGAACTAAAGAACTGAACAAAATGAAGGAGAAATGTGTTCAGAGATAGCTAGCTGGTTCAGTGGATGAAGCGCTGGGCCTGAGCTCAGGAGGACCTGAGCTCAAATCCTGCCTCAGACACTGAATGACTGGGAAAGTGACTGAACTTCCCTCAGCTTCCTCATTTGTTAGATGGGGATGATAATGGTACTACTTACCAAGGTAGTTGTGAGGGTAAAATGCAATATTTATAGAGTGCTTCTCACAGCACCCAGTATACAGTAGGTGCCACATAATACAAGTTACAGCTGTGGTTATCATCATCACTATTACATGCACTGGCTGGGACAGAATCAGTGACTTGCAAAGGGTATTTCCGCCACCCCCAACCCCCCAGGTTTTCACTGAGTGTTTCAGGAATCATGGAACTTCCATTCACATTCTCCAGCCTCTCCCAATTCTACAAAACCTACATTTCTAATTGAATCTCTTCTCTTTTGCCAAGATTCTTCACAACAAAGACTAATACTGTTCTATGAGGAAAAAAAAGTTTGAAGATCTCCAGGACAAAGATATGTCAAAACTGGAACACAACGAATCTGTCAATGATTTAAAAATTATTTTTAAATGGTGTTTGTGTTATATTACTTTAGGATATGATACAACAGGCAACATAGCATAGTGGAGAGATATAGCCTCAGAGTCAGGAAGACCTGGATTCAAGCCCTCGTGTTGGCACATACTGGCTGCGTGACCCTGGGCAAGTCACCTGCCCCATGCACCTTTCAAAAGACAACGGCTTTCTAGGTACAACTACATATCTAAATCAGCAGAGGTACTGGAAGTTTCCTTTGCTGGTGAAATCATGGGTCAAGACCAAAAAACAACTCTCATTTTTAGTGGAGAGGCAACCTTAGGTTTTCAAAGGCCCTATCATAGAGGTAGAATAAGTCATTTAGCCTCCCAGCCTCAGTGTCCCCATCTGTAAAATGGGGTGATAATAATAGCACCCATATTAGAGGGTTATTGTGAAGATTAAATATTAGAGATAATATTAGTAAATTATTTTGCAAACCTTCAAAAGCTATATAAATGTTAGCTATAATTATCTGGGTGTGCAATCTGACAGATCCTCCCATCTGAGAGATGGCATTAAGGCAGCAGATTGAGCACTGGACTTGGCGTCAAGAGGACTTGAGTTCAAATATCACTCTAGACATTTACTTGTGGGAACCTGGACAACTCACTTCAGCTTTCTTTTCCTCATTCTCATCTGTAAAATGAGGGATTTGGACTCAGTGAACTTAAGATCTTTTACTAGCTCTAAATCTGTGAGCCTACAAGCCTATGACCTGGAAAGGGTCCAGATATGATGAGGCCATTGACAAATGGGGATGGTTAGCCCCTAAGGACTAACCCAGCTAAGCTCATTGAGGTTCCACACCAAAGGATTGGCCAATAAAGAATAAATATCATCAAACTTATAAGTTGTACTAAGGTATAAGAAGTTTGGAATTTGTATCAACAAAGGAGTACTCATTCTGATGAAATTACAGATCTTTTGAAGCATAACATAAACAAAATTTGTTAAATATTTTTGGAGACAAAATGACAGATGTTGGGGGATGATATGACTTGATCGGAATATTTGACAATATTTAACAGAGAAGATTCAATGCTATTTTTAAGAAATGATGGACTACTCTAATAGACTTCATTTTGGTAAGGAATGGAGAAGAATCATGAGGTTTTCCAGGCCAGCTATTTGCGTTTTTTCTAATCATTCTCTTTTTATAAGAAGCACCAATGCACACAAGAGCCCATGTCTAGCTCAGCCTTTCCTTTGCTCCCTCCCAGCTTCCCTCTCTTTTCCTTCTCCACCAATAACAGCATGTTCTGCCATACCTACCATAATGGTGTGTTCTGGAAATTTGGCTCGGACAAGCTTCACAAATTCCACAAAGTGCTCGGAATATCCGTTGGCCACATCCAGACATATATACTTAATCTGTGGCACAGCCTCCAGGATACTGCTCATCCTGTCCAGGTCGCTTTGCCCACTGCCTGAGCTCACGGCTACGTGCTGGACAAATGAAAAAACAGACATGAATGGCAGTGCTCAGGAAAACACAGTTTCAATTGCAGCTTATTCACCAACAATGTATGGAGGCACATTCCTCACTGATAAGGAGTGACCAGCTTTAAGATAACAGACCTGAAACCAAGCAGGTCATTAAAATGACCTCAAAATCAGGAAGCCCAAGTTTACTTCTCATCTCCACCACTAACTTGCCATATATCCTTAGACCAGGATTTTGACCATCAGAGCGCTGCAAAAATCAACAAGTTCTTGGTTATTCTGGAAGGCTCTCTTTCCTCTCCTCTTCCCTCATTACCTTAAGCAGTCCATACAACGGCAAAGACCAATCAATCAACTAGTAAGCACTTATTGCACACTCGGTAAATGGCACATAGTAAATATGCTAAAGGAGTAGCTGGGTTTTACAGTGGTTAGAGCTCTGGGCCTAGAGTCAGAAAAACCTGAGTTCAAATCTAGCCGCAGACACTTACTGTGTGACTTTGGGCAAGTCACGTAATTTTATTTACAGTTCCTCATCTGTAAAGTGTTCTGGAGTATCTTTGTCCAGTATCTTTGTCCAAAAAAGCCCAAATGGGGTCACAAAGTCAGACATGACTGAAACAACTGAAAAATGCTGGAGATATAAAAGACAAAAACAAAGCAATCCTTATCTCCTTGCCTCCTAACGTAAAGAAATGCTAACAGAGATCATGGCTATATAGAATTCAGAAAGACCTCAGAGGCCTTCTAGTTCAATTCCTTGTTTTACAGATAAGGCAACCGAGGCCCAGAGAGCTGAGGTGACTTGTCCAATAGAGTGTCAGAAGTGAGACTTGAGTTCAGGTCCTCTGGCTTTAGAGCTATCATTCTTTCTATGTACCATTATAATGTATCATCTCAATAAATGGAGGCAGCTGCGTGCCATGAAGAGCTCTTAGGTCCTGAATGCAGAAAGTCTGAGTTGAAATCCCAACTCTTAGGCAAGTCACTTATCATTGTCTCAGTTTCTTCATCTCTAAAGTGGGGACAATAATATTTACATTACCCATCTCCTGGTGAAGATGATGTGCTGTCAGAAGTACTATAGAATTCAAATCTGGCCTCAGATACTCAACACTTATTAGCTGTGTGACCTTGGGCAAGTCACTTAACCTCAATTGTCTTGCCTTCCCTCCTCCAAAAAAAAGACAAAAAAAAGTACTACAGAAATATGAGTTGATAAAGTAGGCAACATTAAAGCCGCATGGATCTCCAAGGGACAGCTGTCTGCTTTCAAAGTCTCTTGGCTCATCTGTACCCTATGTAGAAAGTTAGATAGTGAGGTAGATAGAGTGCCTGCCTGAGTCATAAAGACCCAAATTCAAATTCTGTTCTTACATTTCACTTTCTTCTAACATAAGCTTCTAGCTCTAAATCTTATTTTTTTCTTCAATCAAATTCAGTTAGAATTTATTCATTTTATTCTTTGCAGCATTTTACTTATTTTATTCTGAACTTAAGAAATAAAAGACTCTAGCCCTAAATCTATGATGTTAGGATCCAAATTCATCCCAGGCGCGCGCGCGCGCACACACACATGAGTTTACAGCCTCCTCAAGGAAGTTTATTTCTATCTCTACACTTCCCTTTTTGACAGCTGGGCCTCCTGGTACAGGCCCTCATCATTTCACACCTGAACTATGGCATTCTTATTGGCCTCCCTCAAGTCTGTTTTCCACTCCCATTCATCCTCCACTCATCTACCAAAAATACCCTTCCTAAAGCACAGGCTCCAATGCCTTTCTATTACCTCTGGGATCACAGATAAAACCCTCAGTTTGGCTTTTGAAGACCTTTACAGCCTGGTCCTTTCCTACCTTTCCATTCTTCTTTTACTTTACTCCCCTTCCACTGAATTCTAAGATCTATATCTAGCAATACTGACCTTGTTGTTCCACCTATAAAAATACTCCGTCTTCTTGACTATATCTTTTCACTGGTGGGAATGGTTTCCTTCTTCACCTCTCCTTAGATCTTCTCTTCTATATGATGTCTTTTTCCCCCATCCTCCCCATAGCCAGTCCCTACCTTTTGATATTACTTTCCATGTATACTATACTTTTCTTGCATTTATATAGTTGTTTACATGTTGTCTCTTCCATGTAAATACAATATCTTTGAGATTAAACGATGTTTTTGTCTATCTTTGTGTGGCCAGGGTTTGGCACAGTGACAAGCCCAGAATGCTTGTAAACTAACTCCTTCATTTCCCCTCTTCCTAATTCTTAAGGACTTTGGCCACTTCTTTCTATCTCCCTCCCCTCCACCTACTCAAAAAAAAAAAAATTCTACTCATTGACACCTTAATATAGTCTTAAGTAAGTGGTTCTTTATCAGGTAACTGCATTTTAAACTTTTATCTCCTCTAAAAAAAACATTTCTGTGTAGGGGGAAGGCCTTTCATCCCACTGAAATCACACTCCTCCCTGTCTGATCTCTTTATCTGAGTACTGGTGTGAATCCATTTCCATTTTAACTTAATCTATATTCCTTCGTTTTTAGAATTATAGTCATAATCATAATTCATTATTCATGTAGCATTTTACTATTTCATTGACATCTCTAGGGTGTGGGGGGAGAAGAAATTTACATGATAATTTTGTTGCATATTTGAAAGGAAAAGCAAGTTGTGCATAGCAGATTTTCAGTTTCATGTGCATGCAGTTTCCTCTTTTTTATTGTACTGTTATGAAAATGCTTGTTTTATTCTATAAATTAAAAATAAAATTTTAAAAAGTTAAAAAAAACTTTTTAACATACCTTATCTTAACCAAACCTAATTACAATCTTCTAATGTAGATGACACAATATAACTGATCTCATTTTATAGATAAGAAACCGAGAGTCACAGATCAAACAAACTGCCCAGAAAGATTTAGCCTGGCAGGAGCCAGGACTCAAGTCTGCAGCCTGTATCTAGCTGCCTCCCCCTTAAAACTGGGTCACCCATTCATTATTTGCCTATCTGGTGGAAACTATAATAATCTTCCCAATTAAATCAAATTTATATGCCTGGTATTTTACAAATCTAATCAAAGGGGTTTTAAAAGTGAAAAGAAGGGAGATGAAGGGAAGGAGAGAAAATTATCTACATACATCTACCTAGTTATTAACCAAATAAACTAGCAGGAAAGAAAATAGCAATAGATATGCCCCTCAAATTCCCAGGAGACAAAATCCAAGAACAAATCGGCAGTCAGGCCCACAGCCTCAGATACACAAAGTATGGGTGACAAGCAAGATAGACTGGAGATAATAATAGTAACAACACCACCTAGCATTTATATTGTGCCACACACTGTGCTAAGGCACTTTGCAGCTATTATTTCATTTAATCATTACAACAACCCAGAGAGGAAGGTTATTATTATTCCCAGTTTACAGTTGAGGAAACTGAGGCAGACAGAGGTTAAGAGACTTGCCCAGGGTCACACACCTAGTGAAGCTATGGCTAGATTTGAACTCAGTTCTGACTCCAGGCCCGGTGCTCTATCCAGTTCACTATCTAAATTTTAAAGGAGGAAAATTTGATCTAATATGTTTCACTGAGATTTGATGGGATGGGATCCAGTACTAGAATATGGTGTTGGAAAGGTATACATCGTACTTTATTCAAATGAAACAGAAGAGGTAAAACATAACAGGGCTGGGGGATGAGATTAAGGGGGAGGTGAGGAGTTACAGAATAGCACTGGGTATTGCTAGGATAGACTCATGGGGGGCCTCCAGAAATCAGAGGAGGGAAAAGCATAGCACAGATCATTTGGTGGAGTATCAATGGAGGCAGAAGCAGAACTGTATGGTCTTCAAAGTATACTGCAGACCACCTGGACATATGGACTTGCTGTATGTTCTCCTGGTCAGGCTATATGGAGTGTATTTTGTTCTGTTCTGGGAAGTGCATTTTACAAATAATACTAATAAATTAAAGAGTATTTAGGACAGGGTGATCAGAATGTTCAAAGGCCTGGAAATCAAATCATAATTGTTATAGTAATTGATGATGTTTAGTCTGGAGAGAAGAATTAGGAGAGGCCTGATAATCAGTTTTAAATATTTGAAAGAATGACATGTAGAAGCAGCATGATATAGTCCAGTCAGGGGTGGGGAACTTGTAGCCACATGGCCTTGAGGCTACAGATTCCCCACCTTTAGTCCCTAGAAATATGACCTTGAAATCAGGAAGGTCTAGGTTCAAGTCCTGCCTCAGATGAATACTGGTTGTATGATCCTGGCTAAGTCATTTTCATCTCAGTGTTCTAGATCAGAGGTATCAAGCATTTCTGTTTGATTGTTGAGTGCTGTTGAGCTAGATTAAAATATAATTGGGAAATACTTAACAAGACAAATAAAAATACAGTAGAATATAGATAATGTAAATATGTTATTTTTTAGGTCAATATGCATCCACAGGAACCCTAATGTAAGGTTTAATGGTGCCTGTGTCTATTTGAGTTTGACACCACTGCTGTAGGCAACTCCTTACTGTTAAGGGGAAAAGAGTTTCTTCATCTGTGAGTTCCCTGTACCAATTAAATCAAAGGTCCAGCTCCTATCTCTATCCATGTGAAAGTGAGTCAAGACTTCTCCTGCTGGCCCCAAAGGAGAGAACCTAGAATAATTGGTGGATGTGAGAGAAAGATTACAACACAATATAAGGAAAGACTAGGGCAGCTAGGTTGTACAGTAGATATAGCACCCAGACTGGAGTCAGGAAGACTCTGAGTTCAAATCTGGCCTCAGACACTTTCTAGCTGTGTGACTTTGGACAAGTCACTTAACCGTGTTGGCCTCAGTTTTTTCATCTGTAAGATGATCTGGAGAAGGAAATGGCAAACTATTGAAGTATCTCTGCCAATGAAACACCAAATGGCACCATGAAGAGTAGGACATGACTAAAACTGACTGAACAAAAGGAAAGACTAAATAACAATTATTGATCCCTAATGGACTGGGCTGTCTTAGGAAGACAGTAAGTTCTCCTTCAGGAGAAGTCTTCAATTCAAGCAAAGGTTGGATGACTACTTGTTGAATATATCATCAAAGGGATTCTTGGAAAGATCCAGGTTGGTCTAGATAGGTCTTTTGCAACTCTGAGATTCTGGGAGTTTGAGTTACTGTTCTTCCTCAGGACTGATAAGCTTTAAAATGTTCACTTTCTAATTAGACTCTGGGCAGGGAGAATAAATCAGATTTTCAGAGTTCATAATGAAGGTTGAGATTCTGATTAATGAAGTGTTGTCCAAAACTATATTTATAGAAATAGAGGTTTGGAAAAAAATCATTGATTATTCATCAACAATTTTCTCAAAAGGTGGTTGTAAGACAAAAGGGGAGAAAGAAAAAATAGACATCATTCACTTGCAAGTTGTAAAATGAAGCTGGAGTCATAGAAATCTTTTATCTTAGAGGACTATCTTCTCATTAATCAGAATCCAGACTTGATTAATGTACCAGCTCAGGTAACAAAGGCCTCAACAGCAGCAATCAGAGTGAGGTGCTAGAACTTGGCAGTCACAGGGTGACCTCTTTTAGACCTATGGAGAACATCTCTAATATGGCCTATGATGAATTTTCTGTGAGTGTTGCCTCAGAAACCACTGCAAAAAGTCCTTAGGAATGAAGACGGAAGAAGCAGAGTTGGTTCTGTCTGCCTTTCTTTTCCATCATGGTTGCTTTTTCTTTGCTGAAAGGTATGACTAGTTATTGCCTTTATATTCAGAAGTTTTATTAAGGTTGGATTCACCTTGGAGTTTCAGCCTAGAAACAGAGCCCAGCCCTGCCATTCAAAACTGTTAATGGCCCAAGGGAAAGCAAAGATGTTTTCTGTAAGAAACTCAAGTACGTCCTATTGAACATGACTGGATTCCTTAAGGTGATCAGTCCCATCTGACTTTTATCCCTATTGTCTCTGTTCTAATAGTGCCCCATATTAATTCCTCTTTTCATACTGACCCCTGCCAGTTTCTCTTTGTCTTCTCAAGTCATTTTTCTTTTCCAAATCTCTATAGCAATTTAATATTTATAAATCACTTTACATACATTATCCATAACTACCTTGGGAGGTAGATATTACAAGCATTATTATAAATTTTGTTGTTCAGTCATGTTCAAATCTTCATGACTCCAGTTGGCATTTTCTTGGCAGTGATACTAGAGTGGTTTGACATTTCCTTCTCTAGCTCATTTTTATAGATGAGGAAACAAAATCAAACTGGGTTACTAAGTGACTTGTTCAGGGTCACACAGCTAGTAATTGTAATTGTCTGAGACCAGATTTGAACTCAGCCTGATACCAGGCCTGGAACTCTACAATACCCCCAAAGTCCAATGTTTTTTCTACTATAACATGCTAGCTCTCAAAATAGAATTATCAATTAAAAAAAAAGGTAAGGAGTTTTCTCTGTCACACAAAACTCTACATTACTGACTTTATTAAGAAAATAATTCTTTGAACAGTTTGCTGGTGATTCCGTATGGGAAAGAAGATATCTGAAAGTAGTTTCCTCTTTTGGTGGCAGTCTATCTTTGGATCCTAGTCCTTAGGATAGTAAAGATTCATAGGATCAATCATACGAACACAAAATCTAGAGCTGGAAGGAACCCTAGAGACAAATTAATCCAATCCCCCTCATCGTATAGTTGATTAAACTGAGGCCCAAGGAAGCAAAGTGACTCGCTCATGCTCACACAGGTAGATAAGTAGCAAAAGCAGGATTTGAACCCGGACCCTCAGATTTTAGAAGCAGCGCTCTTTCCCTATGTGTCACTGCTTCCTTCTAATGGGTTGTTGTTCCTATCTTTTCAATTCTCTCTTAATTCCTTGACATCCACATCTAAGCAATAAAAATAGTGACCCCTACCAGAATGTCTTTAGTTTGGATCTTGTCAGTTGCATTGTCTAATGCACATACCTATCTTCCTTTGCTCTCCCCCATCCCTTTAAAAAAAATCAATCTGTTTTTTTTTTCTATTTTTAGGTCTTCATCCTCCCAGGAGGCAGCATTGTCCAACTGCTTTACTGAGCCTACCATTGGAGGACCTCTTAGAGAGAGGATCATAATCCTAGAGCTGAGTCCCAGAATCCCAAAGGTGAGATGCCAGAAGTCATCCAACCCAAATCCTTAGAATTACACGACACTCCACTTGAGCCAGCTTTATGTATAAAAACATCACATGTAAAACACAATGCTTCTCTCTTTCTAATCTAAATACCCTTGAAAATCCAGGAGGATTTTTCTTCCTAATAGGACATATATACGCCTTGACATGAGTCAAATGATCAATAATCATGATGTGATCATACCTCCAGGCATTCTGGGTGATTTGTGGCAAACAGCTTCCAGTCCTCCAGGGTGTAATGCTTATGAATTGCTGTGAACATGGCATGCTGGGAAACAAAACAACATCATTAGGGTTAGAAGCCAAGTCAGCCCATTTCCCTTCCATCCATATGGCAGTTATTATCTTACAACCTCAAAGTATCCATTTTCCTGACACTCACATGTACCTTGCTTTGAATATGTTCCCAGGAGGTAACAGCTAAGGTGTCTGGGTAAGTAATGACACTCACAAAATCATGCTTGCAATTTTGTCCAGATTGGAAAGCACCTGCAATGAGACTGGCATCTATAACTAGGCCAGTAAGGTCTTGCCATGAGTGAGGGGAGAGAGTCCTCAGATATTCTGTATACACTGCTCAGAACTCCATGTCACCACTGTAAATGGCTAAAAGAATCATATCTGTCAAGGGAACTTTTAATTGTGTCCCTAAATCAAGCCCATGGCCCAGGCAGAGCTGTACCAAGACAAAGTAATAGCTGTTTTTTCTGGTAGCTAATTCTAATGCTGATTCTCAAGAAGCTCTTTCTTATACCTAATCTAACCCAGAATAGTTGAGTACTGGGGCAGTGTGATGTGATAATAAGAGCTCTGTAGAGGCCAGGAGGACTTAGGATGTGGAAAAAGCACTGGAGAAAACAAAGGTGGGGAAGAGCAACTGAAATAGATTAAATACACAGAAAAGAGGTCTATCTTGGAGCTAACAATTTTGAGGGCATGGAGACACATAAAAAAGGGGAGAATTCCAATGGCATCCCAAGAATAAAGGTTCATCTTTTCAATACTGACATTCTTCCAGTGGTTTTGCATGGCTACAAGATTAGATTGTAAACTCCTCAAGGGCTAGAATTGTCTTTTGTCCCTTTTTGTACCTTTAGCCCTTAGCATAGTTTCTGGCACATAGTAGGTACTTAATAAATGTTTATTGAATTGAATTGACCAAGACAAAGAACACTTCCATCTTTGAGAACTGAAACTAAAGATCAAAATAATTATGGAGGCCCACAAGGTTGGTGTGAGCAGGGTGCAACATATTACCAGGAAAAAAAAAAAAGCATTACACTGGCTAAAATGGCTAAAAAGGATATAATTAGTAGAAATATATGACCCCTGTTCCACCCAAAAAAGAGATAATTCACATCTTAAGAATGAGGGATAACCGATAGAAAGTCTTCTTACTCCCTTGGTAGCCACACAATGTAAAGAGAATGCCAGAAAGGCTCCCAGAACAAGTGGAGGCACCAGTGGTGAATTAATTGGAGGACATGGATAAGAATCACATTTGATGGGCTATAAATTGCATTGCTGGAAGGCACAGGCACATTGATGACATTAACAACAATCAAGTATTTATTAAGCATCTATGAAGGTATTGTGCTAGGTACTAAGGAAAGAATAAAACTCCTTATGTGTAAGGAGCTTATAGAAACTACGTATATAAACATAAACATCACAAATATAAAATGACTAAATATAAATATATGCAAAGTAGTTAAATAAAAGGTTGCTTGAGTTGGGAGATTTGCTGCATCTTAAAGAAAGAGAGGGACTCCATGAGGCAAAGGTAAGAAGTACATGCATTCCAGGCAGTAGAGATGTCTAATACAGAGATACAGAGATGGGCGATGGATTGTCATGTGTGAGGAAGAGAAGGGCCAGTTTGGCTGAACCACAGAGTGTGGGAAAGGAAATCATGTCCTACGAAGCTGGAAAACAAATCAGGACCAAGTTGTTTAAAAGTTTAAAAGCTAAAGAGAGTTTGTATTTTATCCTAAAGGAAATAGGAAACCACTGGAGCTGGGTGAAATCTGAGCTTAAGGAAAATTATTATTAGGTTATAGATCTGTTTTGAGTATTAGAATACATACTTTTGCATTTGGGTTCCAAAATCCACTGTACAAGCATAGGAGATGGAGGGCCTGACTAGAGAATAGATTGAGACAAAGACATGTGTTTTAACTAACTAGAAATTTAATATGAGTCAACAATGTAGTATGATGCCCAAGCAAAACAAACACCATCTTAGGTTTCATTAACAGATCATAAAATCCAAAATAATGGAAGTAACAGTTACCCTGTGCTCTATACAGACCACACCTGTTTTATTGAGTTCAGAGTTTAAGACGTCACATTTTAAAAGACATTTGAGAATATCCAGAGGGAAGACAACTAAGATATGGTGAGAGGACCTGAATTTAGGTCATGTGGGAGTTGAAGGAATGAGTTAACCTGGAGAAGAGAAGATTTAGGGGAGATGTAAAGAGAACTCTTCAAAGATTTGAAGGACTATAATATGGAAGGTGGATTAGACTTCCCCCTTTCAATAGGGAAAACCAAGACCAATAGGAAGAAGTTATATGGAGTCAGATTTCAAGTCAATATAGGGAAGAACATCCTCTCAATGAGATGTCTAAAATTGGAATGCGCCACTTCCTCATCTATAAAACAGGAATGATCACCTACACAGAGAACTGGACAGTGCACCAGACACAGTCAAGAAGGCCTGAGTTCAAATCCAGCTTCAGATAATTACTAGTTGTAAATCCCTGGACAAGTCACTCAAATTCTGTCTGTCTTAGCTTCCTCAAATGTAAAATGGGGATTATAATTGCATGTACCTCTCAGGGCGTTTGTGAGAATCAAATGAGTGTTTAGCACAGGGCCTGGCACATAATAGGTGCTATATAAATGTTAGTTATTAACAATAATAATGATATTGATAATGCTTGGATTATTTACCTCACTTGTTTGTTGTGAAAAACTCGAAGCATTAAAGGACTTCAAGAAGCTCTTTAAGAACAGGGATTGTTGAGGTCCAGCTGCAATTAGTTCACTGAAAAGTCTGCCGCCTTGCAAACCGACAACCTCGGCTAGCTTTAGCTCTTTATTTTTCCCTTGCAATTGCAAGCTACTAATTCAGAGGTGCAACTATGCCTAAAAGAAAGGCAGCCGTTGAAGGGCAGGTAAAGGAGGAGCCAATGAGACAGTCACCTAGATTATCTGCTAAGCCTGTTCCTCCTAAATCTGAGCCCAAAACCAAAAAGGCAGCAGAAAATGAACGTAGCAAATGATAAAAAGGAAGTCAAAGGCAAGAAGGTGGCAGCCAAAGTCAAAGTTGAAACCAAGCAGGAGGAAGTGAAAGAAGAAAACCACTCTGAAAATGGAGAGACCCAAACCCAAACTAACAAGGTGCCAGCTGTGGAAGAACCTGAGGAGAAAGCAACCAAGTCTGAGTAGTGTGTAACACTGCCCTATATCTCCATCAGTTTGGTATCTGTACCTCCATCCTGTATTGTTAACACAGAGGAATATTTTTATCAACTATTTTCTAAATGCAGGGTTTTTTTTTAGCATGAAGTTAATTCTGGAACTTCTCCATCTTGGTCACTTGGGTATGATGTCACCAACAAGATATCACTGTCTCTGCATTTTGTGATTGTAATAGTTTGATCGATGGGAAGAATAAGTGGTGGTAGCTTCTGACTTTTGTCACTGTGTCCCTTCTTTGTGTAAGCTATCCTTTCCATCCTTTGGATTTTTCTTTGGCCCTGGTACGTCTAATTCAGTGAAGTGGGAAGGTCCCAAAAAGAAAGTTTTTGCATCGGCTAGTCCAGGGTTACTGTGGGTTAATTTTATAGAGAAGGTGAGCTATTTCCATGAAATTCTAAGAGTTGGAAATATCTTTCCCAAATATAACTTTAATATTAGTTTTTGAAAGAAAGTAAAATGTATTCATGTTTTTAAACAAAATACAAATGTTTATTTCAGAAGGGCAGGTTGATTGTATGTGTAGCCATTATTAGAAATTTTGATGGATTTATATTGATAAAATAAAAAGACTCCTCAAAAAAAAAGAATAGGGATTGTTTTCTGCCTTTCTTTGTACCCCCAGAGCTTAGTAACATGCCTGGTACATAGCAGGTGCTTAATAAATGCTTGCTAACTTGACTTTATGAGACAATGAGAATACTCTATTAGTGGAGTTAGTAAATTATAAATTGGATGATTATCTATCTAGGACATTGGGTAGTCATATTCAATGACTTCTAACGTCAATTGTGTGGTTGTTATGGTATGATTCCAACACCACTTACTAAGTATGGACATTGTTCAAAGTAATTTTCATCATAATGGTAAGTCTCAGTAACTCCTGTGAGGTTTTCTTTAGCTGTGTGAAATTGGGCAAGTCACTTAACCCCCATTGCCTTGTTTCCCTCCTCAAAAACTAAAACCAAACAAACAAAAACAAAAAATTTTTATTTTTCCTCATTTCATTTTGGTTACCAAAACAGATTCACAATCATCACATGCAACATCATCACTCTCAAGAGAGCATTTATTAAGGGCCTACTATGTGCAAAGCACTATGTTGCACAGTAAGAAGCCCAAGAAACAAAAGACAAGTTGTTCAAGGGGTGCATAATTATTCTAATTCAGGATGAGGGTAACTAAAATTGAATGGGAGAGGCATTTCCTGGAAGAGGGTGGGGTGGGGTGGCAAGTCTTTCTTTCATCTTGAATTGATATTTCAAGTTCAAAATAAAAAAGGGGGAAAAATCACAAGAGCAGAAGAGATAATTTTATAGCACTATCAAAATGTTTTTAAAAGATAGATTTATTTAAAGTGCAACTAAAAAGCCCAGGCTTTAAATCTTGACATCATAACTCTTCTCGATAGCACCAACCAGGCAATTTAGCTTCTTAATACTTCAAGCTCCCCAAACTAGCTTTTTGAGACATGTGTGGGGAAAGACAGGATGCTGCTCTATGGTTCCCCATTGAATGCACCATCCTTATTTTTATTTGATTGCAGTGAGTGAAGAACTGATCTCACTAAAGTTTCTGATGAGGAGCTAAGCAGAAGAACCATCATGGCTAATGGAACTGCTCTATTTACTCAAATGAAATAAACTAAATTCTTTGTATCTCCTCCCATCCTTGCTGCATCCACAGCTGGCTGATCAAGCACTCATAGGGACTCCTATCAACCTGCAAACACCAGAGGGCAACCTTCCAGTACCCAGCTTTAGAGGAGAAAGAGAAAGATCCTTCCTCCCCCAACAAGTTACCTGAGTCATCACCACTGCCATCTCGAATGTACCAACTGTATCCATATTGGACACAATGACAGGGATCCCTGAATAGGTCCGCTTGGAGTTTCGAAATGTGAAGCTGCATTTAAGATCTACCTATTGGGAAAAAGACAAAAAGGTAAGTGAGTTCTCCATGTACTCTGGATTTTTCCATGTGGCTGGTTCAGAGCCTGGGGGATTTAGTGAAGATAGGGTTGGGAGATGGACAGAACATAAATGAAGAACATGGCTCAGTGAATCCATTCCGGTGTTAGGAGATTGGTTTTCCATAGAGTAATAAAGTGTGTTCTTTGTATAACACCAAGGACAAAAGCAGCAGGTTACATCAAAGTTAAATGCTGAAATCTTCTCTCCTGGGTGAGTCTGCTACAATTATTTTTGCAAGACCCATACAGACCAAAAATGATGTTGTGCCACAAAACAAAGCTTCTAATCAGAGATATTAAAGCCTTTTGCTATCGGGTCCTTCTTTTCCTAACTTCCCAAATTGAACCTTACTTTCTAGTTCATGTTCTTCATTCCAGTTCTGAAAGTTCATCAGTTGCCTATACCCACTCTATACAAACCAAACCACTCTCAACTAAAATTCTCCCCTCCAACCTCTTTGACAAACCTCTTTTGAATGAAACTGGTTCAATTTCAAAATCACTTCCTTCATAACTAGCCCCATCCAGAACCAGACCTTTTAATCCCTCTGTTTCATCATATCCACATAATCTATCCTTTATCTTTTCTAGTCCCTCTGCTGCTTCACTCTTACAGCTGTGTATAGTCGATCCCATGAGTGAGTCAGAGATCTGAATGTTCATATTTATATTCACCCCTCTGGATTTCAAAGTGCTAAAAAGGAGGGACATTATTTCTATTGTAATTCTGAAGACATATGTTTAGGAAGCCACTGCCCAATTCTGAGAACAGGAACCAACAAAATGATTGACACAGTAGTAGCCTCACATACAACATCATCATTCTCAAGGGAGCATTTATTAAGGGCTTACTATGAGTAGGCCCTTAATAGTAGTGAGTTGGGTCAAACCAATAGTACACTGGAACCATCTCAAACCTGCTCAGAAGGGTAAGCTATTAAATTTTCAGTGTGAGAATCTATTCCTTGGAAGACAAATACTACCAATCAGGGTTTGGCAATAGTATTCCATCACATTCATAGTTCCCCATACCTCAGTTGATTAGCAAGAGTATAGTTTTATTGATTGCATAGACTTAAGAAATGGAAAAAATATTAATAATACAAATTAAAGCACAGGCTTTTTGTTTTGATTTGGTTTTGGCATGGGTTTTTTTGTTGGTTATTTTTTTTGAAAGCCAGTTGTTAAATATTTACCAGCACCCAACTCAGATCAGCACTCACAAAACAACATAGAGCTGGCCAACCCATGGTTCCTAGATAAAAACTAAACATTTGCAGCTCTTTTCAAATGACACCTAGATACCATGCTGAAGATACCAAGGGTGAAATGATGGAACAAGTACAGGGGTGGTTCTACTGCTTTTACAATGCCTTGGGACTAAGTCTACACGAAGCCTATAGCTCTTAATAACCAGAAGCATTCATTTTCTTTTATTTTTAATTTTCTTTTAAACTAAATTTTCTTTTTATTTTCAGTTCCAAATTTTCTCCTTCCCTTCATACCATCTCGCATCCATTGAAAAGACAATAGAGTACTTATTACAAATATAAAGTCATGTAAAACATATTTCTGCATTAGTCATGTTCCAGGGAAAAAAGATAAAAGAATATGCTACAATTTATGCTCTAAGTCCAGAAATTATCTGA
The DNA here is from genome assembly GCA_011680675.1 of Gymnobelideus leadbeateri. Lineage (NCBI taxonomy): Eukaryota > Metazoa > Chordata > Mammalia > Diprotodontia > Petauridae > Gymnobelideus > Gymnobelideus leadbeateri. The sequence goes on along the minus strand of WOXC01002358.1, from coordinate 16,604 downwards.
AGCTAAATAGCATTTTTCATCATGAGTCCTCTGGGATTGTGGTGAATCTTTCACAGTTGATTATCTTGACAATATTGCTGTTACTGTGTAAATTGTTCTCCTGGTTCTGCTCATTTCACTTTGCATCAATTCATATAAGTCCTCCCAGGCTTTTCTGAAACCATATCCTTCATCATTTCTTATAGTGCAATAGTATTCCATCATATTTATATACTATAACTTGTTTGATTAGCAGGAACATTAATTTTTAGCAATGCATGCTTAGAGACTTTTTGTCCTTTCCCTTTCATTTGGAGATAATTTTATGTTTCAAGATAAGCATTCAGACAGAAAAAGTTGTGGACTATCTCAGACCAATAATCCCTTAATGAATGTTGGGAGTAGTAACTGCATACCTATTTCTGTAACCTAAATCTATTCAGTGAAAAGAGAGATCCATTTAGATGAGAGAGTGTCTTACTATGTAGGTGGCCAGTCTAACCACATGAATTATTGTTTCTTATTAACAGGATGAAAAGATTTCTAAATAGTGTCCATTCTAACCACCTGCCTGGTGTCTCCACATCAAGCTCATTCCTTTTCAAAATGAATAATGCCGTATATAACAAATACCAATGGGTTAAAAACAGCAAACAATTAATGAAGAGAAATAAGATACCACTACTGCATAAATATGTGATGGTTCATCTCCTCCATCTCCAGTCTTGGTTCTGCTTCCATAAGGAGATGAGGTACAGCTAATAAGCAGGTTGCCATAACCCACATAGAGAATGGGTCTGCCATTTGGTTTCAAAAACTAAATCTGCAGTTACATTTTCAAGATGCATATAGTTCACTTCATGCTGTACACTCTAGTGATATCATAGGAGTTTTTGCCCTGGCAATCCAAGAGCTATTAGCAACATATAAAAACCAGAACTAATCATGGAAAATACAACAAGCCCTGATAATTACCAGACCTTTATATAAAATGAATTCTTTGCTTCTTGAGGAATTGTTCCATTACGTGTTTACCAAGAATCTGGATAATCTCCATTCTAAAGCAGTGTACTGGCTAGGTTAGCAGATTTAGAATTAGGATGATCTGAGTTCAAATCTGGCCTCAGGCTCTTGCTAGTTTGTGGTTGTTCAGATATTTTTGAGTGAGTGTCTGACTTTTCATGACCCCATTTGGGTTTTTCTTGGTAGAAATACTGGAATGGTTTGTGACTTCTTTCAGATGCAAACAGGGTTAAGTGTGGCCCAGGGTCATACGGCTAGTAAGTGTCTGAGGCCAGATTTGAACTTAGGAAGATGAGTTTTTCTGACTCCGGGCCAGGCATTCTACCCACTATGCCACCTATCTGCCCCAAATTGGACCTTAGGCACTTAGTAGCTGTGAAACCCTGGGAAAGACACTTAATCTTTCTCAGCCTCAGTTAATTCTTTCATAATACTGAGATAATCATGCCTGTAGCACATACCTTGTTAGGTAGTTAGTTGTAAGGACCAAATGAGATAACATATTTATAGTGTCTTGCAATGTTCAAGCCATTTATAAATGTGGAGAGAGTACTGAATAGAGAACCAGGAGGACCTGAGTTCAAATGTGGCCTTAGGTACTTACTAGCTGTGTGACCCTGGTCCACTCACTTAACCTCTCTGTACCTCAGTTTCCTCATCTATATAATGGGGATAATAAAAGCACCCATCTCCCAGGGCTGTTGTGACGATAAAGCAAGACCATATTTGTAAAGTACTTTGCCAGTCTCAAAGCAGTATACATGTGCTAACTATTATTATTATTAGTTTACTACACGGAGATGAACAATGAAAGAACATCTAAAATATCAGTGGCATTTAAGAAACTATGCTGACATTTAACATGAAGTGGTTGGCCTCTGGTTGGAGCAGGCCCACAAGGCACGTACACCCATGCTCCACATTCCAGCTATTAAGACTGACTTAGGCCCCTTAATCGAGAACATAAATTAATCACTGCTTTAAGGTCACTGAGGAGATAAATATTCATTCAAATAGCTCCGTGCCCAGTTCCCCAGCAGGAGATGCCTGTTGAGATCCCATCTAATCCAGGTATTTGAATGAGATTCTAGCCTACGATAGTAGAAGTTAAGTGACATTATCAGTTCAGAGAGACCCCCAGGAAGTTATCAGCCTTGATTCCCAAGATTCAGAAGAAGTCTCTGGCAGTGCTGAGGTCCAACTAGAAGTTGAAAATATCACAGGATCTTAGAACTGCCTTATGGTCCAACTCTCATTACACAGATTAGGACAACTAAGGATGTCAGAAACGAAATGACTTGACCAAGGTAATCTGGTAGTGTGGTGGTAAATGTTCAACAACTTTCTTGATGAAAACCAATTTAGGCAAGACACATTTTTCACTTTAATCTGGATTATTAACATTTTTGCGTGTTCCCACTGAAAATTTAACAACTAAATTTGACAATCCAGCACACGCTGCCTGATAGCAAGGTAGTGTAGTAGATAACAGCACTGGAGTCAGAAAATCCTGAGTTCGAATCCAGTCTCAGATAACTTATTAGCTGTGTGACACTAGGCAAGTCACCTAACTTCTGTTTGCCTCAGTCTCCTCACCTGTAAAACAAGAATAATAAAAGTGCCTACCTCACAGGATTGTTAGGAGGACCAAATGAAACAATGATTGTAAAACATTTGGCCATTACTTGGCACATAGTAAGCATTATGTTAATATTAGCTATTGTTGTTGTTATCAGAGTACTCTACCTTGCTACAGTCTATCCCAGTATAGATTACAGGATTGTAGACTTAGAACATGAAGGGACCTTATGTGCCATCTTTGTCTAACCCCCCACATGGAGAATTTAAGTGACTTTAAGTGACTAGTTCAATAGGGGACAACCCTAGACCAGTGCAGAAGTGAAAAGCAAATCCTCCAAAGGACTTTGATCTGGTCTCCCTAAGGCCTTTAGGTGAGGAATAATTAGGATAAGACACCTAGGTCTGTTACCCATTAGAAGAGGGCACTTTCACCCTCTGACTACTCTGGGCAAGAGGCCTGGTCAGTTTGTCTCAACACCTCATGGAATCCCAGATTCCCTAATTCACACCAGGAATGATATATTAGCAAGTATCGCCTTGCCATTCCAAAGACCAGATGGAAAGCAAGGAGGATTGAGGTCAGAAATGTAGGATAGGTTTTAAAATTTAAAAAGAACTCTGGGCATGAATGAAATGGATACACCCTGACTCTGAGGTACTGAAAACCAGCAGCATCTGGATACGCATAGAGGAGGGAAGGTTTCTGGTCTCATCCCAGAAAGCAGAACTAGGAGCCAAGGGTCTGCCACTTACTAGCTTTGTGACCTTGCAAGAGTCACTTAACTTTCCTGCTTCCTCACCTATAAAATGAAGGACTTGGATTAAATTACCTCTAAGGTCCCTTTCCAGCTCCTGGACTGAGGACTGGTGAGTCTTTCCAGACTGGTGAGTCTTTCCAGACTGGTGAGTCCCAGACTGGTGAGTTCCAGGCTAGGGTCACCATGTCCAGAGGTGGGCCCAGCCACCCGGCTCTTTTCACTCTCTCACCCTCCAACTCACCCTCCAAAAGTTTTCTCCCCCTCCCTATCCAGCTCGCCCTTATATTTTTGTCTTATGTTAGAATGTAAGCTCCATGAGAGTAAGAACCATTTGGGAGTTTGAGACTTTTGTTGGATATGTGTATTCCCAATAGTGAACAAAATGGCCGGCATTCCGTAAGCACTTAATAAATGCTTTATTGATCTAATTTTTTTGATGCAAAGAGTAAAATTTAGGCTTAACAGAAAGAAAAGCTTCCTCACCATTAGTGCCTTCCAAAAATGGAATGGGCTGCCTTAGGAAGTAGCCATTTCTACCTGGTGGAAAGGGGGCTGAAAAGGATGGGATCTGGACCTAGAAGGAATGGGTTCAAATTTTTGCTCTGCTACTTACCATCTGTGTGACCTCGGACAAATCACCTAATCTCTGTGGGCCTCAGTTTCCTCATCAGTAAAATGAAATGATTTGGTGAAATGTTCTCGAAGGTCCTTTCTCTGATTCTGTGGCCTTACTAGAGGCCTTCCAAAGAAGGCTAGATGATGCTATATCAGGGATGTTTTAGCTAGAGTTCCTTCACAGTTCTGAATTTCTGTGATTCAGCTATATTGATGCCTCAGTAATATTCTTATTGGGAGGCCAAGGACAAGACAAGGGTAGGAAGGGAAATTAGCAAACAACAGGCTTGTCTAGGCACTAAGAGGTCCAGTCATTTGCTATCTTTGGGATTTTGTGAACAGGCAACACCTGTTATATTCCAGCGATCACACTTGGAATTTGCTACAAATTATTTCCCCAGGGCCCCAGCAAGCCAGAAGCCTGAGAATGCCTGACCAAACCAGATGATTCTCTGTTCCCTCTGCCTTGTCCTCTGTCACAATGCCTCTTGCACCATCATCAGGGTTAGCTCCCAGCAAGTTAATTGTGTAATAAACTGTTTTTCTTTAGTTTTCCCTTAATATCCCTCAGGGCTACCTTCAGTGACCCAACACTCTCTCCTTTTCCCTACTATCCAATAAAATATCTGACTTTGGTTATTTTCACCCCAACAGGCTTCTGGATAAGTGATGAATGACCTTCCAGACGTATGGTATTACCTCTCCTATTCACATGTTCATTTTGACTCTAATCCCCAATTGTGAAATGCAAAAGATTTTGTCCCTTACAGGAATGTCAGGCCTCAGCCTGGAGGTGGATGAGGCTTCTGAAGGGGCTGGGGGGAGTCCACAAGGGGGGAAAGGAAAATTTCCCTAGGTCCCTGAAATCCTATTATGCAAGCCACTGTTACCCCTGCTTATCTCACCAAAGTCTTTTCCATCCTAGCTCTATGGAAAGGTACCAGGAAGGAAAGGCACTAAGCTTCTGCCAGCTAGAGTGGTGAGAGTTAATTCTAGACCAGCCTCTTCCTGTACCACACTGCACCGCACCCCAGCCAACCATTTAGCCCTGCTACTCCACAAAGGTGACTTTACTCCTCATTCATGGACAAAAGCACAAAGGTGCCCCAATTCAGCTAGGACAAGACTTGCTGGATGGCAGTACCAAGCACCACCAAGTCAGGCTAAGCCCCAGAGAACAGGGTATACAGGTATGTGTCCTTGCCTCAGGTCTTCAGGTTTCTGTTTTTGAAACTGTGAAGCAGCAGTGACTTGGCTCTGGCTTGCTCTGTTTACTGCTATGTCTCTAGCCTCAGTGATGGTGTCCAATTTCCTAAGCTACTATTGTCACCAAGACAAGGCTGTGTCACCACCATTATGCACAAAGAATAAATTAACCTGCTTATTCTTTGACTTCTCCCCTCCCCCAGTCAGGCTACTATACCAACCATCTACCCCCTTCAACTTCTTTCCCTTTTAGGCCATTTATAATGCACGGTGCCACCTGCCAGAAGGTCTTCATTCCAAACCAAGAAGAAATGTCAAAAGGCACAACCACCTGCTGGGATCTCCCCCACCCCCAACATTTTTCTCCCACCTTTAGGTTTCTGGCTGGAACAGCAGGCTTGCACAATTCCTTGGTGTTATATTTAGAATGGAAATACACCTCCCCACCTCCTACCCCCAGAAGGAAAAAGAGCCCCCTACCAGGCCCACCAGCTCCACAGGCAATCAAAATATATCTGGAGCTCCTTCTCAAAGACATTTCCAAAGTCAGAAAACTCCAGGGACTCACAAGTGTAAAGTCAACAGAAGCCTTTGACACTGAGAACAGCAGCAAAAACCCAAAGGTGGTTTAGCATCCCCTCCTACCCCCCATCCCTAAAACACACACACACACACACACACACACACACACACTCTCTCTCTCTCTCTCTCTCTCTCTCTCTCTCTCTCTCTCACACACACACACTCACACACACTCCACATTTAAAAGTCTGGTCCAAAGGCATCCTGATAAACAATTCTTACTTTACTCACTTGTGGCAGGGCCATTCTCAATTTCTTTTCCTTTTGCTTTCCTACTCCCACCCCCACCTCACCCCTACCCTGGCTTGAGGAAAAAGAACTTCCCACTCTCTCTTTCTCTCCACCCTTAAGGCATGCTCTTGCCCTGGCAAGGGAATAGCTGACCTTGGCCACATCTGGCCGGGGAAGGGGGTGGGGTGGGGGGGTGAATAACAGCGTTAAGCTCAGGGATCCCAGAAGGAAAGCACTGTTACAGAACTCTGACGTTAGGTATCAAGAAAAGGAATAGAGACAGAACTCAAGCCCACAACCATCACGCGGCTTCAGGCTCGGCCCCCACCTCGGCTCGGCTTTTGAGGCTGCTTCGCTTAGGTCTGAGCAAGACATCTTTAAAGTCCAATTTGAGGTCAGCATCTACCCGGGGCATCTTGTGGGATCCGCAGGAAGGCTTTCTCTCCCTCTCTGCCAATCTCTCCCTTTTCGGACCTGGTTGAGCAGTCCCCTTCTTGCTGCAGGGGCAGGGGCGGCTCTGGGTGACTGCCCTCTGGGGTCAGCTGCGGCCCTGCTCTCGGGGCGGCCCGCTGAGGCTGACGGCCTGAGGCCCGCGAGTGTTACCGGGAGGCCGGGCGCTTCATCGCTTTATTAGGAGAGGGCTGTTTTTAGAACCGGCTTCTGCAGAGCGCACGCCCGGCCGCTCGCGGTCTCCGGTTTCCTGCTCTGGCTCTCTCAGCTGCTGGCTCACTCTCCTCCCCTCCCTCGGCCCCTCCCTCCCTTCCTTCTTCCTTCCCCTCCCCCGCCCCCCTCTCGTCCCCGTTCCCTCCAAAAGGAGCGGGGTGTAAGCCAGGGCACTGCAGCAGAGTAATCGATAGCACTGAGTGTGTCTGGAGAATAGGGCTGGGCAGGGATGGTTATCCTCCAGGAAGCTCCAGGTTTAAGGACAAGCTGAGAGTAAAAGAAAAATACATGAAAACAACTCCGGCTGCAACCCCGCCCCCCGCCCCAGCAGACATCTCCCCTCCTCCCCCCAGTCTTTCTGTCTCTGGCTATCTCTGCTTCTCTGTCTCTGTCTTCCCTCTCTTTTCCCCCTCCCGATCTTGTTTTTCCTCTCTGTCTCTGTCTCTTTGTCTCTGGCTATCTCTCCATGTCTCGCTCTGTGTCTGTCTCTCTGTTTCTCTATCTCTGTCTCAGTGTCTCTCTTCCTTCTCCTCCCACCCCCATCTCAACCTTTTCCCCTCTCTGTCTCTGGCTAAATTTCCGTGTCTCTCTTTCTGTCTCTGTGTCTTTGAGTCTCTGTCTCTTTCTCACTTCCCTCTCTCTTCCCCCTCTCTGCCTCTGTCTTTCTTCCTTTTTGTCTCTGTCTTTTTTGTCTCTCTACAAACATACACACACACATATATGTGTATATATATAACACATATTTAGTTATAAATTGCATATACATATTTATATGTATATAGGCACAAACTGTTACACATTATATGCCCTTATATTTTTTTCCTCTTTAGGCTAAAAGAAAATCAACCAAACTCCTAGTCTAGGAAAAAATCTCTCTCTCTGCCTCTCTCCATATCTCTGTCTCTCTCCCTCTTCTCTTCTTCCCTCCTCTGTGTGTCTCTCCATGTATATATGTATATATAACATATACATAGTAATAGTATGGTTTTATATATACATACTTATCTGCACATACGCGCGCATGTATACACTCTCTATAAACCCTTCTTTATCTTTCTCATTTTACTTCCTGTTTCAGTTTACCAGCATGACACTCTTGTTGAACACTGGGACATAAATATTTTAGCCTAGATGCTGAATACAGTGTCACTCTGGTGTTGGATTTAAAAAGAAGCCTTCCACCCTCCTGCCTATTTGCTAAAGATTAACATGGAGCTCAATTTCTCCACCAGTGGCTGAGCAGGGCCTCTCTCATCTGTGAGAAAATCAAGTCTTAATACAAAGGTTCTTAACCTAGGGTCCATGTCTGTGGATCGAATGGGAAGGGGGAGTGAAATTGGAAGGAAAAAAATACATCTTTATTTCAGTATAGTTGGTTTTCTTTGTATTTCATTTCATACATTTAAAAACATTCAGAGAAGGAGTCCATTTCACAAACAAGGTTAAGAATCCCTAAGGAATCCCTAAGGATTCTGGAGGGAACTGGAAGGGGGTTGAGGAATTCTCACTCTTCTAAGCAAATTAGTAAGGAAATTTTAAAAATTCCATTTTGTTAATGATTGATGGTTCTGCCAAAGAGAAATAAACAAAAGAAGGAGGAGAGTGGTGAGTACAGACCCTGCATATGAGGGTTTTCAATGATCCAAGTTTGGAATTTTCCAAGAACCCAGGGATTTTGTTTTTCAGTCATGTTGACTCTTTGTGACCCATTTTTGAGATTTTCTTAGCAAGGATACTGGAGTAGTTTCTCATTTCCTTTTCTAGCTCATTTTACAGATGAGAAAATTGAGGCAAAATGGATTAAGTGACTTGCCCAGGGTGCCACAGCTTTATTTATGATCCTATTAATAGCCAGAAATAGATTCAAGAAAGTCTTCCTGACTAGATAAAATACTACCAGTCCTCATCTATTCAATAAGGTGATTTGGCTAAATGTCCTCTCAGGTTCCTGCTAGCTCTAGATTGGCGATCCTATGATAAAGACATACAATAGTGAACTGTATAACTTTTAGTGTAAATGTGAATCAATAGTATTATGGAGCTAACATAACCCACCTGACTTCCTCATCTTCTTCCCTGTTCCTCCCCTCTTTCTTCTCAGTCAAGGGTAGCAAAGAACAACATAATTCTTACCATTTAAGAGTGTTTTCAAATTAAATTCCCATAATCTGTCAATATTGCCTTTAAGATAAAACAAACCTATTGTCCTTATAAAACTATGAGCTGGAAGGAATCTTAAACATCACTTATTCAAACCTTAGTATTTTACAGATGGGGAAACAACACTCACTCAATGATTTCCCCATGTTCACACCAACTTGTAAATAGGAAGATGGAAATTCTAACTCCAAAGCTAGTAAAGTACTCTGACCACTGTACCATGTCACTTCAAGGTTTTGGTTTTTTTTTTATTTTAAAAGAACCTAATAATAACCTTCTTTATAATATTTTGCTCTAGTAAGAAAGGCATAATATAACTACAGCCTAGCATGAATATTAAACCAACATAGACCTCCAAAATACAGCAAATGGACCTCTGGGATTCCTCTATGCTAATGCAGCCTTATATGCTAAGATAAGCATTTGATATTCTGCCAATGAGACCTCGCTAGGATTTCTTAGTTCTCCCTTGTCCTTTTATCCCTGTATCTCATTTCTCGTTTTAGTCACATCCACTCATTCTCTTCTTCCACCCCCTTCCACTACTGCTCTGAAGTCTCACTGTGGCTTGGCAGTGACTATGAGTACTCAGCAGCTGTGTCAGCAGAGTACACATACTAGCAGGTTCTACCAAGTGGCAAAAGGTTTAGTGTCAGGCTTGGAGAAGAACTAGGTGTCTTTTGTATGAGGACAGACAGTCTGGCTGAATTTGGAGAAGTCCCTCCTCAGAAAGCTGACCATATTAAAAGAAAATTTATAGCTACTGCAAGTGGAGTGAGGGCCAAGATAGATGAGAAAGGAAGGGAATGAACATTTTAAGTACCTGGTTGTTTGTTCTTTGTGCTTGAAGGGGACCAAAATGACATCACTTATGTTGGTGTCAAGGTATAGCAAGTCTTACTGACTGATCAGACCAAAACAAGCTCAGAAGACTTTCCCACAGGTTTGGCACAAATAATCCTTATTGGGAACATTGGGAGCAGAGATGCCTCTAAATTTGTACATTTCATGTTTCTTTTGAGCTACTGCAATTCTGCTTCACTCAGAGGACAGCACCTTCTTTGACATGGGCACACCACGCTGGGCAGTCCTATGACAGCATCTCCCATTTCTCACAATTGATACCATAGTTCTTTAGGGAGACTATGGAAAGTATGCTCACATCTCCTTTTCTGACTTCACTGTGAACACTTGCCTTGTGTGAGTTCTCTGTAAAAATAGTCTCTTAGGGCAAACATAAGTTTGGTGTTCAAACGTTGTGGCCAGCCCACCAGAGCTATGCTTTCTGTAGTAGAGTTTGAATTCTTGGCAGTTTAGCTCAAGAAAGGGCCTCAGTGTCTGGTACCTTTTCCTGCCAGGGGATCTTCAGAATCTTCCTAAGACAATTCAAATGGAAGCGATTCAGTTTCCTGGCATGGCGATGGTAGACTGTCCAGGTTTCACAACAATGAGGTAAGCACAATGGCTCTGTAGGACTTCAGTTTGGTAGAAAGTCTAATACCTCTTTTCTCCCATACTTTCGTTAGGTGCCTCCCAAATGCTGATCTAGTTCTGGTAATGTGTCCTTAATGTCATCATTAATGTGTACATCCCTGGAAAGATAAGTAGAGTGGTGATAACCCCCCTCAGCAAGCTGGGCAAATTCCCCCAATGATATCACTAGGTAGAATAGAATATCCAGAGGACAGCACATGACAGGAGCAGGACTTTCATGGAGAACTTGAAGGAATTGATATCATATAATGTGATGCTACTAAGGGGCTGGGTTAATGATGCAGGATGCCCAAACTTGGAGTCCTTGTACTGAGGCAAATTCATTTGAAGGTAGGGAGGGATTGTGGACGAGATGTTAGCAGGGCAAAGATGGTAGTCCACTCCAGGTACAGTCTCTCCAAGAGAAGGGGTAAACCATATCTTAGAGAATTCAAACTGTATCCCTGAAGGACAAGGATTGATCTCCATCCCTCTAAACCTCAAAAGAAATACAACCAATGCTCTAAACTTTGGGAAAAGGCAGAGATAATGAGGCAGCAGACAGTGGACAGGGGGAATACTGGGAAAGCAGGTCTTGGGAGAAGGATATTACATTGATAATTTCCTGGGAGCCCCACACTAGAACAAATGAGGGTATAGCATAGTACTCCTTAAGGACTTGGAATAGTATTCAGAAGACTGATGCAGGAAGAAACAATTCTTCTTCCACTTGACACCCTAGGATTCAAAGCCCTGGCCATCTTAACCCACTATACATCTGCTAGATGAACCAGTTTCCCATTCTTGCAGCATAAACTAATTGTTGGGGCCACCATACCATTTGTATAAACTCTTGCTGTAGTATGATTACCTCTTACCTAGGTGAGGATTTTATGTTCCCAAAATATCAATGAATCTTAGATTCAAGACTATGCAGAAATTAATACAAAGTGCATTTAAATGGAACAAAGCCAAGGAAATATTTGAACCAATGACATTTTGATGGGGTCCTTGTGATATATATATATATATATATATATATATATATATCTGTAGTATCAATCTGTAACATCAGTTTGTAAATGGGGTGCTTTGGGATTTATGTCTGTAAAATCAATTTGTAAAAGCAGTCTGTAAGATCACATTTCCACCCCCACCCCCCCAGCCTCAGAGCATTGACTCTGCCCCTTCCCCCTTCCAGCACTCTGCCCAGCAACAACTCATGACCTGTTTATCTCTGCTTGAAACAATAAGTTATGTAAATGTTATCTCCCTTAGTTAGAGTGGCCAGCCCCACCATAAATTCTTCAATACCTTATCTATAGGGTAACTCCTTAGTCAATTATATACCCACACTGTCTCTGATGACCTTGGTGGGTGGCAGACTGGGCACTCTTTAGTGATGTATCAGGCCTAAAACCACACCTCCAGCTAGACCCCCTCTTGAGCTATTTCCCAGTGAATCATGGGCAATACACCTGCTCAGTTGATATTAAAAGTGTATGGTCCTTTGAACACTGACCACTCCTTAACTCCTCCCTGATCCCACCCTTGCTCACCTAGTTAGCATAACTGACACCTTAAAACTATGCCTGCGGCCTCTGAGAGTTTGCAGGTTCCATAAGAATCTAGCCCGCTGTTCTCTACAGCGTAACAATAAACTTTACAATTTCGGCTTCAAAGTCTGCTTGAGCCTGGTGAATTCCTTCCAGACTGGATGCCAGGAGAGGTATCCCTGGCAGAACCACTTACCCTCCCCCCCTCCTTATCCCCTTCCCTCTTCAATTTGACTAACACTCTTTCTATTCCAATAGACACAAAAATGTCAGAATTGTTTCTGAGGCACAGAATTATATAAACAGTAATATTATGTCTGATCATTTTGATCTCCACATACAAAAACAATGAAGCATTGGTCTAATGTAGTCTGAAAAACAACTTTTTAATTTATGAGTTGAAAACTATGCCAGCGAAGCAGATACGACTGTGAATTCCCTGAAATTTACTCCCTGTATCTTCATGGGGCAGGTCAGTTGGTTAAAATTTGTAATTATTTACAAGACTTGTCTGATACTACCCTATTTGTCTTTGGAGCATTCATGTTCAAACTTGGCTATTTTAAGAGTTGCTTAAAGCTTAGACTCTGGGAAACTACCCAATTGGAACCAATTAAGTATTAAAACCTGGTTTTTTTTTTACTATAGTATTATTATACTGTCTGTTCTCCATACTTATTCTTAACTCTGATCATGCAACAGTGGAAAGATGGACAAAATATGCAAAGGAAAGAGGCTAATCTTCCAAAGGGAGGCTCCAATTGGGGAATTTCCTTTCTATGATCTTTTGTTGGATCAGGTTTTGTTTAGTAATTTCATTAGAAACATTTTCTTACACATTTACATGTGTAGACCCTCCACTTTAAATAAACTTAATTATATACCCAATTACTGAATGACTTAACTTTCTCTAGCTTTTCTGTGCCTTGATTTTCTTTCATCTCAGTCATTGTTTTGAGGGGAATTTAATCCAGCACCCTTGTAAACACATAGCAGCATGGTACAATGAGAAGAGGGCTTGACATGGGATCAGGAAGGCTTTAGTGAGACTCTTGTCATAGATATATACTAGTTGTGTGCCCCTGGACAAGTCATTAACCTCTCTAAGCTGTAAAACTGGCAATAATCCTCACATATTTAGTCACAGGATTGTTATAAAGAGAACATCAGCACTTTGCAAGCTTTCTTCTTAAAATAAATTTTATTGATATCTTTTGGTTTTTGTACTGACTAAATTTCTCCCTGAATCTCTCCCCCTTTGTCTTCAAGAGATCTATCTCATAACAAAGGTTTTTTTTTTTTCAAGTAAAGAAAAAGAAAAAGAAAAAGCAGAAGGGAAAAAAATCAGCAAAACCAGTTAATACACAGAAAAATTTGGCAAAACACTTTGCAAACCTTGTTAGCACTAAATGGCATCTATCATCACTACTTTAAAAAAATCAATGGGGTAAAAATCATCCTATTGAGTCTGTTAATTTTCCATCAAATAGGCCTATAATTAGCTATTTCCTCTTCTTCCCTCCTCTCATTTAGGACACCCACCTTCATCTCCTTTCACTGTCTTCCATTTTGTTCATTTTAACTGTATAGATGCCTTTATTTACCAAAAATACACTCATAATTCTGCTTCAAAAACTAACCCCCATGAAAAAAAGGAAAGGCAACTAGGTGATGAAGTGAATAGTGCTGAACCTGGACTCAAGAAGACCTAAGTTCAAATCCTATCTCAGACACTTACCAACTGTGTGACCCTGAGCAAGTCTCCTGACCTCTTACTGCTTTGGTTTCTTCATCTGTAAAGTGTGGATAATAATAGCCCTACTTTCCAAAGTTACAGTATTTTCAAAGTGCTTTTACAGACTTTAAAATGCTATACAAGTGCTAGCTGTTATTATTTTTAAAAAACAAAGAAAAGTAAAAAAGATAGAAAAAGTGAACAATATTATCTCCATTTGGGGGCAGTAGATAGAGAGATAGACTAATCACTAGATAGATCAGTGTAAACATAGATGCATAGACCAATCAATTGATCAATAGGTAGACCAGTAGATATAGGGAACAACAAAAACTGTTGAGGTTTCATGATGTATTGTGGTGGAACTATCTCAAAGAATTCAGAGTTAGACCACCTCTAATCCAAGTATAGGTATTTATTGAGATTAATGTCTCTCATGAAGCAGGCTAAGTTCCAAGAGGAACCAACAACTTCAGAGAAAGCAAGATGGATTTTTATAGAGTAAAGATATAATTACATAACAAATTATGAATATTAAAAAGTCAGGAGGGGTTTGTTAAGGGGGGAAGGGTCCTGGCTTCAGTGAAACTGTGTATGCAATTATCCACAATGCATACAGAAAAACCCATTTGGCAGGGAGGGAGGCATGTATGTATGATAATGATATTGTAATAAACCTATGTCATAAGTTTACTCTAGGTCAGTACTTTACTATTACTGCACAGGTGCCTACTTAGGTAAAGTCCATTCTATTGTTTTGGGGGCCACATCCTGCTTAGGCATCCTGGTGGTGCTGCTTTCTGATTGGCTGAGTATTGTGCTCCTGTCTAAGGCTAGATGGATATGGTTGTGGTTGAGTGCATGGACACACCTGTCGTTTCTGTGGGAAATATGAGGAATTGGTCTGGGGGCAATGCTTAGCTAGAGGCAGTGGCTGGGATCCCATCACATGGACACACCTGCTATTCTATGAGAAATATGAGTTCATGGACACACCTATTGTTTGGGGGTGGGGTACAAGTGACTAGGTTGGAGCAGTGGGCCTGCTGTTCACTGGGGCCAATAAGGAAGTTAGAATATTGGGGCTGGGGGCAGCTTTATTAGAATTCCATCAGATAGATATATAGATCACTAAAAAGATTGATGGATGGATAGATAGATAGATAGATAGATAGATAGATAGATAGATAGATAGATGATAGATAGATAGATAGACAATCAATTGATAAATAGGCAGAACAGTAGATATAGGTGTATAGACAGACAAATAGATCTATAGATAGATGGATGTATATAGCTCACTAGACAGACTGATCAAAGTAAAGATAGATGATAGACAGATAGATCAATCCATTGATAAGTAGACTGGTAGATACAGATAGATAGACAGATAAATAGATATATAGACAGAGAGACATATAAACGCTTACTGTATTCCAGTCAAATTGTTAAAGTGCTGAGGACACAGATATATAAAAACAAGGAACTCCTGATAAAAGGAGACAAAACATAATTCGGAGTTTGAAGCCCAGGATTTGGAGATGGGGAGGGTGCCCACTCCTGGTGAGGAGATGGATCAATCTGGATAGAGCTAGGAGTGAGGGGAAGCAGTGTGTCTGGGGCCTCTCATAAAATGGTGTTCCTGGTTAGGCACGCTCGCTGCCTCAGTTAAATTTTGCCTGTTTTGCATTTCTTATAGGCCTCCATGGACACAAACTCATTTTTAAGACAAAATTATTATCAGTGAAGCTCTTTGAGTGTGGAAAGTTACTCTACAAGCTGCATATGCCATGATCTTGAACATGATAGGCAGCTGACAGTTACAGAAAGTTTCAAAAATGTTATCTTGGAAAGTCATCAAAGAGGGGGAACAAAAAGCCCTATTGATTAAATAGTCCACGTTTTAATGACCATCATTTTTTTTTTTTTGAACAGACAAGACAAGCTGCAATTTGGGCCTATCTTTGATCCCTTGTGGGCAGAAAAGTTTTCAATGTGATGTGTTTAAGCTATTAACAAGTGGCTAGTTTTGTGCCAGTATTTCCAGTCTTCTAGCACCATGTTCCAGCCTGTCTTCCCTCTCTTGATTCCTGTGGCTGTGGACAATGACAAAAACATTCTCTCCTGATGCTCAGTCCATCTCTGTTGGTGAGCTAAGTGACAGCTCAGAATAGCATTTTATCTGAGAAGTCTTGTCTTTCAACTGCACAGTTGTCATTCCAGCTGAAGGATAAAATTGAAGAGGTTGGGTGGATCATGGCCTTACTAGGTTCAATTTAACTCAACTACCCAGTTTGCATTAAGGATAGGCTATGTACAGAGTGCTATATGAGGCACTAGTCCAGAGAGAAATGCAAAATTTAGGTAGGACTATAGCCTGGGCCCTCATAGACCCACATGCATAATTAACTAGAATACATGTTAATGTATTATGAGTCTAAAACAAAGAACTGTTAATACAAACAGGGAAATGAAGGAAGATTTTCTGGCAGATGGAGCATTTGAATTGGTTAGCATAGCAAAGTAGATTGGGAGGAGGCCTAAGTCAGAAAAACTTAGGTTTCAGTCCTGCCTCTGAAAATCTGCTGGCTAGGTGGCTCCAGGTGGATCATTTAACTTGGTGGCTGTAGGAGACTTTTTAAGAGTAAAGTGCAGAAAAAGAACCAACCTGAATTAGTAGATGGAGTTTCTTCACAAGGGAGTTCCCTATATAGTTCTTCTTCCCTTTTAAGAATGCTTAAGAAGTCATTACAGGAGAAGAAGGAGGACAATCAGACCACAGGGAAGAATGAGAACAAAGGCAGAAGGGCATGTTTGGGAGACAACAGATGACAAAACCAAGTCCCAGAGAGTTCAAAGGATTTGCTCATATATAAGCTAGGATTCGCACTCAGATCTTCTGCGATTCAAGGTCAGTTTTCCTTCCACTGCCTCATGTAGGAGTGGTTAAAATTCTATTAAAATTATTATTAAAAGGTATGATTAAAAATTATAAAGTGGACCAGTTTCTCTGGGACATTCAGTTTGTAGAGGGGTGGAATA
>WOXC01002357.1:0-67451 GCA_011680675.1 Gymnobelideus leadbeateri | reverse complement strand
GCAAAGTAGGAGAATACAAACTAAACACCCAGAAATCATCAGCATTTCTGTATATTACTAACAATTACCAGGAGAGAAAAAAGAGAAATAAATTCGATTTAAAATATCTACCAAAAGGCACAAGATATCTGAGATTTAACAAGACTTATATAAATGTTGCTTCAAAACAATTCTCATTGAATAAAAGCAGATCTACCTGGACTAGAGATGGACATTGATATGTGTTCAGAAAGCCATCATAATACTTGTTTCTTCCATAAAAAGACAACAAGCACATTAATTATTATATTTATTCTTTAATGAAAATACAATATACATAAATATCAACATGCATGTTGTCTGCCACATGAGGGAAAGGAAACAAGCATTATTAATTGCCTACTACATGCTGGACACTGGGTTATTCTCACAATAACCCTGGGAGCTACGTGCTATGATCATCCCCATTTTATAGGGGAGGAGACTGAGGAAGACAAAGGTTAAGTGACTTGCCCAGGGTCACTCATCTAGAAATATCTGAGGTCAGATTTGAACTTAGGTCTTCTTGACTCCAGGCCTAGAGCTCCATCCACTGTAGCACCATGTAGCGGCCTTTATTGTGTAAGGTCCTTGAGACTAGGGACTGTTTCCTTCTTTGTATATCCCTAGCATGTGGTCCCTGGCACACAGCAGGTGCTTAACCAAAGCTTATTGATTGACTGAACTCTCCACGCCCTTTGACCCAGAGATTTGGGAACTATTCCTGTACCCTAGAGATGACAACGACAAAAAGAAAGGCCTTATATAAACCAAACTATTTATAGCAGTACTTTCTGATGTAGTAAAGCGCTGGAAGCAAAGTAGATGCCCACCAATTGAGGAATGGCTAAACAATCTATGGCATATATGTGTCACATCATATCCCTGGGGTTCCAGAAATAAAGAACATGATTAGTACAGAGAAGCACGGGAAGATTTAGCTGAACTGATTGCAAAGAGAGGCAAGCAGACCCAGAAAACAAGATACACAATAACAGTGTAAATGGACAAAACAATCAAAAATGAAGACTGTGCAACTTAAATGACTAAGTTTGGCCTCCATGGTTCTGACTAAGGACCACCCTAGTAGGGGACTAGGTGTATTGAATACTGAATATAATATGGAACTTTGTAGCAGTGAATCTCTGCTGAATCTCTGTCTCTCTTATCATTTGTCATTTACCATCTATGTGATCCATGGCAAGTCACTTAACCTCTGTCTGCCTCAGTTTCCTCATCTGTCAACTAGGGATAATAGCACTTTCTCCCTAGGGCTATTGTGAGAATCAAATGAGATGTCTATAAAGCACTTTGTAATCATTTTATTGTACCATATAAATGCTACTACTACTACCACCATCATCATTATTAAAGAGATTGGTTCTCTGGGAGATGAAAGGGGAAAAGGAAATATTAGGAAATGTAGGCTATGTAAAACAAAAGGTTATCAACACTTTTTATAAAAATTCTCCTCATCCTCATTAGGTGGGAGTGGGAAGAGTCAGTTGAGCTTGATTCAAATTCTATGTGACTTTGGACAAGTCTCTTACCTTCCCTCATCTGTATGTAAAATGAAGAAGCTGACTGAGGCCCCAGGAAAGCACTCCAGTTCTGATTAGGGCATATGACAAACCTGGAAAAGCTCTAAGACTGGGCCTGGCTGTCCCAGAAGATGGATGGATTGGAGAGGAAGGGGACTGGACTGGGCAGCAGCATCAGGACCCTCAGATTGCCAAAGCCTTTTCAGGTTGGTCTCTCCTGGTCTGATCAGCTCACTTTCTTTGCTTAAAATTCCTAAATGTTTCTTCTCTTCAGAAGAAAACATAAAATCCTCAGCCTGGCATTGAAAGAACCCTTCAAGTACGTAATGGAATATTCCTGTGCTGCAAGAAACGACAAACATGATTTTCAGCATGGAAAGACTTGTGTGAAGTGACACAAAGTGAAATAAACAGAACCAGGAAGACAATACACAACTGTGTAACTTACAACAATGTAAGTGGCAATAAAACCATACCCAAACAATCCAAGTTGAGACTGTTACAAAAAACATTTGAAAGGAAGAGAGATGAGAAAGATGACTTGCCATCCTCCCCACCCTAAAGACTCCATTGCAAAGGTGGGGAATAGAACATTGCAGGGAATGTCCGAGTTTTTATATTTATATGGTGATTTTGGGGCTGAATTTTTTTCATCTTTCTCTCTAAAAATGTCTTTGTCATAAAGAAAGGCTGTCTGGGTAGGGAAGGGGGAGAAAGGGACTACAGGGAGAAACATAGGAGATGTAAAAATAAAAGGCATCAATAAAAATCTATTTTTTTTATTAAAAGGTTTATTGATACCTCACCTCCTGCCCCCTCACTTTTGAAGACGGGGGTGAAACTTACAGGGAAAGGAAACGCCAAATAATGTGTAAACTTTATATATGTATATGTCCATGTGTATATGCATATATGCATATGTATATGTGTGTGTGTGTGTATGAATTTTGCTATACTGTTGCCCCCTTCCCCCTTTATTCTTTTTTTCTAAGGGGAAAACTACACTGAAGTGGGAGGACATGTTGGGAAATGCAGATAATTTCAGAACAAAAGATGTCAATACAAATTTATTTTTTAAAAAAAGGAAAAAGCTCCCCCCTCGCCCCACTTTCACCCTCTGGCTGACAATTGTCCCCAAATCCACTAAGGGAGAAAAGGACCTTGCCAAGAAGGCCAGGGGATGGCTCAAGAGAAAAGTTAAGTTGTCCATAAGACTTCTACTTTCTTCATCAGGTTCCCCAAATCCCTAGGGCCCTCCAAAGCTTATTTTGTCCTCATTCCTTTACTTCTAGAAAGGTTCTAGGCTCATATCCTAGACAACCACACATTTATAAATTTTCCAGATCAGTTTCACATTAACCTTCCTTTGGTGTTCTACATTCTAGGCAAACTGTCCTAACTGTTCCCTGAACCAACATTCTGTGTCCTGCCCTGTCTGCTCTTTTGTACAAGCTGGTTACCTCTGCCTGGAATGCCCTGTTTCCCCTTTCCCTTCTTTCTTCTCCCTCCTCCTTTTTTTCCTTTCCCCTTCTTCTTCCTTTCTTCTTTCCCTCTCCCCATTCTCTGTCCTTTCTTCTCCTCTTCTTTTCCCCTCCCCTTCTCCTTTCTTCTTTCCTCCCTTTTTCCTCCTCCCCCTCTTTCCCCTCCCCTTCTTCCCTTTTTCTTCCCCTCTTCACCCTCCCCTTTCCTCCCTCCTTTTTCTTTCCCTCTCCCCCTCATCCAATTCCTCTTTTTCTCTTCCCCTCTACCCCTTTCCCTTCTTTGTCCTCCCATCCTTCCCCTTCCCCTCCCTCTCATGCTCTAAGGGAGAATCTAGGCATAGATATTCAGTTCTGAGCTCTGCTGCTAGCCTGAGCCGCCCACACAAAGCAGTTCAGGTTGGATAATGTGTCCAAATATCCAACAAAAAGGGCAGATCTGCTCTCTCCTCCTTGTCACTTTTAAACGAGTTTCCTTGCTCAGTCAGGTGTGTGTGTTTCCAAACACATGTGAGGTATGTTACTGTGAACGTGAAGGGAAGCCAGCATGAGGAAATCAACAACTGGATCCTGACTGTGGTTACAAAAATCCTTCCTAATATTACTGCTAGCTTCCATGGCCTCAAATGAGCTAATATTATGTAAATCACTTAGGAAACTTCAAAGCAACAACAGACAAATGCTACTTATTGCTCCAAGCAGGCTGGGGCTTACTGGGGAAATTCAGGCAGGGCTCACCCTCAAACCCTAGAAGCCATTTCCTGTTTAGTCTTCCCTCACCCTCACCCCCATTTTAGAGAATTTACTGAGATCCTAAGGACTAAGACCTTTAAAATCTTACATCCCAGAGTCAGTCAAACAAGGGAAACCAAGGGGCTTAGACTAGTGGCCTCTTGGGTCCCTTTCAGCCTTGAATTCCATGATACTTTGTAATGTAATCTACATCCCTCACAGGGTCTTAGGATTCAGAAAGGTTTTGATAGCAATAACAACAATTAACATTTGTATTTGGCTTAGTGTTTTTGGGCTTAGTGACTTGCTCAAGGTCCCACAGGAAAATTAATTAGAATGTACAGAGAGGCTTTGAACCAAAGACCTCTGACCCTCAGTCTCTAGGACACCATGGTGCCTCTCTGTGATGCCTAGCGCTAAATGGGACCTTCCTCTTCTTCCCCCACCCTGAAGAATATGAAGAATATTGCCTAGTTTTGCTGAGTGCTAACATCAATAGAAATTTTGGGGTGTGTTCTTCACCAGCTAAGCAGGGTGGGTTGGGAGGGGAGGTCAAATGGAGTCTATTATCATTCTACTCCATTGAGAAATCCCAGGACCTGGGAAAGACTGGGCTCTTCCTCATACTCTGATGTTAAGGATTTGTGTAGTAGAGCTTTGACAACAGGGACCCCTTAAATCACTTCAAATTCATTTTCTTTTATGTTGTTGTAGATAAAAGGCAGAACATGTGCTAGATTCAGATGGTATAGCAAACAGAGTACAGGTGTGATGAATTGGGGGCTATCCCATTTGTCCTGGATGCAGGGACAGTCCCATTCATGCTGGATGCTTGTGCTTGGCATGGTGGTAGTAACTTTCAGAAGCCTTGACTCATGACTAATTGTTTGTATGGTGACTTCTGGGTATTCCAGTGCTCCATCTTTGTCTAGGCCCCCTCCACAGACTACAGTTTCTCTATGGTCTCCTGAATGCTTGGTCTGACCTAGGTCAGGCAAACTGGGAGTCCCATGGGGCTAAGTCATCTTCTTTGGCTCCAAGTTCCTGTTGATCAGAAGCTAGAATGTGGAGCTACAGGCCCAGCATAGCAGGGTACATAGGCAGGCAAGAGCACTGGCCCCTATCTTGGACAGGGACTGCAGATGAGATGTAGGAACCAGCAGGGCCTTCCCCCAAAGCTTCTTGGAGAGGTACAGGACTTGCTTCTTAGTATCCTGAAAGTTATTTTACCACAGGGTGTGAAAGGAGAAAGTTTGCCACTGGCACGGAGGTCTAAATGAGGACCATGACTGGGCCTTAGAAGATGTAGGAAAAGGTAAGGAGTGTGGCTGATTCTGGGGCTCAGCTGTAGACAGGAGCCTGCTGCTTCACATCCGGGACCTCCAGTGGTAAGGAGACTGAGACCATACCCTCTATATATACTATTCTGCCCAGTGACTCACTACCCAACAATCCACTTGACTTGCCAATAATTCATGACAGCAGAAAGAGGCAGGCTGCCAGCCTGAAGGAGGAGGCATTAGTATCCCAGATGGTAAACTTGATTAAAATAAAAATGATATGCTTTCAATGTTAATGATGCCGAAATAAATTGGTGATCTCATTGAGACTGATGTTTCCTCCAAAAACACATGTTGCAGTCCATTGAGGACTGCTCTTCCAGGGCCACTGACTATGTCTGGGACCCATCAAAGGTCACCACAAGAATCCATCTTCCTCACTTCCTGACACTGAAAGGATACCTGGGGAGGGCTCAAGATGCTTACCTATCATCTCTTGACCCAGCCTCATAACCAATCTATCTCTTCTTCATCTTATACTTTCATTGCCTTGACCACATCTTTTATGACTGATCTTTGAACCTTCTTCTTCCTTAGCTATATATGCTCCAGCCTACTCATTTCTACCTTCCACAAACCACTCCATGGGATATTTCAACCCATGAAAACAACAAAAATGTTGTTGATAAGAACAAATAACACAAACTCATATATGTGCTGTGCTCTGTGACAGTGACAAAGTGTCTCATATACAGGATCATCATTCGAACCTCATGTCAGCCCAGAGAGTCCTAGAAATGAGGAGTCTGGGACCTAGTGAGATGAAGCCCCTGGTCCAGGGTTATAGAGCTATGAGGGCCTGAGGTCTGAGTCTCTACAAGTCTGCTGACCTGCCTTCCTCCCTCACCCAATTCCTGCCATTCAGTCACATGTCACTTGTCATGCTTGGCTCAAAAGAAATGGCAGGGCATTGGGGAAGAACTTTAAAGAGGCAAACTGTGGCTTGAGGTCAAGAAAAATATCCCAGTCATCAGAACTTCCCCAAACTGGAATACAGTAGGAACCTCTTCCTTGGAGGGCTTTGAGAAAAAGCCAGATGGTCAATCTGAGGTGCAGAGGAGGATTCTCGATCAGACAGGACTGGACTGTTAGTGTTAGAACATTTGCTCAGCCTTCCACATTTATAACTTTGTCACATCTTCTCACTTTCATATTTAGTCAGCTAGTACGCCAGTTCTACAGGGGACAGATAGCCAACAAAATGTGCAGGCCATGAGGTCCTTTATTCTCCAGGAACCTCTAAGTGGCCCATGTTTATTGCCAGAAGTGGGGGGTTGAACCCAGGGTTTTCTGATTCCAGGTCCATGACACTCTCTCCTATGCCAACCTTCTTCTCATGATCACCATGGTTAACTTCTAGGGCAAAAGGAAAAGGCATGGGGCAGCTAGGTGGTACAGTGAGTAGAGCATTGGCCCTGGAGTCAGAAGGACCTGAGTTCAGATCCGGCCTCAGACACTTAACACACACCCAAACGAAAAACCTAGCCGTGTGACCTTGGGCAAGTTACTTAACCCCAATTGCCCTCCAAAAAGAAAAAAAAGAAAAAAAAAGGAAAAGGCAGGATTCCCCAGTCTTATTGAATATAGTGTGGGTTGGAGAACAGGAGAGGGTAGCATGAGGAAGGGAGGTCACATTAGGCGAATCTTCTTTTGGATACTGGATACTGGGCCTTTGTCGGCCTGCCCCAGTGGTAAAAGCATTCTCTTTAGAAGAGAATGTTGTGTTTCATCGGGAATTAATTTTTCCCAAAATTTTATTTTAGACTCAAATGTCAGAACACAAATAGAGAAAAGAAACAAAATATCATAAACTTAAATACTGGAACTTAAATAGAAAGTTAGAAAGAAATAAAAACATGGGGGTTGGAGCCAAGATGGTGGAGTACAAATAGAAGTTCCAGGGCTCCAGCCCACATCGCGTTAAAATTATGTAAAAGGGGGACTCTGAACAACCTCTGGAGCTCCAGAACCCACAGAGAACTACACAGAGAAGTTAACTTCCCGCTGAGGATAGCCTGGCAGTGAGCGGCCAGCACAGCCGGGTCTGGTGGCCATTATGGGAGCCAAGCCCAGGCCCCCGTGAGTCAGAGGTTTTAGTCCCAGGGCAGCTGGACCAGCAGCAGGCTGGAGGGACCCCAGAAAACCAGCAGCTATGATGTTTACAGAATTACTAACACATAGATGCCTAGGACAAAGTGAGAGGTTAGTGCTCTATGGAATTTGGGACCAGTATTTGGGAATGCGTCAGCTTCTTCACCTGGGGGTAAGAAGCCACTGAGGAGCCGCACCACAGCCACCATTTTGCAGCTTCAGTTGCAGCTTCAGCTCCTGGCCTGTGAACTATAGGGGGATCCCGAGATCAGTCTGGGGGGTAATGTCTCTTGCTTTAACCTCCCTGGATCTGGACTGCAGTCTGGGGTGGAGGTCTTGGGGTGTGTGTCCAGCGTGCCAGAGTGTGTGGGGGCTTCAGGAAGGGAGCCCAACTAATACCTCCAGAAGTTGAGAAGACCCCAATGTTTGGGACGGAAGGTACTCTGTCTGGTGGCAGAGTCCTACTGTGGCAACAAGCCCAAAAGCCAAGTAATTAAGTGGCAACATGCCTAGGCAAAGGAAACAAAATAAACCGAAAAATTCAACATTAGACTCCTATTTGGGGGGCAAAGAGGATCAAAGCATGGAAGTCAGAGGTCTGTGAGGTCAGAAATCCTGCACCAAAAGCCCCAAATGAAAATATGAGTGGGTTACAGGCCATAGAGGACCTTAAGAAGGATTTTTAAAACCAAATAAGAGAAGTGGAGGAAAAATTGGGAAGAGAAATGAGAAGGATGCAGGAAAAGTATGAAATGATAGTCAACAGCCTGACTGAGGAAAATAACATCTTAAAAAATAGACTAACTCAAGTGGCAAAAGAGGCTCAAAAAGGTAATGAGGAGAAAAATGCCTTAAAAAGCTGACTTTGCCAGATGGAAAAAGAATCTCAAAAGCTCACTGAGGAGATCCATTCCTTCAGAATTAGACTGGAGCAAATGGAAGCTAGTGACTTTATGAGAAATCAAGGTACTGTTAAATAGATCCAAGCAATTGAAAGGCTAGAAGGCAATGAGAAATATCTCATGGGAAAAACCACTGACCTGGAAAATAGATCCAGGGGAGATAATTTGAAAATTATTGGATTACCTGAAAGCCATGATCAAAGAAAGAACCTAGAAATCATCCTTCAAGAAATTGCACTGATGTTTTAGACCCAGAGGGTGAAACAGAGATTGAAAGAATCCACCAATCACCTCCTGAAAAATATCCCATAAAGAAAATTCCTAGGAATATTATAGCCAGATTCCAGAATTCCCAGATCAAGGAGAAAATACTACAAGCAGCCAGGAAGAAACAATTTCAATATTTTGGAAACACAATCAGAATAGCCCAGGACTTGGCAGCTACTACACTGAGGGATCAAAGGACATGGAATATGATATTCCAGAGGGCAAAAGAGCTGGGATTAAAACCAAGAATCACCTACCCAGCAAAACTGAGTATCTTGTTTCAGGGGAAAATATGTTCATTCAGTGGAATAGAGGACTTTCAAGCATTCTTGAGGAAAAAACCAGAGTTGAATAGAAAATTTGACATTCAGACACAAGAAGCAAGAGATACTTGAAAAGGTAAATGGGGAAAAAATCATAAGGAACTTATCTAAGTTGAAATATTTACATTCCTATATGGAAAAACAATAACTGTGACTGATGAAACCTTTCTCATTATGAAAATAATTGAAGAAGGGTATATGGGAATATGAATACATATGTGAATATATGTATATATGTTTACAGTTATACATGGATAGAAGGCACAGGTTGAATTTGATGGGAAGGGAGGATACTTAAGGGGTAAAGTTAAGAGGTGAGAGAGGAAAGTGGCAAGAGGAGATGGGGAGAGACAGGGTAGGGTAAACTATCTCATGTAGAAGAGGCAAGGGGAAGTAGTTATAGGAGAGGGGAAGAACAGGAAGGCAAAAAGGCAAAACCATAATCTCATTGAATTTGGTTCAGGGAGAGAATGGCATACATACTAAATGGGATATCTCACCCTGCAGGAGAGTAGGGGGAAGGGGAATGAGAGGGGGGATGATGGAGGGGAGGTCATTCTGGGGGGAGGGAAGGTTGGAGGCACCCACTTTTGAAGAGGGACAGGATCAAAATAGGGAATGGACCAGGTGGGTGGTGGGATGGGTAGAAGGGAAATATAGCCAGTCTTTTACAATATATATACTATGGTAATGTTCTGCATAGCTATACATGTACAACACATACTGAATTGCTTATCTTCCCAGAGGGAATGGGTGACAAGGGAGGAAGGGAATGGACAGCTTCTCTGTGTCGTTCCTTGGGTGCTGGGGCTCCAGAAGTTGTTTAGAGTCCTGTTTTACATAGTTTGGAGGTAATATGGGGGGAGAGTGGCTTGGACGCACTGTTTCTACCCCGCCATCTTGGCTCCGCCGAGGAACTATTTTTTAAAAACAAACTTGCTGAGATTAATATGAGTTAGACACAATTTAAAATTCCCCTCATCTAAGGAATATTCAGGATCCTGGGGAATAGTGAGAAGAAGGTTGGCTGTGCATAGACGCTCACTCCCTGATTCGGGTCCTGGCTTTGTTACCTACTCTATAGAATCTTGGGAAAAACATATTTTCTTTTGTTCTCCATTTCCCCATCTGTAAAATAAGGACTTGGCCTAGCTGATGTTTAAGAGCCATTGCTCCCCTGGGGCCCTGTTTCTTACAAACTAAAACAAGACACACTGGAAGTCTTGCAAGCATCCTTGAGTACTGATACGGCTTACACAGAGGGGCCCCATGAGGGATATCTACTTTGCAAAGAGCACCAGAGGAGAAAGCAGAACTGACCTTTACATATGCTATCTATATGAGATGCTGTGTTCACTCAGCTAAAGGCCTGAGACATTAGATGTTAAACTGATAAGAGAAGCTATGACAATTCTCTGTCAAATGGGAGATGAGTGAAGCTTATCTTACTAATGTTATTATTATTTTTTCTTTTAGTAAAATCTTCTCTCTCTTCACCCCCTGCTGTCTTAACATGTTTATTCCAAATTGGCAAATCAGGCGATTCACGGAAAGCTCTGAGAGATCATTTTGATTATTCAAGCAATCAGAAAAACTGATGGAGTGCTTTGCTATGTGCAGACCCTTGTACATTTAACAATCACAGGCAGACTAGGAATGCAGGAGATATCTGTGAGGCAAAAAGACCACCAGAAGCTTGGTATGAAGGGTTGTGAATGATGTCAGCAATGCAAAATCTGATGCTCTTGGGAACAGAAATATCTTTGGCCAACACAAAAGTCACAGTGGCCCTTGTAACACAGGCCTCTGGCTTTGATCACTTAGAGGACTGATTCATTCACCGATAATCAGCTCATTGTGCAGGCCTTCCATATATAGAAAGCATTTAATAAATGTGTAATGGATTTGATTTAAATCCTCTAATTTTAGCGGTAATGGGCCCTTAGAGATTGGATTGGATTAGAATCACAGACAGTGAGAGACAGAGAAATCTTAGAGATCGTCAACAATTCATTTTACATGTATGTGTTGTGTTGGATATGACCAGAGTCAATCGATCAATCAATACACATTTATTAAGGGACTGTGTGCCAGGCACCAGAAAAAAAGAAGCAAAAAGCTGCAGAGGGGAGATCAGAAAGCAGATCCTCTGAGTCTAACATACATTGACTGCCCCTCACACTGCCAGGCCTTGCCCTTCTCCTCTGATCCCCATAATCCCCCAAGTAGACAAGGATACTATTCTGTCTTCAGGACAAGCTGGAGAAGTAGGGAGTAGTGGTTAGCAGAGTTAGATTGAGAGGGGCCTGAGCCCCCAACTTTTTATAATGTGAGAGAAATCTATTTTGAAGGTTTTGAGATCTCAAACCAGAATTTCAATCTGGTCCTAATAAATGATAAGTAAAACACACCCTTTCACTTTGCATAGAGGCATATATCCTCACACACAGCCAATGAGGTCATTTGTTCTGCTTGAAATTGGCCACCATTGAGAGCACTAGTACCCCCAAACCTTGCCCCCACCTTCTTTGAAGAGTTGTGGCGATGTCTATGAGTATATATGGAATCTTAAATATAAGATGAGGGTGATGTTGGTGACTTTTGTTTTATTGTTTATTCCCTTCTTTTTGCTTAAAGAGAACTGTCTGGAGGAGAGGGAATAAAAAAAGATATTAGTCATTAAAAAAAGAAACTTTTAACTACCTAGCTTCACCTCACCTTTTCAGACATCTTAGGCATTCTACATTTTAGGCAAATAGACTTAACTGTTCCCCAACCTCCACATTCCATTGCTTGCCTCTGCTGGAGGGTTTGCCTCTTCCTCTTGGACTTCCTATCTTCCTTCAAAGTTCAGTCATTTCTTCTGGAAAGCCTTCCCCTTTATCATCCCCATCCCAAGTTGGTAAGATGGGAGGGTTGCTAGTCAACTTAATACAAAATAGTCAGTTTACCCCTGCTTTTCTTTTCCTTTAAATCCAACACAGTGGACAGGCAAGAAAACCCTAATTCAAGATCTCTGACACATGCTGGCTGTGTGATCCTGGGCAAGTCAATTGACCTCCTGGTAATAGTTAGTGCTTGGGGGTGATTCTATGATTATAAGTTGCAAAGAAAGAGTCCACCTGCTAAATAGTACATGGAGTTTCCTAAGCAGGGAATTCTCCATACCACTGATATCAAAGGTCCACTGTCCATCCCCATCCAATAATTGATCCCCAACATTCACCATCTACCTGCATCAGATCCACACAGACACCCAAAAGTTCCCAACACCCCCACAGCTAGCCCCAGATCAGGCAGGTCCCAAGTGGATGTTCTGACTGCTAACCTGATGCTGCAGGCAAGGGGTGGAGGGGGGAGAAACCAGGGACTGGAGGGAAGCCAGATCAGCCCATCCCTATCCCCAATACCAACTGGAAAAATCTCATATGCCATAGAGGCCTGGAATATTTGGCATGCTGTTCTTAAAGTATTCCTTGAGAAAAGAGAACATTGTGTTTCATTAGGAAATCATTTTAAATTGTTTAGATTCCCATAAGCGCTAGAAATCATTTTAAATCCCATTAAGACTAAGGGTTCTGTCCCTCTCTGACAAAATAAAGGCCACGAGAACTCTCCAAAGTGTTTCACAGACCTGGTTGCTTTATTTTTTTATCTAAGCAAAGCCTGTGTCACCAAATAAGTAGAATATTATTAAGGTAACACAGATGATCTTGATCTGCTGAGTGACGGTATTCCTGGAAGGGGGCAGAAGTCCATTGACTCTTCTCTGCTTGGCACGGCGTTGGTGCTGGTGGCAGTGGCCTGAGAGTATGTAAATCAGGGACTTTGCAGGACCTTTGAAGCAGCAGGACCTGGTTCTATCCTCCACATGGACCTGCATTGTCAGGGGCCTGTAGCTGAGGGAGAGCCCTGCCAGGATGGATGGGGAGCTCCCTGGGAAGCGCTGGCTCAGTGGTATGATGGTAGGGGGCAGACAAGAGGTGATGGCTTCCAGAGGCTCCTGCCCAGGAAGTCCCATGGCCAAAATGAGTTGAGCTATTTTGCAGACTACTGCATAGAACCCATCCAAACAGCCAAGGAGCAAGATGGAAAGCATTTGGTATTTGAGGGCTCGCCAGATGACTTGAAATGCGTTCTCTTGGCAGTAGACGATCAAGCAATAGTATGACCATTGCGCCAATGTGACCAAGGCAACAGTGGGCCTATGGTACAGGTATCTGAGATGTTTCAACATTCTCAGTGAAGGGATGTGGGCTTGAAGGAATATGGCCAAGAAGATGATCAAGAACCAGGCTGACAGCAGATGCAAAGTGTGTTTCAGGAAAGAAAAGAGAGGACTCAGCACCTTAGTGTGGAATGTTACAGCCAGGATGAAGATCCCTTTGCAGCCTGCCCTCAGGCCACTGGACCAGAGAACAATGAAGATGGAGAAGATGTGAAAGGCTGCAAATACCATGCCGGCAAGGAGGGCCAGGAGGAGCTTGAACGGGATTATCCAGAAGATCTTGAAGAAGCAGTAGACCACAAATACCAAGAAGTAAATCGGCCTCCAGCCCCTAGGGCTCGGATCTAACATGGAGCTCTCCATTACCCTCTTGGCTGGTGGAGAGGGTAGCAAAGACTGCAGTAACCCTTCAGTCAACAGGGCTGGCCAAAAGGGGCGTGACCTCACAATCACTAGCATCATAAAACTGCCATGAGTGACATCATCCTGAGTGTTGATGAGAAATGCCCTTCTGGGTGACTTTGGGCAGATCACTTCCCTGGGACTCGGTTTCTGAATCTATAAAACAAGCAGGACTGTCTTTCTCACTCCAAACTCTGGTTTAAGGCTCCTGAGATCCACTTGCCAAGGTTTTAAGGATCAGATGAGATGCACAAGACCTAGACTTGGAGTCAGAGAAGAAATATTCAAATATTCCCTCTCATTTACTCTCTGTGACTTGGGCATGTCAACTAGAAGTCACATGTAAAGAACCTGTCTGTCTCCAACATTCTCTGATCTGAATCCATTCCAATCTCTAAGCATTCCCTGTCTCAGCATTCTCTGCTTCCGATCCAATCCAATATGCATTTTTAAAAGTATCTGCATAAGTACTACCATAGTCTGTAGACCCTGTACTACATGAAGATGGCTACAGAATACTCTGTAACTGTAAAGGACTATATAAATCTGAGGGAATATTATGATTGTTAGAAACCTTCAAAAGGCTAAGGGAGAGTTCTGGTTAAGCCATCTAGTGCCATTCTCTGATACTGACCCATTCCACTCCACCAGCACTTTGTCCAGTGGCAAAAAAAGGTTATGAAGCTCCAAATCCCTAGGCACTTGGGCAATATAACATAAAAAGGGCACTGGATGTGGAGTTAGGAAGCCTAGGTTCAAATCCTGGCTCTGTAGGACCCCTGGATCAGTCACTTCCCTTCTGTGCCTCAGTTTCCTCATCTATAAAACAAAAGATGCTGGACTCTTGGACGTTGGACAGCTTCTAGGGTCCCTTTCAGTTGTAAATCCCATCATCCTCTGAAGTAGATTTTATCCTTTTCCTGGCCAAGAACTTTCTTGGTGGTTGTTTTGTTTTCCCCTGGTGTCAGAAGATAATTTGATAATCACAGCTGTACCTCACAAACAAGATTTTCCTCTTTGGGGCATCACTTAACAGTTGGGCCTCTAGCTTCAGGATCTCAGGGAACTTTCCGGAGTGACATTACAGGTAGGAATATATATTTCCTCTCACCATGTGTACTGAATCCAGAAACCTGGGGAAATAGGCAAACTGGGCTTGGTTCTCTTGCAAGACCATGCTGTCTGCTTCTTATGCACAGGCCACACTGTCAGGAGAGAAATGTGACTCCTTCCTTGGGCTAGAGGCTTGGTGATGAAACTCCTATACCTCTGTTTGCTAATCTCAGAAACTGAGGGGAGCAAATCCAATGCTGAGTATCCCGGGGTCCTAAATCTAGAACTGGAAGGGACTTCAGAGACCATCTATTCTAAACCCCTCAATTTACAAACAGGGAAACTGAGGCCCAGGGAGGGGAAGGGACTTACAATCATCGATCTAGAGCTGGAAAGGACTTCAGAGGCCATCTATTCCAATCACCTCAATTTACAAATAGGGAAACTGAGGCCTGGGGGAATGAAGGGACTTAGAATCCCAAATCTAGAGCTGACAAGGATGTCAAAGGCCTTCTAGTTTAACCTTTTAAGACCCCAAAGACAAAGTGACTTAGGCTCCTAGGCCTAGGGCTGGAAGGGCTCTCAGAAGCTATCTAATCCCGTGCTTCTTAAAATGTGGCTTGTGCCCCATCCAAACTTCCCAGAACAGATCCCCTTAATAAAAGGCTATATTCTGTAAAACTTGGACTCAGCCAAAGGGCCGCACTTGAAGATCTAAAGGGCCACATATGGCCTAAAGGCTGCCCTAGAGAGAATCCTGGGAGAAGGAAGATGACTACCAACGTGGCAGCTCTACAGTTGAGGACCTGAAGCTACCTTACAGGGACTGAGGGGATACAGACTGTGACAACATTGCCCTGTACTTGCCATGAGATACTTGGACAGTTGGTTCAAAATGTGAGTTGCCGGTCCTCCAAAGTTCATTTACCTTCAGGAGACAGTTTATATGGTCTAATGGGCTATTAAAGTGCTTTTTGTCTCTGTATTTGTTCGTGGACACCTTTGGGACCTTTGATTCTTATGAATTTCTTGGAATTAGTGAAATAAAGCTGTTCCACACTTGGGGACCCTGTTACATACCTTCCAAGACACTGAGGCCTGAACTATGCCTATGTTTACCCCAAGATATTTCCCTGGAGTAACATTTGGGGGTAGGAGGAAAATCCAGGGAGAAAATTCTTGGGTTTAAGGCTCCTTGGATGGAGCCCTGGCCTGGGAGTTCAAAGGAGAGAAGGTCAGAAGATCCTAGCTCTCAAGCTGAATGGGAGGCCAAAGTCAAGTTGTTTGGCAGTTTGCTTTTTTAGATCACAGGGCTGGCAGGGACTGTACTTCCACCTCCAGTCTGCTTCACCTCCACTTGGATTCTCAGTCATCTTGAAGGAAGCCTCATTTGTTGAGAGTCACTCAATGGAGTTTCCAGGAGGTGCTAAGGTTCCCATGGACCTCCATGGGGGGGGTGCCCTTGTGACAAAGACCAGGGTGACTGAGGGACTCTTCAAAGAGAATGAGAGCAGCGTGCAGCTCATCTTGGCTTCTGGTGAAATCTGCCTGGCCCCTAAAGCAGAGCCCTGAACCCCTGGTACTGCACCCAATGGCATCTCTGTCTCCCCCACTGCTTCCCTGGGATGGAGCCAGACTGTCAAAGCCAGGCAATTTCATCCAATCCCACACAAGAGTGAAACGTTGCTGTTTCCCAAATGTTGAGAAAGTTTTGGATAGAAGAATTATGGGAAAATCAATTCGAATGCATTGCCCAAAAAGTTTTCATAAGAATCAAGTCAACCTTGAACTGCACCATCATTTGTAAATGTATTAGCTAAACCTAGAATTGATTTTTCCCTCTTCGCACTGAAACATACCATTTCCCCTTAAATAACTAAATATGGATCACAGCATGAAGTATTAACTTCAAACGGAGAAGAAGTCCAATCTTCTGTTATTCCTTTCAGATAAAACATCCACTGACAGATGGCATGTGCCAAAAAATGGGGAAAAAAGGGTCTGACCAGAAATGAATAGATTGTTAATTCTCCTACCTGCCTCTAGTGACAAGGAGAAAAGCATACATTCATTTACTTGGCTGATTACTTAAATGGTATGGATGGTAAGATATGATGGAAACAGTACTAGGTGGGGAGCAAAAATATGTGGCTGGGTGACACTGGGCAAGTCACTTAGCCTAGCAATGCTCAATGAAACTCTTTAGTATCCTAAAATACAGAGAAGCTGTGTGTATCACAAGAGCTGCCACACTGCATATGGAGTTCTCCACACATCACGGGGATGAACAGAGAAATTCAATCATGTTTTCCAAATGTTTTCCCAATAATTATGATTTTTGCCTCTGCTCTAAGACTTCTGTTTGAGTAGGTAGGAATGCGATGACATATATAATATCCACCCCAGCCCCCAATCTCTATTTACTCCAGCTCCTGGAGAAGGGCACTATTTCTTTTCTGTCATTGTCTTGGATATAGCTATGTAAGACCCCAATATCTATTTTTTTTGGAGGGCAATTGGGGTTAAGTGACTTGCCCAAGGTCACATGGCTAGTTTTTTTGTGTGTGTGTGTTAAGTGTCTGAGGCCAGATTTGAACTTAGGTCCTCCTGAGTCCAGGGCCAGTGCTCTATTCACTGCACCACCTAGCCGCCCCTGGTTTTTTTCCAATGTCTTCTTGCACATAGCAGATACCTAAAAGGAATTTGTTGAAGTTCAATAGCCCAAGTAAGGATGAGGAGGACAATCATTAAGTCACTTAAACCAAGTAGTCAGCTCTTTGATCAGGGAAAGAAGCCTCGGGGCTTCCTAATTGCTTCCTGTCTCATTAATTTCTCCTGACATTTTAAATCTTTTATTTGTTCAATTTTATTTTTGAAACTATATCAAAACTCCTCTACTTTCTTGATTTTGTTTATACTTCCTAATGCCATTCTCCATTAATGGAACCCTTCCTTCTAATAACCACATGGGCCATGTCTCAGAATGCATGCCGTATTCTGTGCCTGCAGTCCACCTCCTGTCTGATGAGAGAAACCAGGTGTATTTCAAAATCAGTCTTAGCTCTAAGGAGGGCTTCTTAAACTTTTTCCACTCACAACTGGGTCATATTTTATAACACAGTTTAATATGCTGTAAAGATTGTAGAGCTCCACTTTTCCATCTCATAGGACCAGACACCAGGGCACCAGAGTGGGTAGACTGCAATGGCTCATCTTATATACTTTCAATCGGCCCTCTTCACACACAATCTTTGTCCCATGCTAAGGAGACGAAGATTTACTAGAGGAATTGAGCCATGTCCCTATTGACATAGTGGCTGAAAACAAAACCAGGACATAAGGAGGTAGCAGCTAAAGGGAAGGCCAGCTCACAAGTTCTCCTTAGAGAGGCAATTAAAGGACCTGGCAGAGTTACTTCTGTTGTGGACCGGAGGGAACTGAGCGCTATCATTCTAGGGAACACTGCCTCACCTTGCCTCATGATACGATAAACCGGAGCACACAAACCACTCTGAAGATAATTGTAACTTACATGCCAACAGCCACTGGAGAGGAGGAAGATGAAGGGAATTCTGGGGGAAAAACAACAACAACAAACCAAACTTGAGCAGATCCTCCAAATTCAACCAACACATACACTGATACTTGGTGACTCTGGTGTGAAAGTCTTGTTGGGAAATAGGGTTCAGGGCTGAGCAAGGCTAAAGCCTTGGGAGCCTAATCAGAAGCTCACATCTGTGTATTAGGAAGGCTTTCTTCAAGAAAAATCAGAAGGTGCTGAACATGGTGAAGACAGTTAGAAAAAGAAATTGCTGATATCATAGCAGACAGGAGGAGACTTGTTAGAAGACCACAGCAGTCATTTCAGAAGCAGCTCATCTGAGAACAAATATAGGAGCTGTTGTTTCACTTGTTTATTTAAAAAAAAACTAGTTTTATTGGTGCCCTTTTTATTCTATCACAATTGTTTCTGGATGTTAAGTTCTGCTCCCATCAACAAATAGTTAAGTAAAACTAACCAGACACTTCCAGCACATGCATCCTCCCATATCGGTAGTGCTTCCTCTACTAAAAGGTGGGATGCAGTGAAAAGGCATCTGGAGGCAGGACCCAGGTTCATTTCCCACCATTTTGATTCCCTGCCTGTGTAACCTTGGACAAGTCTCTGTCCCTCTCTACACCTCAGCTTTCTTATCTGAAAAAGGAGGGGGATGGAGTAGACAGCCTCAGGTCACTTCTGGCTCTAAATCTATGATGCTGTGGTCCAATGCTCAGCTACTTAGGGCCTGTGTGACCTTGAGCTCATCCAAGGTGTGTTGAGTCCCTTTGGTTCTTGGGCCTCGGTTTCATAATCAGAAAAAGGAGGGGGGGATGGAGTAGATGGCCTTAAGTCTCCTCCAGCTCTAATCCTATTATCTCGGAATTCTATAATCATCTATTCTCTGGGTCCTTTTGTTTGTCTGCAACTTGATGTCTTCTGGTTTCAATTATATTTTTTCTTGAAGCAGTTGCATGCAGCGCCTCTCCATCAGAACTCCCAAGCTAACAAATCCCTTCAGGGCTTTCTCCCGAGAAATTTGTTGCTCAAGTGGTGGAGGATTATTTAACCCTGTCACAGTCAACGTGCTTTTTCATCTTTATCGGGCAATCAGGTCCAGTGTGAATTCTTCCTAATTTTCCTGTAACCTGGTGGCTGTCAGTTGCCCTAGGTCTTGCTATGGATAAAATCTATCTGCATTGGCAGCAAGTGACTTTTAATTGCTGTGCGGGAGTAGCTGACGTAGCAATGCTGCATGGAGCTCCTCCAAGGTTTTAGTTTGGGGATAATATAATGGGAATTGGTTCTGGAAATGATTGCTTAATAGATTGTATCTAATTCTAGAGGAGCTTATTAAAGGGATGGCTGGTGACTGAAGAAAAAGAAGTGGTAATCACTGCAAGCCAGCATGGGTTCATTAAGAACTTCATGCCAGAATAAACTCATTTCCTTTTTAAAAAATTGATACACTTTGTTTTGAGACAACACTTTTCCAACAAACATGAGAACAAAGTACATTCTCCAAGGACAAAAGTACTGAACAATGTGATGGCCAATCCCCCTTGTTGACCTTAACTTCCATTGCTGTACCCACTAAACAGATTGTGTCATTTCTCAAGTTTGCCAAGACTCACAAGGCTTCAAGAATAAGATGAGGTTTATCACCTCATCTGGCCTGGATGACAGAGTTAGAGGAATTCAGAACCAGATGAACACCCTGATCCAAAATGCTGACTAATGGACTGACAGCAGCCTAGCAAGGGGCTCCCCTGTCTGTGTCTGGGTCTGTTCTGTGCAACATTTTAAACCTGTGTTACGAGTATCAAAGGTTCATTATATATACAGAGGAAACAAACCTGGGAAGGAAAGCTCATAAACGATGATAGAACTGTGATTCAAAATTATTTAAACAGGCTAAATCTTATAAGATGAAATTAAACACAAATGAAGGTAAAGGAGTACACTTGCTTTAAAAATTATCAGTTGCCTGAGAATGGGGAGGGGTATGTGAAAAAGACCCCAGGCTTCAGATAGATTACACACTTGAGAATATGACATTGCAGCCCCAACCAAAAGCTTATTTGTAATCCTGGAATACATTACCAGATATGTGCTGACTTTTCCAGCTCTAAAAATATTTATGAGAGAAATCTACACACTTATCAAAGGTATCATGGAAGAAAACATGAGAAAGGAACATTCTGCAAATGACATCCCATAGTAGACCACATCAGTCATAGGTCTGTCTCAAAAAGCAGGATCTTGCCATCTTTAGCATTTTTGACAATAAAGAAATTGACTTGGTAGAGAAAATTCAGCTTTCAAGGCTCTCCTTCAATAATATGTATTCTATGTAGATGTTAAGATTATACAGATCCCTTGAAAGATGTGAAACCAGAGATGTTTGCTCATCCATTCTCTGATTCCTAACATCGAGAAAGGCCTGAAGTAGAGAGATGAATGTTTGTCAAAGGCACCTAGTACTGTCATGAAGGCAGTCCATTGCAGAGTCCAAGTGGAAGTCATTTCCTATAGATCCTTCAAGTGCTGCTGCTCCTGGATGACATTGTACAGATTGCAGTAAGCCCCAGAATACTCCCAAGCCTCCTAAATGAGATTCCTACCCAACTGCATGGCTGAAGAATGCCTCCCGTCCCGATGATGATATGCAGCCAACTGAGTTGGTCCCATGCTGCATATATCTGAGATGGACACTGCAGATGGACCCAAAGCTGGGGCCAGAATTGAATATGGGAAGGGAGCCGGGTGATTGCATTTGGGGAATTGTGTAGGGCTTCCAACAACTCCTGAAACAAAACCTCATCTATTTAACAATAATATTCTTCCAGCGATGCTATATGGCTACACATGATAAAACACTGCAATCTCTGAGGAAACAAAATTGTGGGTCACCCAAAGAGCAGTGGAGAGGCACGTGGTGGGAATAAATAAACTGCAACAAATTACCCACAGTAACTTGTATAAGTGAAACAGTATAAAAGATATCCAAGTGATGAATGAACAGAAGAGATGATGAGCCAGTCAGGTAGGGAGAAGGAGGGGTAACTGATGGGGCATCTCTATGCTGCTCTGGTACTCCCACAGTGTAAAGAGCTTGGAAGCATGTGGGGTGGATTCCTGTCATGTGGAGGTGGTGCATTTATGGAAGGCCAAGAACAAGAATCATACAGAGTATAGGGAGTACCCACAGTAGTCAAAGTACTGAGGGGTGTGTTCTAAATCAAGGTAGTGATAGGGAAGCTATAACTATTCAAAGCTCACAGATATTAGAGCTGGAAAAAATCTGAGTGGTCACTGTGGCCCACCCCCCACAATGGACAGAGAAAGAAAATGATGCCCAGGATGATTATGACCAACCCAAGGTCACACAGGCAATAAGCATATGAGGCTGGATGCTGGAGCTGTGGCCTCTGGTAATTTTCCTCTCATTCTGTCCCTCTCTCCCTCCCTCTCTCCTCCTCCTCCTTGTGCTGAAGTTGAGAACTTTCCTTTGAATCCGCATATGACAGGTATTGATTGTCATCCACTGTAACCTTTAGAGAAATAATTGTGTGCTTTATATGTTGAGTATTCTTGTTAAAGATTCTATTTTCATTATGTAGCTGTCATTGTCAATAGATGTGAATGTTGTTAAGCTAAAGATTCCCCTGATGGTCCATGGGCCATGTGTTGAGAAGCAGATCAACTTGCACTAAATTGGCATGATCATTACAAAGCTAACAATTCCCCTATGGTCTATAGTCTCATAGATTTCATTTAAAATTTCTCTCTGTCTCTCTCTCTCTGTCTCTGTCTGGCTCTTTCTCTGTGTGTGTGTCTCTGTCTGTCTCCCCTTCTCTGTCTTTTTCTCTCTTTCCTGCCCTCTCCCTTTCTCTCTTCCCCCCTCTCTTTTTTCTCTGTTTCTCTCTCTTTACTTCTGTGTTCTCTCTCTGTGTCCCTTTCTTTTCTCTCTTTCCACTCTCCCTCTTTTTCGTTCCCTTCCCCCTATCTCTTTCCCTCTCTTTTTCTCTGTTTTCTTTTCTCTTCTCTCTTGCCCTCTCTTTCTCTCTATTCCCTCATTCTTTCCTCTTCTCTCTCTCCCCACCCCTACCCTCTCTCTTCCTTCACTCTATTCTTCTTCCCATTATTTTATGTGTTCAGTTAAAAATCCCAGGAGTCCTGGTAACCCAACGTTTAATGATGTGGCTTAAACAACTTAAAGAAATTGGGGATTATTCTCCCAGTCCAGTAGGCTCATTAATAGCTTGCTCTTCTCTTTACCTGTGGAAAGTGAGGAGATGGCCCTCATCACCCCAGAACTTCCCAAAAAGTGATTCTGGAGAACCTCTTCAGCCTGGGACTCTCCCAGGCCAACTAGAGGCAATCCTTCCTCTTTAGCAAATCCCCACCTCCCTCCTATACTGCTTCTAGGGGAAAATGCTGTGAGGGCAAACACCTTTGCTATAAACCCTGCCCAGAAAGTGGGGTGAGGATTCTCTTACATCATAGAATCACCCTCTTTTTCACCATCTTCCACAGAGCAGTTGCCCTGGACCCCACCTATCTGCCCAGGCAAAGGCAAGCTTTCCGCCCACATCACCATTTCCATACCCCTACAGCAGAGTGGGATGAGGGCTCATGTGGCTGTGGGATATAGCCAAATCCTTCCAGAAGCCCCACCCATCCTCACCTACTCCAAGACTCTCTCTACTCCCCCAGCCAGGTCACCAAGACTATGGCCTGTTCTCAGTCAAGCAGCCCTAGGCTGAGTTATCTTCACTCACAATGATCTATATACAGGCCTCAAGAAGGCCTAGGTTAGCTCCCATCTATGAACTTTGCTACAGGCTCCTCCCTGACACCTTCCACTGCCCTAACCCTCATTTTACCTTCACCACACCTGCAAGGCCAGCCCCATCTACCACTCCTAACCCAGACTAGTAGAATAAGTAGCAAATTAAAAGAAAAAATCCTATATGACTCACTAAAGAAATTCTGCAGTATGAAAGGTCTAAGGAACAAAATTCCCTCAGAAGTTCATGTTAAATCATCAATGGCTGATGCAAAAGTGCCAAATTATAAATGAAATTGAACCCAAAGTCTCCCAAAGAAAATAAAATCCCAAAACCACTGTTGTGGGTGAAAAGAAAGAATAAAATGCCTAGAGGAGATAAAGGAGTAATTAGGGACACACCAGGACGGGAAACATCAATGGAAGCAACAAATGCCGATCAATGCAGTTTGAGGAAAGAGCAAAAGGTAACACAAATAGAAGTGAAGAAGGAAGAAACACAAATTAGAACAGAAAGAAACCATCAACTAATGGACGTGGAGGACACGATAATGGATTGGAGATCAAGAGAGAAATGGAAACGTTGGTGTAATTGGGATATCAGAAGCTACAGGAAAAAAAAAGTCTGACAAGCTGTTACAGGGCCCTAATTAAAGAAAATCTTCCAGAGGGAGTGAATAAGACTGAGTAGTCTTTCTATATAAGAAAGAAACAAACAGAATACAGAGGTGAACATTACATGACTGCCTAATCGATTCACTCTCTCATGGTCCAAAGCACCCATTCCCCCCACTCTCTCCACTGAGATCTTATAGTATATTTCACTGATAACACTGAAACCATTCCCAGGTTCCCCCTTCTCCCAAACTCAAATCATTCGTATCACTCTGGTCTTAGACAAGGAAGTGGTTCCGCCCTTGACTGGAGCCAATCCCTCTACATGCATCCTTAATACCATTCCTCACCAACTCTGCAGTGAGTTGCCCCCACAGTCCTGTATACCCTCCTTCTTATCTTCAGTCTCCTCCAGCTCTTTCTTGTTGCCTACAAACATGCTCATGTCTCCCCCATCCTTAAAAACATATACAAAATGTCCCTTGATCTCATCACTCTCAGCAGCAAGGATCCTATATCTCTCTTTCTTGGCTTAGCTCCTTCATCAAGTAATTGACACTACGTCTCCCACATTCCTCTCCTCTCACTTATTTCTAAAACCTCTGAAATCTGGGTTCTCTATCTTATTGTTCAACTGAATCTGCACTGCTCCCTCCAAAGTTCCAACAATTTCTCTATTTCCAAATCTGATTGCCTTTTCTCAATCCTCATCCTTCCTGACCTCTTTGCAGCAGGCTGCAGACACTTCTGATCACTTTTTCCTCTGGGTTTTTGTCCCACTGCTCTCTCCCATTTTTGCCCCTTCTCATTCATTTGGCTGCTTCTTCATCCTCCTTAATCTTAATGACCACAGATTATCCCTTAAACCTTGTTCCTGGGTCCCATTCTCTCTTCACTTTATACTATCACACAAAATGATCAACTCCCACGGGATAAATTATCATCTCTACGCAGAGGATTCCCATATCTATATATCCAGCCTGAATCCTTCTGCTGAGCTACAGTCACACATCTCCAACTGCCTCGTGGGCATCTCAAATTCAACATGACCAAAAGAGAATTAATGATCCATCCCCCCACCCAAGTCTCACCTGATCACAACTTTCCCATGATTCCTGAGGGTATCACTATCCTCCTAGTCAGCCAAGCCTCCATATATCCAAATCATACCATTTTTACCATCCCACTAATTCTGATATCTATCACTTTCTCTTCACTCACACAGGCAGAATCTAGTTCAGGCTTGTGATAGCTTTCTAACATGTCTTAAGTCTGCCTTAAGTCTGTCCTCCATGTTAATCCAGCCTCCACTCAGATGCCAAAATGAGCATGCTGCCCCACATTACGTCGAGGGTCCATTGAGAAATGTCCTTGTTTATCATGTAAGGCTCTTCATGACCTGGCCAGTTTTCTTACACTTGACTCTGCTCTATACAGATACACGGGCCTACTTACAATCCACTGCACATGACACTGTTGACCAACTCTGCGCCATTGTGCTGGTTGCCCATCACACCTAACTCTTGGCACCTTCACCTCATCTCT
Source organism: Gymnobelideus leadbeateri (assembly GCA_011680675.1). Classification (NCBI taxonomy): domain Eukaryota; kingdom Metazoa; phylum Chordata; class Mammalia; order Diprotodontia; family Petauridae; genus Gymnobelideus; species Gymnobelideus leadbeateri. The sequence goes on along the minus strand of WOXC01002357.1, from coordinate 42,586 downwards.
TGGCTTTCTTCAAGACTCCACTCAAATTTTATCTTCAAGAGTACTTTCCCCATCCCCTAGGTGCAAATGGCTTCCCTTCTTAGATTTCCTTCCCTCTACTATGAGTATATTTTATGTATGCCCCTCACTCCCATTAGAATGTACACTCCTTAAGGGCATGGAACGTTTTCTATTTTTTTTTCTTTAATTATCACCACACTTGGGACATATGGCGTACCTAAGAAATGTTTGTTGACTGACTCATCAATATCAGCAAGAAGAAATCCCAAATGTGATATGATATAATATATACATGTGAAACTAAAAATTATCATGGGAAAGTGAGAAAAAATTAAAAACTTGAAAAAGCAAAAAAAAAAAAAAAACAAACCAAAACACCTTACAAAAAGTTAAGCTAATATCCAGTTTGGAAAGCATTCTGTGGAACATAAATGCATTTTAAAAACAACTTTAATGGAAATGCATTCTAGGAAGCTCTATCTTAATTAAATAGCTAAATGTTTTTCAGAACTTAGTCAACTCTAACACATCCACATCACCCAAAGCTAACAATCAGCAGGGAGAAAAAATCAGCTTTAATATATGCCTCACATATGCAGTTTTCTCCTTTTAGAGAACGTATTTTTTGAAGGTCAATTATGGACTTCTGAAAAAAAAAATACTGGAGAAACACCAGACTTTCTCAAAGGAAAACCATCAAAGTTGGACCAAAAGCCACACATAAGTCTAATAAAAATAGAGGATTGTGCTCTACAACATACCTCACAAACATGACTATACTCTTGGAAAACAAATATTTTCACTTCAAAGACAACATGGCAGTGATGAACTCATCAGCCAAGAACCACCACAAAAGAAATGCCTACGAGGTCTACAAGGGGACATTCAAAGTGACTAAAAAAATTATTTACAAATATAATAAATCCTCAAAGTCATTTACTGCCTACAGTAAGTTCCCATATAGAGTGACAACATATATAAACTGCCTTACCTATAATAGAAACAATCAAACCATTGTTTAGAATAAAAACGTATTATATCATGATTAACTTAAAAGGAAAAAAATCCACTGAGCTACCTATGTGCCAACCAACAAGAAGATCTTTAACAGAGATGAGAAACAAAAACAACTTTCAAAAAGGGCAAATATGACAAAGGAAGGAAGCTAGGTGCTCCAAAGGGAAAAATTCTCTATCTATAATCAAAACACAGTTAAACATAAAGGAAGACTGAGATGAAAGGGACAAAAAATGGAAATATATGTTGTTTTGCTTGCTAACTTTAAAAGTTGAAATAATTCTATAAATTAGGATATGCTTCATTCCCAACAGATCACACCAAGAACAATAAGAAGGAAATAAAAGGAAATGTATCAAATTTATTGCTTAAACATGAATAGTCTAAAAATCTCTTTAGAATTTTACAGATTACAACAGCAGAACAAAAGTCATCAATATGGCTAGATACAAATTAATAGGCTGCTCTAAAATATATCATGCAACTGCAAAAAAGGAAGACAGGAGAAATGTAGGCATGCCGATAACGATATCGGATAAAGAGGATTTCAAATTTAAAAGCTTGAAAGAGAAAAAAAAATATTGGGAGTACAGAAAGGCAAAATGGGAAAACAGTAGCAAATACATAACAAATCCTCTATTTCTAGGCCCCCAAACAGCTGACAGTCAATTTGCAAAAGAAAGTTTATACAATAGGAGAGCGACCAAATTCAGTTAGCAGTAGGAGACCACAATTCCTTACTCACTATAAGAATGCAACAAATCAAATAAAAAGATCAATAACAATTAAGAAATCACTGATCTGAAATGTCTGCTTTTATAAGGGTTCCCTAAATGGTTTTCTAAAAGAGAACTCAATGGGTGAAGCAGAGGAAACCTATTCTGGTCACATATTCATGAGATAATCACCCAAACTAATCATGAGAGACAGAATGACACAGAGATATGGAGAGATATGCAATTCAGTCAACTTAAGCACTGGAAAAGGAGACGTGATGAAGAAGAATGTCAGAGGACACGATATTCACTTATTATATTCTTATTATATCACTTATTATATTCTAACAAATCAGAGAATTGAAAGATAAGACTAGATCATCTACAAAAAGATGAATTATCCAACTTGACACAAGGAGAAAGAAAAAAATGAACATCTGTAGGGGATTAAGCAAGATTAAGAAAAACATATACCATGCCACTGAGATGTGCCTGCACATGTAAACACGCACAAATGAGCAATGCACACACTTGTGCACAAGACATTCATGCATATGATGCACACATGAACACAATATAGCACATGCACACTGTACACAGACATGCAATACATACCCATGTACATGTAGACACACTTGCACATACACACATACATATATCCATATACAGCATACACAACCACACTAGAACATGCACACAAGTACACACAGATACATATGTATGTACACACATAACCACATACATAGGGGCATAGACATACATACATACATACATACAGGCACTCACCCACATGTACACACATGTGTGCCAAAATACACCATATGTAAATAGTATAGGAATACACAGACATTTGCACACATACATGCATACACAGAGACACATGCAGACAAAACACATCAACAAACAGAATTAAACAGCCATGAATGCATACGGCATGTGTGTACAAACACATGTCCACACATGAACAGATGCATGCCTACATGGATACATATGTATACAACACATACCCAGAAGCTCACAACACAGTAACAAATACACATGCATATACATACCCACATACAGCCACTCATACCCACAAACACATACAAATACATGGGAGCTCACACAGGTGCACATACATATACAATACAAGCATATAAGCACACATACACACTCAGACATAGCATACATGGAAGCACATAGGTAACACAAATACATACACACCGGCATATACAGAATACACTAAATCTACACATTTTTACACACAAACACACGCACACCCATGTAGTACACATAAAATCATAAACATACATAGTAAACTCACATTCAAGCACACCCATGTGTACATATACAAGACACCTATACTATGTGCACAAAAATGCATGATACATATTTGGATATGTGAACACGCACTCATACATGTACATAAACACTTAGACACAACATAGATTGCACACATGCACACAAGGCGCAAGGCACACACAATACACATAACGCAATACACATGCATACACTCACACATGTGCAGAAACACACATGAGCATATAACACAATACACATAGACACACATGCATGCATGCATACATACATACTTCCATGCACAGATACACAGACACATACCCCTCATGTAGATGGTGTTCCAATGTAAGCTCTCTGAGGGTAGATATGGTTTTACTTTTGGCCTTGTATGGAATGTGGCCTGGCACAAATTATCTGCTTAATAAATGTTTAGTAACTGACTGATAGTGTCACAGCAAAATTCTTTCAAACTTTCCAAAAACGAAGAATCTCTAGGTTATATAGATTAATCATTGATATGAAAAAAGACTGACTACTCCCAAATAGACTTTAGGATGTAAATATGATGTTGATTTTACAACAAATATTATATTAAAAAGAATCTTATAGACCAATTTTACTGCTAAATATAGATGCAAAAATATTAAATATCAGCCAACAGAACACAACAATATATTAAGAATTATTTCACCTTACCCAAGGAGGGTTGATACCAGCTACATAAGTTATATAACATTAGAAAGAGTAAGCATCACAAAATATAAGACTAAAAAAGTCTAAAACAACAATCAAAAACAAACAAACAAAAACCTGAAATGACATGACATCAATATACAGAGAAAAACACTTTGGACAAAATTCAATATTCATTCATGACATAAACACTTAGACTCAGTAAAGAAGTTTTTCCAACACAATAAAAATTATTTATCATAAACCAAGGTCCTGCAAAATGTGTAATAGAGAAACATCAGAAACATTCCCGTTTAACACAAGACAAAGGTACCTACTCTCTCCACTTTCATTTGACACAGTATAAGATATTCAGATGATTGTAATAAGACAAGAAAAAATTCTAGGGGGCTTAATATTGAAAATGAAAAGACCAAAATATCATTATTTTCAGATGACATGATAATGTATCTACAAAATTCAACTGCCTACAACCAAAAATTAATGGAGACAATAAATGAGTTCACCAATATTGTAAGAATTAACTCATAAAATCATTTGTATTCTACTTTACTAGTAATAAAGATCAATAAGACATAATAAAAAATAAACCTTATTTACAATAACAACAAAAATCATGAATTTTCAGAAAATTAACTTCCCCAGAAATAAGCAGAACCAATGTAAAGACAACTATAAAATTTTAATGACCAAGTAAAGGAGGAGCTAAATAACAAGAGGGTCATTCAATGTTCATGGATGGGTCGGATTAATAAAGTAAAAATGATGCCTCTCTTCTCCAAATTATCCATCAAATACAAAAGGACTTCTGATAAAATGATAATGAAAGTTACATAGAAAAACAAGTATGCAAGGATAGTAACAGGCACACTGCAAAGGAAAAGGGATGCAACAAATCTTCCACTTGCAGACTTTAACACATTACAAAAAATACAATTATTATCAAAACCATGGGACATTGGTCACAACTTAAAAGCATATAGGTGGGATTCAATGGATATAGAAATCCAACCAAATGTATACAAAATATTTGGATTTGATAAGTCTTAGGAAAATAAAAAGAGTGAGATGATTCAATATTTTAAAAGCATACTAAGGATAAATCAGTTGTCTAATGGAGAAGGAATTTGATCCTGCATTATATATGATCTAACTCCATGAAGTCCAGCTGGATGAGATACAAGTACTAAAAATAATAATAAGGCTCTAGAAAAGATAGAATAAAATGGATTGAAATCTTTACCTCAAACATAGAGAAGAGACAAACTTGTTTCATTTCAACAAATGGAAGAAATTACCAGTACATGATAAATGTAATGGACTATAACAAAATAAAATTTTAAAAATTGTAGAACTAAGATGTGATTAAATTAAATACAAAGATAACATTGAAAAGGTTTACTCCAATGTGACAGGTAAAAAGTTGACATTTAAAACATATAAGTAATTTTCAAACATCAGGATGGTTCACAAGGGATAAGTGGGTAAAGGATGTAAACAGACGATTTTCAAAAAAGAAACACAAATTGTTAATAACCACTTGAAAAAATATTGATAATCAGAGAATTTCTTTTTTTTTTCTTTTTGCTTTTTGGAGGGCAATTGGGGTTAAGTGACTTGCCCCAGGTCACAAGGCTAGTTTTTGTGTTAAGTGTCTGAGGCCGATTTTGAACTCAGATCCTCCTGACTCCAGGGCTGGTGCTGTATTCACTGTGCCACCTAGCTGCCCCAATCAGAGAGTTTCAAGTTAAGATAGTTTTGAGGTCCCACCTCACAAGAATCAAATTGACAAAAATATTTTTAAAAAACAACCAAACCCCAATATTGGTAGAGCTTCAACAAAAGAGATATGCTCATTCATTGCTGGTGGAATTGCAAACTTGTTGAATTTTCCCAGTGAGCAATATGACCATGTAGCAAATGTTATAAAAGGCAAACTGTTTTGCCCAATAATGAATCTGTTAAGAGTATATCCTCACAGTGTTATTAGAAACAACAAAAGTGCTCTCTTTTCAAAGACTTCCAAAGCATTTTGAAAAGCATCATCACAAAACAAAACAAAAACAAACCTGGAATATGGGAATGGCTGATAATTGTGGCACATTCTAGGAGAGGAAAGATTCTTAACCTGGGGTCCGTGACCTCTTTTTAAAAAGCATATATTTTGGTAACTATATTTCAATACAAGTGGCTTCCTTTACAAACTTATGTATTTTATTTCAGGCATTTAAAAAACTTATATTTTAAGGATTGATGTTTCACCAAACTGCCCAAGGGGCTTAAGAACTTCTGAGTCCTAGGACCAAGAGCTAACTGCTGGCCTCCAGGAGCATATAGTCTAATTGGGAAGAAAAAAAGAAACGTGTGAAAAGACAAGTAATTCTCAAAGAAATGCTAAGTGTCAAATGAAGCCTAACTACAGTTAAAAAAAAGGTGCTGGGGTGGTTAGAGCAGAGAGATAGCTCATAGCAATGGATGATCCAGGGAGACTTGAATTGGGTCACAACAGCCTTTTTCCTCTGGAGAGCAGGAATGACTACAGGCAGCATCCTCTAGTCTTTCCACAGCAGAGACTGGGGAATACAGCAAGCAGCCTGGCTTGGGCAGGGCGAAAAGGACTGTTAAAAACCAAAGTGCTACCTGCTACCTCCCGGTCCTCCACTGCAGAGATTGGAGGTGGGGTGGGTAGAGGTATACAAAATCATATATGATGTCAGATTTTTTCCTATGTATTGATTGGATATGCTGAAAAATATTTTACTTCCTTAAAAAACATTTATTATAAGGGATATCTCTATAAGTATTGAACACATACAGGGGCTAATCTAGGTGTTGTAAAAACAAAACAAAAATATCAATAAGATTGAAGATTGACTTAAAAACCAAGGTGTTACTGTAAGGCAGAGAGTATGGTTACAGGCCACCACTCTTGTGAATACTAACAGCCAACACTTCCCTGGATGGGATGCGTCTAGTACATTTGAAAGCAGCTCATCTCATTACATTAGAATCTCACAGTTGTACCATGGGGACTAACACCCCACAATCCTTAACCTTTTCCCCAGGATCTCCCCTACCTTGGATTCGAGTAATGGATTTAGAGCACCTCAAAACAGGAGCTTTCAGGAAAACCAGGTAGGGCTAAGCCTGGTGAGCAGCCATCAACCATCCTGTCCAGCTTGTATCAAGCTTATAAAGTTTATATAAGCACTATCATGAACATTTCCCTTTCTCTTCAGAGAAGCTAATCTCTCGAAGTTCTAATTCACTTTCTAGAGAAATCAGAAGAGAATCTCAGTTCTCCCCTTTATTGTCTACAGCAAGGGGCTGATTTCTGTAGTCAGGAATGTGTAACCAAAAAAAAGGTCAACAGGAGGCTTGGCATTAGAGAGCCTGTGCTCATGTCTTATAGCTATCACTTACTAAAGAGGTGACCTTAAGTAGATCATTTCCCATCTCCTCTCTGTAAATTACAGGTACGAATACTTACAGCATCCGAGGTTTAAGGTTGTTGTAAGGATCATATGACATAATCACTATGTATATGAGTGGTTTTTCTAGAACTGATAAATGGAGCTTTATGCTTTCAAATATTAGAAGTACCTGAATAATAATGACACATTGGCCATTTCTATAGCACTTTAGAGTTTACAATGAGAGGTCCTAGGGGAGAGAAGGCTGGCCTGGGAGTCAAAAAGTCCAGGATTCAGATTTTACACATGAAGCCTGTTGGTTCACCCTTAGGCAAGTAGTTACACTTCTGGTGTCAAGCTGAGCATGACTCGCTAGTCTGTACTGGTGACCTAAGTTTTCACAATGGGGAATTCCCAACAGAGATAGGGGGAAAAGGGAGAGGGAGGGAAGGAGGGAGAGAGGGAAAGAAGGGGAGGGAGAGACAGAAGAGAGAAGGGAACACGTTTTACAAAGAAAGGATTATCTTGCTTGAGTTTCACAACTCTTTGCAGTATTATTCCCATCTTACAAATGGGAAAACTGAGTCTCAAAGAGAAGCTCATCCATGGTTACACAGCCAGTAAGGGGGGTAGAGCTGGGACCAAAATGCTTATCTCTTTACTCCCATTTATCTATTTTTCTCATAACATGGAGCACCCTCACTGAGGCTTTCATGTAAATAACTAGGAAGCCAACTGAATTCCAAACTACATTCCAAATTACCCTACCCCACTTAGGTTCATCTCAGGCTGTGTCTACACTGCCACCTAAATAAGTGCTTGCAGAGTGAAAAATGTGGTCAAACCAATCATTTGCCAAGCAAGTGTTTTGTAATCACTTTGGAGACGACAATTTACTAACAAGTTTGACTAAACTTCAATCAATGAATAGATCCCATCATGCAACTGCCCTGGCAGCAAGCTCTTAGTAAACATTCAGTGCCACTCAGGCCACTTTCGTCCTGCCCAAACCTAGCACTTGCCATCTCCCCCCTAGATCTACCCCTCTTTCAAACTTCCCTATTACCTCCTAGGGCAGACATGTCAAACACAAGGCAGTGGCTTCATGTGGCCTGTAACATGCCCCAGTGTGGCCAGAAGCAGATTAAAATGCAATTAGGAAATATTTAACAAACTAAATTAAAATGCAATAAAACATAGATAATATTCTATTAGAAAATGAAGTTAAGAGGCGGCTCTCAGGGATCTTTATGTATGTTTGAGCAGCCAGTTTCTATTGGAGCTTGAGCTCACTGATCTAGAGCTTCTTCCATTTGCAACCCCTTCGGTGCTTCTGTGTTAACCCACAGTTTAAGAAGTGCTGAGGATTCTAGAGCACCAGCACCTGCCCAGGCACCCAGGGGAGTCACCTTGGTGTCTTCTTCCTCTCACACACTTGCCCCACATATCAAACCAGTTACACCAAATCTTGTTGTTGTTTTTTTTTAAAGCAATTGGGGTTAAGTAACTTGCTCAAGGTTACATGGCTAGTCATTATTTATGTGTGGGGGCTCATTTTCTGAGGCCGGATTTGATCTCGGGTCATCCCAACTCCGAGGCCGGCGCTCTTACTCACTGCGCCACCTAGCCGCCCCTTTTAGGGCAATTGGGGTTAAGTAACTTGCCCAAGGTCACACGGCTAGGTTTTTGTTTGTGTGGGTTAAGTGTCTGAGGCCGGATCCGAACTCAGGTCCTTCTGACTCCAGGGCCGGCGCTCTATTCACTGCGCCACCTAGCCGCCCCAATCTTGTTGTTTTTAACGGCTCTCATATTTATGTCCCCTTCTCTCTACTTTTACTGCCTCCACCAAGTTCAGTCCCTTGTCACCTCTAGCCTGGATTATGATGAAGAGCCTTCAAACTGGTGTCTTCTTTCTCCAATCCATACAGGTCTGACCATTCACTATTCAATAAACATCAGTGATGCCCCATTACCTGTGGGGTCAAAGACCAACTCCTCTGCCTGGCTTTATAGTCCTTCACAACCTTTCCCATCCTCTTACATTTTACTTCCTTCCAATAAGTATATGATCTAGTGGCTAGATCCCCTTAATAAAAAGACCTGTTTGGTAAAACTTGAACATGTGACCTCGAGGCCGCAGGTTCACCACGTCTGCTTGCCATACTGGCTTTCTTGCTGTTTCTCACCCATATGTCTACATGCTTTCACAAAGCTTGCCCAGCCCTTTTCAGGGCTACTCGTCCACCCTTGGTATCCACCTCTCATCTGTGGTTCCAAGAAGCTGTAGCATGCGCAGCACCCACACTCCACTTAAACCATCTCGGCAGACAGGCTAAACCAGACTAAGGGTGACTACTAGGCCTCACGTCCACAAAGGATGTGAAGACTTTCTCGGAGGAATGGGCAGATGGGAACAATTTGTTCCAACAGTCATGAAGGCAGCTGAAGCAGACACTATGAGTACATTTTTCGGGAAGAGAGAGTGAGGCCAACAACTCTGTGCAACTCTGCCTCACTTAAAATTAGTTGAGGCTCAACTTGAAACATCATCCTGTAATGTCATTAGTCCTCTTTCAAAATGAAGGATGAACAACAAGAACAACATTCTCTTGCACAGGTTATCCCAATGCTTAGAATGCTCTCCCTTCTGCCTCTTGGAGGCACTATTTTCTTTAATACTTAACTTAAAGACCACTTTCTACATGAACCAACCCCCCCAAAAAATTACCTGATATTTCTTTTGAATGCATTCTCTATAGCATCTTAGAACACCAGAAGCTTTCATCTGACAAATGAAGGCACTGAGGCAGAGGAGATTAAATGAATTAATCAAAGTCACACAGGTAGTAAGTAGCAAAGGCAGATTTTGAACTCAGATCTGACTCTGGATTCCTTTTTTGGGGACAAAAAGGATCAAAGCATGGAACAGGAGGAAGACAGCAAAGTCAGAACTCCTGTACCAGAAGCTTCCAAGAAAAGAATAAGCTGCTTACAGGCCATAGAGGAGCTTAAAAGGGATTTTGAAAATCAAATAAGAGAGATGGAGGAAAAATTGGGAAGAGAAATGAGAACCAAGTAAGAAAATTATGAAATGAGAGTCAACAACCTGGCTGAGGAAAATAACACCTTAAAAATAGACTAACTCAAATAGCAAAAGAGGCTCAAAAAGGCAATGAGGAGAAGAATGCCTTAAAAAGCTGAATTTGCTAGATGGAAAAAGAATCTCAAAATCTCACTAAAAAGAATAATTCCTTCAGAATTAAACTGGAGCAAATGGAAGCTAGTTACTTTATGAGAAAGCAAGATGCTGTTAAACAGATCCAAACAAATGAAAGCATAGAACGCAATGTGAAATATCTCATGGGAAAAACCACTGACCTGGAAAATAGATCCAGGAGAGATAATTTGAAAATTATTGGACTACCTGAAAGCCATGATCAGAAAAAGAACCTAGAAATCATCCTCCAAGAAATTCTCAAGGAAAACTGCCCTGATGCAAAATAGAGGTTGAAAGAATCCACCAATCACCTCCTAAAAAAGATCCCAAAAAGAAAACACCTAGGAATATTATAGTCAGGTTCCAGAATTCCCAGATCAAGGAGAAAATATCACAAGCAGCCAGGAAGAAACAATTTGAATGCTGTGGAAACACAATCAGGATAACACAGGATCTGGCAGCCTCTACACTGAGGGATTGAAGGGCTTCAAATATGATATTCCAGAGGTCAAAGGAGCTGGTATTAAAACCAAGAATCACCTACTCAGCAAAACTAAGTATCATGTTTCAGGGGAAAATATGGTCATTCAACGCAATAGAGGACTGTCAAGCATTCTTGATGAAAAAAACAGGGGCACATGCGTGTAAGCGTGTGTGTACATTTAGAGAGGGAATGACATACATACTAAATAGGGTATCTCACCCTACAGGAGAATAGAGGGCAAGGGGAAGAGAGGGGGGATGATGGAAGGGAGGGCAGGCTGTGGGGGAGGGAAGTTGGAAGCACCCACTTTTGAAAAGGGACAGGATCAAAGTAAAGAACCAAACAACTGGGGAGTGGGATAGGATGGAGGGAAATATAGTCAGCCTTTCACAATAAAACCACTATGGAAATGTTTTGCATAGCTACACATGTACAACCTACATTGAATTGCTTATCTTCCCAGTACGAGTGGGTGAGGAGGGAGTAAGGGCAAGAATCTGGAATTCACAGGTTTAAAATCAAATGTCTAAAAATATATTATTATTATTATTATTACATGTAACTGGGAAATAAGATATACAGGCACTGGGGTATAGAGATCCATCTTACCCTACTGGAAAGTTGGAGGGGGGATGGGGGAAGATATAGGAAAGAGCGGATTGGGTCAGGGGGTGAATGTGGGATTGCTGTTTTGGGGTGACAGATAGGGGAAAAATGAGAAGAAAATTTGTAACTCAAAATCTTGTGGAAATGAATGATGTAAACTAAAAAGTAAAAAAATAAACTACAAAAAATAAAATAATATGTAATACATACTAAAATAAAGCTCCTGCATTTACATATATTCATTATCACCACTGCCCCTCCCCATTCTAATAGAGAATTTAAGTTCCCTGAGGGCAGTATCTCCGGACCTTAACACTGCACTAGGCAAAAAGCAGGCACTTAAATGCTTCTTGATGGTCTATTGGATAGTAGTGATAATAGCACTGACAGTGAGCTCATGACCCAAAATATTCCCTTCCCTCAGGCTCACAGGGCAACTATGAATTTGTTCACTTTAGCTCAAAGGTGGGAAACCTGTGGCCTTGAGGTCACATGTGGCCCTCTAGGTCTTCAAGTGCCTTTGACTGAATCAAAGGGCCACACTTGAGGACCTAGAGGGCTACATGTGGCCTCGAGATCATAGGTTCCCCACCCCTGCACTAGCTCAATTTCCCTAGCAGATATTTGTCTTGGTGGAGGGGAGTGCTGCTAGAGAAACAGTATTGAACAGGCTGGGAAGTTGGGTCAGGGGGAACTGATATTATGGTTATTTTGTTGGGCTAATGCTGAGAAGCTAATTCTGGCTAACCACACCCTGCCTCATCTTCAAACTCTTCACCATTGCCTTTTCTGCTACATCTCCAGTAAGACATTTCTCTGATCTACTTAACTCACTTTAGATCTTCCTGTACCTTCTAGCTATATTACCTTACTAACCATAAGCTCAAACTCCCACATCCCAGAGCCAAAGTACAGAGTAGTGCCATGAGTCAGGCAAGGTAACAAGGGCTTTGTTCCACAGAAGCAAAATGGAGGGAGCACAAATATTTAAAGGAATATTTTAGAAGGGGATCTAATTTTACATGTATCTTTGACAGCATCTACTTCAGCACCATGGAGAGCATTTCCCCCCATTTCACTCCTCTCGTCCAAGAGTTAAGAGGCCACCAGATGGGGGCCACAGTACATGCTATCAGGTCTAGTTACTGTGTCCTTTGGTTCTATTTTACTGGTTTTTTTCTTACAAAGAGGTGTTTAATTTGTATGTTTGGGGGTGGTGGGGGAATGGGGGAAAGGTCTTAAGAGGAAATGACAGGCAGCATAACAAAAGGCAATAATAAAGTTTTAAAAAGAGGAAAAATTAGTTTGTAAGAGTAATTAGCTAAAATAAAAAGCTACCAGATGGTCATGTTGCCTCCCTCCTGGTAACTGCACACCAGGTATGCTCTTCCCCTGCTCCCCCAACCCCCTGCAGCATCTTCCACAGCAATGGCCTTAGGGTACTCCCAGGGTATCCCCTCCTTCTTAAATGTCTTAATTACTTCTAGAATTATTTTCACATCATGAACTACAAAGTTGATTTGCATGCTGCTTGCTCCTGGGCATCAAAATCTCCATGTCAGCTTTGGTAAGGAGGGTGGGGGAAGAGAAAGAGGGAATGGAACAGAAACCCTATCTCTACTTCCTGTCCTGCCCCAGTTTTTACCCAGTGGCTTCACGACTGACCCTATAGCATCACAGTATCATTGGGCCCACTAGTGAAGCTGATCCCTCTCTTCTCAGCTAATGAGAAAGGTACTGAAGTTGCATCAAATGATGGCTAATAGGTGGTGTTTAGGGAATTAGGCAAACAGGATCATGGAAAAATACAGATGATAAACAGAAATATGAGCACACACACAGATTAGCAATGGAATAGTCTTATCCAAGTCCCCTTTGTTATTGTTGTCGTTCAGTCATCGCCAACTTTCTGTGACCCCATTTTGGGGTTTTCTTGGCGAAGATCCTGGAGGGGTTTGCCATTTCCTTCTCCAGCTCATTTTACAGATGAGGAAACTGAGGCAAACAGGGTGAAAAGCGACTTTTTGAGTGTCATGTTGCTAGCTTCTGAGGCCAGATTTGAACTCAGGAAGAGGAGTCTTCATGCCCTCAGGCCCAGCACTCACCACTATGCCACCACCTAGCTATCTATCCCCTTCATTAGTTGGGGCTTATTTTCATCCTCCCAAGAAGGACCAAGTTAACAGGAGGTGCCATTTTGGATCTACTGACTGTGGACACAGGTTTGGTTTTTTGTTTGTTTTTCTTTTTCACAGTGGGGCAATGGTTGGTTCTTTGCTCTATCCTTGGAAAATAAGGAACAAATCTTAGTTCCTCACCACCATCTTGCTATTCTTTAATGGCTGTTTAATTGTTACCATTTTCAATAAGGATGTGAGAAGGGAGGAAGGGAGAAAGGAAGTAGCAGGAGGGAGATGACCAAGAATCCTTTGGACACGATTCTGACAGGTGAATTATCAAACATTATCACAGAAAGGGAGCTTAAAGATCATCTGATCAGGATTCCTCACTCTCCCACTTCTGTCTTTGCAGAGAACAGTCCATTAAAACTGGGTTGAATTGAGAAACTTTCACAACCTGCCTCTCTTTTCAACAGAAACTATTCACTGGATAAATAAGACACGATTGCACCATTCCTCTTTCTAGCACATGTCCGGCCTCTCGGCTTGTCACAATGACAATGCAGTATCAGTGAAAAAGCACAGGGAGAAATATAATACCCAGAAGCTCAACAAGCAACCAGGGCAGGGACTTTCACCTCATTGCCCTGTGCTCTGAGGAAGCTTGCAAAAAGAGAAGAATGCTTTTCAATAGTGATGGGTAATAGAGGGCGGAGGTACAATTTCCTACTCACCCAAAGCCCTACTAAAGGAGTTATGCATGGACTAGCCGTGTGCTGGGTAAGATGCAAAGAGGGAACTGCACAATCTCTGTAGAGAGATTTCTGGAAGCTTACCACTTTAGCCTCTTGGGAGCCTATTTTGGAAAGCAAGCAAGGGTAACTTAGAAATGTCCCCAAATAGTTTACCATTTGTGTATGTGATGCTGCTTAAATTTATAGCCTAAACTATGAACTTAATTACAAAAATAATCTCTTAATCAATCAATCAATATGCATTTATTAAGTGCCTACTATATGCCAGGCACTGAGTTAGGCTGGAGAATATATAACAAAAGCAAAACAGCCCTTTGAACCCTGTAGGTCCTAATAAGGGAGACAACATAATCTCCAGGGGAGGTGGGGTTATTTAAAGCTCCTTTGGCATGTATTAAAGAGCATGGAGGCAAAAAGAGATGCTGCAAGGCAATATATTCAAAAAGAGGAAACTCCAGTTGTATTAGTAAGGGTATTGGATTTGGGGTCAAAGGATCTGAGTCCAAATCCCAATACTGTCTCTTATTAGTTATGTGACCTTGGACTAGTTACTGAACCTATCTGGGCCTTAGTTTCTTCATCTAAAAAAGAGGTTTAGACTATAGGAGCTCAAGAAAGGCTGTAACGACTTTGTATATTCTAGTCAAAGGGGGAAAATCAGGTACAAGAGAAAGAGTTCAGGATTTGTAGTCTGAGGATCTGGGTGTGAATACTTACTCTACTATTGGCTATTGTAGGACTTTACAGATGTCACTTAATCACCGTGGGCCTCAGTTTCTTGAAGCCCTCTGATGTCCTATAATCTTACACATATTACCTACAAAATAAAGACAAGGTCATTTGGGGGAGAGGCTACTAACTGAGGAAATCAGCAAAGGCTTCAGTTAGAAGGTCCCTTATGGCTCTAAATCTATCATGCTCTGTGTGGCCAAGTCACTCTACCTGTAAGCCTCAGTTTTCCCATCTATTAAATGAAGGGGTTGGTCTAGGTGGCCTCTCTAGTCCCTTCTGTTGCACATATATTATCATGTGTGTGTCACCTTAGACAAGGTCCTACTCCTTTCTGGGCCTTAGTTTCTTCCTCTGTAAAATGAGGGGGCTGGACTTGATGGTCCCTGAGGTCCCTTCCAGGCTGGGGTCTATGATGCTACAATCTTCCTTCAGGTACCAGGGGGGAGCATGTTGTTGCTGATCAATTATCAAACTTCCCTAGGAAAGTGAAAAAGTTGTATGATGTTTACTAAAAACCCAAGAACAAAATAACCACGTGGGATTGCCAAACATAGCCATGGTGCTAGAGGGCTTTCTGGTCATGTCCCAGAGTGCTTTCCTCTCAACTGAGGCACACCCATGGTGCTAGGTCTTTGAGGCTGGCACAGTACCAGTTGAGCCGAACTCCCTCAAGACAAATCTGTCTTAATGTACAACAACCCCTTCCTTCCCTTCAGATCATTACACAGACCTAGCTTCTGTGATGGACAGACAAATAGACAATATGCAGGTTTCCCCAACAGGTGGATAGGATCTTATATGATCAAGCTGGTGCTCATTGCTTATGGGACCTCAGACAGGTCCCTTCACCCTTCTGGGCCTCAGTTTCTTCACTGGTAAAATGGAAGGGGGATGACCTCCAAGGTCCCTCAGTCTAGCTTTAGAGAAAAGAGGTTATGACCTCAGTGGGGAAAAGCAACACTCCACCTCTTCTGACAAAGTGACCTTTTTTTGTTGTTGAGGAGCAGTCTCTGTTCACATCATGGTGACCAACTACCAGTCTGGATACAAATAACTTAACAGCCCAAAGTGGCAGCACCATTTTAAACAAATAGTAAAAGATCTTCTAGCTTGGGAGCTACTTCCCCAAGTAGATTATACTACAATGCTGACTAAGTAGCTAAGTCTGCCATAAAAATACCAGAGGAAGCTAGGTGGTGCTGCAGTGGATAGAGCACTGGGCCTGAAGTCAGGAAGACCTGAGTTCAAATTTGGCCTCAGACACTTATTACCTATATGATTCTGGGCAAGTCACTTAAACCTCTGTCCACATCAGTTTCTTCAACTGCATAATAGAAAGAATAATAGCACCATACCTATGTCTCATGGACTGCTATAAGAATCAAATAATAGAATATTAGTCAAGCACTTAGAGTAGCAGGCACATGGGAGGTGCTGAATAAATGCTCTTTTCTTCCTGCCTGCCTGCCTGCCTTCCTTCCTTCCTTGCTTCCTTTCTCCCTCCCTTGGGTCAGTTGCTTAATGTCATTGGGTTCAGGTTCCTCATCTGTTAAATGAAGGATTTAGACTACAGTGCCTCCAAGATCCCTTCTGCCTTGAAAACTCTCACACTAGGGAGTGGACTGAGGCCCAGGGAGATTCTGTAACTTCTGACATTAATAAGGGTGAAAGCCAGGATTTGAATTGAGGTCTTTCTGACCCCCATCCCAGCACTCCATTCACTATACTGCTTCTGCCTCTCTTTCACAGATGAGGAAATGGACTGATGGGACTTGCTAGGCCAAGGCCCCAAAGGGTCAGAAATAGAATTCTAGCCTAGGTCTTGTACCTCCAGGCCAGGGCTCTTTCCATCATGGAACAGCTTCCTCCTCTGAGAAAACTGACAATTCTCTGGGCCAACCTCATGCAGTGGAAGATGGACCATCTGTAATTAGGACCTAATCAGCCATTCATTGGGCACCAGCTCCCTGCAGTAAATCCATTGTCTCTAGGAGTGGGATTTGGTCTGCTCGTTTAGAAGCAAGTTAGTAAGCGAGCATGATAGTTTTTCTGTAAATATCTGAGGAGAAATAGCAAAAGGAAGAGGGGGAAATGCATTCAGTGTGATCAGTGGGGCAAGAAAATGATTAAAGAGCTTGGCGTATGTTTTCTTTTGCTTCTGGCTAACTTCAGTATTCAGGGGGAAAAAATCAGCTGCCAGACAAAGTGAGAGGCCATCAGCCAGCTTTCTCATTCAAATTCAGATCTTACCGGCCAATATTTCCAGAGAGTGCCATTAGTGATAGAGTCCTATGAGCCCTCATCCAGAGAGAAAGCTTTTTCTCCCTCCAAGGATTTAGGGACAAAGTCTGAGAACCCTAATTGCTAGAGAAGGAGTTGAAGACCCTGGACATCACCCAACTCAAGCCCCTCAGTACCACAGAAGAGGTTGAGAATTTGCTCCAGGTTTCTTACAACTAGGGTGGGGAACGTCTACCCATTGCACTGCCTCAAGCTCTACATGAGGCAGTTTTCTAAAGCAAGACATTTTGGGACACATTTCAATCTGTGTTGATGGGGATGACTCCCCAGGGTGCATAGTAACTAACAGTTTTGGTCTGGGCCACATACTAGCAACCATGCTGGGGGCAAGTGCTCCCCTATTTTATTGGTGTAGGTAGGGTCCATGAAGGGAGAGAGGGATCCCAGAAGCCTAGAAAGGGCCTAGTGAGGGCTCAGCACAGGGGTTTGGGGATGGTGCAGACTAGGGTGAAGAAGGAATCTATTATAGCCCATCTTTTGGTACCTCCTATCTGAGCTAATTAGCTTTGCTTACTACATGCTAAAACTCCTTTGTTTCTATTTTGCTGTGAGATTGAAGCTGATGTCGGCCCCATATCAATGCAATGGCCTCTCATTCCTGAAACCAGGAACTTGCTCCCTCTCCCCTGAGGGGTTGTCTACCTCTGAAGTAATAACAGCTCCTACCAGAGGGTGGGATTCTGCATACCATTTAGTAAAAGGAGTCTTTGAGATAAAGATTTCATCTCCATCACTGTCCAGAGCCAAGGGTGTCTCATTCCAATAACCAGTCCTGGTTCTTTAGACAGAAATATCTCTAGACTGGAGATGGGCAATTCATCAGACTACCACAGCTTGAGAGAAATGTCCCTTAAGAACATTCAAGTCCCTTTCCTATAATTCTCTGTTTGCTAAGCAACAGACTTTGCAGTTTGGTCTCCTGAGGGGCCTTCCCTCTTCTCCAACAGAGTGGCCTGGGCAGATGACCCAGGGCTGTTTACACAGGCAGTTAGAGCTCCCATTGAAAATGAATCAATTAGCTGTCTGGCTTAAAATAAGGCTCCTGTAAGTTTGATTAGCATGAATTAGTTCCCTGGAGCCTGATCACCCCTGGGTGAACAGAGAAAATTGAATTCCAGAGCATGCAATGACAGGGCTCAGACCCTCGACTCATGGTGACCCCAGCAAGGAGCTGGGGAAGTGAAGCCTCGCCTGGAATAGCCAGATTGCCTCTGTCTGTCTTAATGACTAGGCTGCTTTCAGACCCCTGTTGTTGCCGATGTATGTGAAGCTACAAGGAAAGAGTCTGCAAGATGGGACAAGTATTGTCGCACATTTAGCAAGGCCCAATAGGAAAAGACAGAGGATTTGGTCTTAGATCTCAGCTGTGCCACTGACTCCCCGGCCCCTCCTCTGTGCTTTCCAGTCCCCTTTCCTATAGGATACTACTCACAGCTATGTGGGAGAGGTAGCCCATGGGTAAGAATGTACCTGGGTGGCTAGGCATTCCAGGACAAGGATCCGTCCACTTTTGACAAATAAGGAAAGGGAGGGCCAGAGGTGAAGTCACACAGCACCTGAGGATCAGAGATGTGGAACTTGATAAGATCTTATAGGCCATCTAGGCCAGCTCCCTCATTTTACAGATAAGAACTGAGAGGGGTGGCTAGGTGGCACAGTGAATAGAACACCAGCCCTGGAGTCAGGAGGACCTGAGTTCAAATCCAACCTCAGAAAGGGAACACAAAGCTAGCCGTGTGACCTTGAACATGTCACTTAACCCCAGTTGCCCTCCAAAAAGAAAAAAGAAAACCGAGGCCCTGAGGGGGGAAGGCCCTTTAGATCAGCACCAGAGATTCTGAGCTAGAAGCATTATCCAGCCCAATGGCCTCTGTTTAAAGTGAGGCCCAGGGGAGTTCAGTGGCTTTCTCTAGGTCATACAGTAATAAGTAAAAGAGATAGGATGTCACGGCAGCTCATGAGACCTTTAAACCAATCAGGTGTCTGCCACACCATGCTGTTTTCTGTCCTGATGACATTTGGGGAGTATTTTAAGGTAAACAGAACACTCTACATAAATACTTTCCCTGGTCTTCACAATAGCCTTCAGTAAAGTTGGGGTAGAGGAGGCCAAGGTACTATAGGAAAGATTATTCCCACTGCACAGATTAGGAAATTGGAGCTCAGCTGGTTTATGCAACTTGCTTGTGGCCACATAGCTAGTGAGTATTAGAGGCAGGATTTGAACTCAGGGTCACAAAACTAGTCAATTTCTAATTACTCTTTCCACTATATTTCCCTGCTCTTCTTACTTTCTCTTATGTGGTGGTGGGGTTCTCAGAGGCTAAGGTTGCTGGGATCCAACCTCCCTGAGCACAGAAGTCCCTCAAAGCCCCTACTATGTGCAGAATCAAATGGAGGTCAAACCATCCTCCAGCTCCTCTCCAAGGACTCTGTTCCAAAGCAGACTCACAATTTCATAGAACAGAAACATAGTAAAGACTTTACTGATCCCCTAATCCAATATCCTCATTTGACAGGAGGAACATGAGGATCTGGAAGGGGGAGTGATTTGCCAAGTACAGCTAATTAGGGGTATAGTCAGGACTAGAATCTGGTTCTCTCAACTCCAGCTCTCCATAATGAGTGGAGAGTTGTAACTACTGTGGGGAAACTGGTGTTTGTCTCAAGATGCCCAAACTGAGAAGGCACTTATAGTACCATCCCAGTGTGTGCTTCCTCCCCCCAGCAGCTTTATCCTGACTGAGCTTCTCCCTCCTGAGACCCATTCTGCCCAATATCAGCCTTATTTCTCTCTAAGGGGAAACACCCCTCGTCCCCCAGTCCTTGAAGATCAAAGAAACTTCACAGTTTCCCAGTATAGCAGCCTCACCCCTTCTTGGCAGACCCACCCCACGTGAGCTGCCCTATCCCTTGGTAGACTGTCCAAGATCACCACCTCCTTGCCCCAGAGCTTAAAAACTCATTTGGATTGGGGTCTCATACTCATTTTGCTACTCCTGGCTACTGCATTTAGCCTGAAAAGAACATTGGCTTTGGAGTCAGAGAAACTAGCATCAAATGTGACCCTGAACAAGTTACTTTCCATAACCTGGGTCTCGGCTTCCTAATCTATAAAACGAGGGGGGTGGATTCAATGGCTTCTGAAGTCTCTCCTAATTTTAGATATAGGGTCCTCTGATTAGAAGCTTGAAGGTCTCTTTGGGTGATGACAAACTGCTGAGAGAACATGATATAAAGGCAATGTCCCAGCATCTCATTGTCAAAGAGTAGTGGGGGCCCTTGTGTGCATTTAAAAACCGTGTCCTTCTCAGAAAACCCAAGCGCTGTCCTCTATGATAATAAGCAGCCATTAACTTAGCACTCTGGGAAGCACAAATGGACACTGAAAAGAGCAGCCATTACCTTTATAAAACAAGCCCAGGACAGCATATGAGAGGCCGAGGCCGAGACAACTCTGTGGAATCAATTACTGCTGCAGAGGCGTCATTACCATAGCAACCCCAGAAGGCCTAGAGAAGTGAACGACAGGACACGATGGGAAGAGAGATTGAAGAGTAATGTCCCCAACTGGAACACACGCTAATTTCAGTTATAGCAAGCACAGCATGCTCTCCTGCAAATGTGCCATCATGGAGCTCCTCAGGTTTGTTTTTTCAGACAGGGAGGATGACCCCATACTTTGAGAAAATATTCTGAGGCTGTTTCAGAAGAAGCATAGCCAAGTAACTAAGCCCTCTGTACAGGATCCCAAATGGACCTGTAGTGTACCAAGCCCCAGGTATAGCAGAAACAAGCTGTAATGTATTCGGATCCCTGGTGGGGCTAAAATACTGAAGGCTCTGGGAAGAAGTCCATTATAACACTTGAATGGACATACTAAGGTGGAAGCCTAAGGATGATACAATGGCAAAATGGAATTAGAGGCCCTGGGTTGGAATCTCAATTCTGTCACTTACTACCTCAGTGACCTTTCTTCTTTCTAGGATTATTTCCTTATATATAAAATGGGAGTGGAGGAGGGGGAGGGCTTAGGTAGACCTCTGAAGTTGCTTCCAGCTCTGGATCGGTGGTCATCTGATATTTATCCTTACTTTTCTCAGGATGTCCTATCTTCCTTGGGTGCCATTATTGAGGATTCTAGTAACACAGGGCTGGAGGGGCTTGTGAAGCAGGACTTCCTTTGTACAATACTGAATAGTTATCTAGCTGAATTGGGAGGAAACATTCCATTCTGAACAAGGAGTTCTCCTGAGACAATCTATTCCATGATTGGACAGCTCTTATCAGTAAAAAGCTCCGATATGGATCTGAAATATTTTTCCTTGTTACCCCTATCTTTGTTGATGCTAGTTCTAGCCTCTGGGGCCACACAGAATCAGTCCACTTGCTCTTTTACAAGAAAGCTTTAGCTTCTGAAGATCATGATCTTCTGAGACTTCTCTTTTCTCAGCTTAGCCCTCAGCTTCTTCAACTGAATCTTTTAGGGCAAAGCTTGAAGGCTCCTCCTCATCTTTGTACACTAAAGCATCAGCCCTCCAGAGTTTAGCCTTCTAGCTCATTCATGCTTTCTCTGGACCCAGAAGTAGCTGGAAGGGAGGAAAGAAGTGGGCCCCCTTTGGCTGTAGAAGTATCTGTCCTGGACCCACCCATAGGAAAATCCAGTAGAAACAAGCCAATGAACCAGAATGTACACATGGGGAACTGCAAATGCCCAGTTTATACAGTTGATGTCTAGAGGCACTATCAATATAATGGCTATCTTGTGGCACAAGAGATGAACATGGAGAAACAGGAAAGAGAAGACACAAGGAAAAAAGGAATGCAGAAAAAAGCACAGCAATGAATGTCTCATCTTGTCATTCCCAGACCTAGTTAGCCCTTCTAAGGTTTATATTATTTGGTATTGTGGTTCTCTTCGGCCACTTTTTGGGGGACACAGGCACAAATACTATCTTCACATGTGCATTTTGACAACAACAAAGCCTTGGAGGATTAACCACATCAGAACATTCACTGGCTCCATGATCTGATTCAGTTTCAGGGAAAGTGATTATTACCCCGAGTTTATCATTATATAGGATAACAACTAGGGTGGTATGATCACATGTTGGGTCCCATGACATTAGTTCCTGATAGATCCTTTGCTTATAAATACAATATTTAACTAGCCACACTCCGTGTAGGAAGGCTCAACTAAGAGAAAGAGTACGGAACCTGTCCATTTAAGGAAGCATATTGAAATTCATCTTCTCTCTCAACTTTTTTTTTAATTGCCTAACTAGGTTTTGTGTGAACTGAAAATTTTATCTATTGTTCTCCTTAGCAACCAGAAACTTTTATTTTTATTGTTCTTTAATGCAGAATTTAGAGTTAGCAAAACTGTAGTTAATATTGCAAACTGTTTGGAGGCAGCATGCTAGAGAATTGGGGAAAGACTTAAAATCTGGATTTAAGACCCAGCTTTACCATTTAACACTTGTGTGACCTTGGCCAAGCCAGGGAATAATACTTTCAGAAAGAGTCTTACCAAATTGGTCCATGTGGAAGACATAAATCAAATAGTAAAATATTTAGTTAAAACAGGTAATAGAATCATTGTTTTCCCTTTTGTTGTTATCACTCAGTCATTCTGGACTCTTTGTGACCCCATCTGGGGTTTTCTTGGTTAAGATACAAGAGTGGTTTGCCATTTCTTTCTCCAGCACATTTTACAGATGAAGAAACTGAGGCAAACAGGGTAAAGTGACTTGCCTAGGTTCACAAAGCCAGTAAGTGTATGAGATCAGACTTGAACTCAGGTCCTCCTGACTCCAGGCCCACATTCTATCTACTGGACCACCTAGCTGGTCCCCTTCCTCCCAAGACACAAAAATGGGAGAAAAGCTCCTACAGGCACCAGTAATGAGTGTGACTACATCCTCTATATGGGTTGACATAGGGTGGGCAAAGCATTCTTTCCCGTCTCCTTTCAGATTGGTTTCTGTAGCCAACAAGCACATCTAAGGATATCTTTAAGATGTGGAAGCAACTGCAAGTAAGGGGACTCTCTCTGGCAGAAGGATCTTCTGAGATCTTTGAGGGGAGATGAATTAGGGATGTAGAGATCATACTGGAACTGGCAGGTTTGCTGAGGGGAAGGAAGAATGAAATAACAACTGGGAGGATGACCTTGGCCAGGAGGACCACCCCTTTAGCAGAGCCTGGAGTAAAAAATCAAAGAATAATGAATGATGAAGAAGGGATCTGAAATGGGGAAGAATGGAGAAGAGAGATCTCATTATGGATGAACTCTATTTCATCAGCAAAATGTTGAAAGAGCAAAGGAAGTTAGGAGCATAATTGCTTTAAGGAGGGAGGAAAAAGTCTGGCAAAGCAACTGTAGCAACTATGATAGAAGACCAATGAGGGAAATAAAAGCTTGACCGTGCGATAGTGAGGGCCCAGCTGAAATTAGATAACACACATCTGGAGAGACCTTAGCCAGCAGAGTTACATGGATGTGTCCAACAGTACTCTGCAGCATTATGAATAGGAAGAGAGAAAGCAGATGCCCGAGGTAACCCAGGGATGGGAGTTAGCAAGAGATTCCAAGGTAGTAACAGTATGAGTGAACCATTCAAAAACTGGGTCAAGAGTGTGAAGGGAGGAAGACCTGAGTAGGGTGTTACAGACTGGGAAAGTGGGTAGGTACAGGCCTAGAGGGCACTGGGAGGATGAAGAATATGTTCAGAAGGTATGCAGCAGAGGGAGGGATAAAAGGAATCCAGGAAACTGGAGAGAGGAATTTCAGTTTTAGATCACAAAAGAGGAAAAACTATGGATGATGGGCCAGGGTATGACCATCTCTGTGTGTGGTAGAAAGGGAGTGATGATGGCTGCTGTGGGAGTTTAGGAGGTCAGAAAACAATGAGCAGCTTACTGAAGGCCCTTACTACTTGTATGACCTGAGGGCAGTCATTTTCTCACCCTGAAACCCCATTTCCCCACATGCTAATTGAAGAAGATTAACAAGATCTCTAAGTCTCATTAAGAGATGGTCTCTTCCATCTCTAGATACTTTTGTCCTATGAGAGAGCCAATTTCTGAAGGTAGGCAGTTTTTTATTCTTTAGGGCCTGAGAACTATTTCTGTAACTGAGAAGTCCTCAGAGACCACAGGTGAAAAGTCTGCCTCAGACAATAATATGAATATGGAAAATGAGAAGAAAAAATTAATGCAACTGTACTCCGCATAATATTTCATTTATTGAGCTTTAATCACTTCCAGAGACACAACAAGGTTGAGTTTCAAAGCAGATGTAGAGGTAAAATGGTCAACAGTCTAGTAATCACCATTTTAGAAGAAATGGAAGAGTGAAATCTACACATGTGAGGAATTCATGAGAAATCAATGTCAAGCAAGTTTAGGAATTATGAGCTTACAAAATAAAATAATTCATGGGAACATCTTTACACTTTTGTTCTCAGTAATGCATACAGCAGTTAACAATAATTCAGCTTTTTCAGACAGATTATGTATATACCAATAGCCAGAGCCAATGATGATAAGAACCCTTAAGGACTTGTTTTCCTTGACAAATAAGCCAAAGAATACAATATGGAACAAGGGCATAGGTTCATGCTGGGAAATTCAGTGGAACTTTTCATACAATGATCATTCTGCAAACCAGCTGTTGGGACCAGAAACACAATTGTGTTGCCTGGTTGTCCCTTGATCCTGAGAAGTGGGTGGGTAGCTTGGAAAAGTGGAAAGGACTGTGCTAGCCAACAAATTCATATGCCAGGCACGTCTCCACTCTCCTGCCTTCTGGAGAATGTTGAACTCTCAAAGATACATGAGAAGCTTTCCTGCTCAGCTCCTCAACTTAAACTCAGGAATTTACACTCAGGACCCAACTCAATGCCCTAGAAGCCACTCCAGGGCTCCTGGAGACCCTGTTTCTTGTGTCCCCTACCAAGCCTCTTCCTAACCAATCAATCAACAAGCATTTTTTTCTGTGTTAAGCAGTGAGGGAATGGTCCTTCCTCTTAAATAGCTTGCATTCTACTAAGGAGCATAAAACATGTTCAGAGTACAAATATACAGGATGGAGATAAAAAAGTGATTAACAAATTACTAATAAAAGCCAATATTTATATAGCATTTACTATGTACCAAACTCTGCTCAGCATTAAGGGCTCTATGATGATATCATTTGACCTCACAACAACCTTGGGAAGTAGGTGCTGCTATTATCCCCATTTTACAGAAGAGGAAACTGAGGAAAACAGAGGTGAAGTGACTTATCAGGGTCACCCAGCCAGTGAGAGTCTGTGACTGGATTTGAGCTTGGGTCTTCCTGACTCCCCCCATGCTAATTATACCATAATAAAAAAACCAGCATGAATTTGCCTAGTGGTAACCTGCAGGGCTCTAAGGTCAATCACAGCTCTAGGCCTCTGATCCTTGGTCCCTTAACCTCTCCAGGCCTCTGTTTCCTCAACTGCCAAGTGAGGCAGTTGAAGTCTAAGTCTGTTTTTAGTTACAGATCTAGGAACCTATGAATTCATACACTCTGGAGCCTCAGTCCAGGAAGATCAGTGTTCCCAGGTGCATCCCCTCCTCTGCCTGTATGTATTCAATTTTGATGCATTCTCTAAGTCGACCTCCCAATGCCCTGGCTTACAGAATTCAATCATTCTATAGCATGTGCTTAGCATCCAATAAAGAAGAAAATAACTCTCTTTGGTGGTGGTGGGGAGTAGGAAATAGTGCATAGTTTCAAAGGAGACACTGCTGAGTCTAGCTAGTACCCATCTTCAAATTGTAGGATGGCAGCCAAGCCCCAGATACAAAGTGGCCTCCACTTACCTCCTGGGCAACCATTAATGATGTCCTTTTGGAGAACTGCTTTGAAGAAATTATTGTGTTGATATAAAAGGCGACAACTTATGGGGAACTGGTCTTGTTTCAGCTTTTGAGCTGCTGGAAAAAACAACCCAGACAGAATATTAGTACTGGAAGAGGGTGGGGATGCAGACAAAATAGCTTCTACTGCAAACAATGGGCACTTGCCAGAACACAGGATAAAGACAAGCAAATGACAGGGCCAGAATGAGATGAAAATTTGAGGAGGGAGAGGGGGCTCTTTCAGTTAGGGAGCAAAGAGCTGCATAGAGAAGTTAATAGTTGAATCTGGCACTTAAGGAAGAAAAGAATGTCAACAGACAGTGATGATAAAGTGACTCTAGCCCAGGCATAGAGACTGTATGAGAAGAGGTAGAAAGAATGATAGGGTTCGAAAGAAGAGAGACAGGGAATAGTAGTGGGACAAAGCCTAAGAAGTTTGGAGTCAGATCACAGAGGGGCAGAAATTCCAATATCAGGAGTTTATTATTCTGAAGGCATGGGGAGGGAGGCAGCAATAGAGGCTTTGTGGCAGAAGAATCATGTGATCAGAGAGGCCTTGGTGAGATGCTTGGTGGTGGTTCAAAGGATACATTGGAGAAGAGATGGACTGGAAGGTGGAAGAACAGGTTGCAGGCTATGGCCAAAGTCTCCAAGCTTTGTGAATGGCATCACCAGGACAGAGGTGAGCTATGCTGTGGGGACAGTAGTTGAGAGGACAGAGTCTAGGACTAAGAGTCAGTAAGACCTGGGTTTGAATCTCACCCCATCAAGAAGACAAAGACAAGGAAGAGATGAGAGGAGTCAGAGGGAGAAGAGGAAAATTGTGAAAATGAAGTATCACTCAATAAACTATCAAGAAACACTTATCAAACACCTAGGATAGAGAAGGGTGTCAAGAAGAAAGGGGCACTTGATCGACATGGTCGTGTGCTTCATTCCAAGAGGTCAAGGAAGCCAAAGATGGAGAAAAGGACATTGGATTCAGTAAAAAAAGATGTCATTAGGGCTTTAGAGAGAGCTCACAATCAAATGATGAGAAGATTTCAGTTTGCCAAGGATTGAGAACAAATGGCTTAAGGGGAAGGGGAAAATGTCAATGTTGGCTTGTCTTCCTTGTAGTCTGGCCATGAAAGGGACGAACAGTTTGAGAAGGTAATAAGGTCAAGGAGAGTTTTCTTCTTTACAATAAAGGAAACAATGATCACTAGATTCATTCCCAAGATAGCACGGTACAGAGGATAGGACATTGGGCTTGGCATAAGGATGATGTACTGGGTTTAAAAACCCACCTCATGCTGTGTGAGCCAGAGTAAGTCATATGACCTCTCTGTGCCTCAGACAGCTCATCTCTAAAATGAGGGAGTTGGACTTAATGGCTTCTAGGATCTATGCTTCTGTGGGTATGTCAGTGAACTGACATTTTCAAGTCTAGGATCCTTATATGTTAAAATGGAGTTAAAGAATAAGAAAAGTTTACAATTGCAATGGAGGTTCAATCACTGTCATATATTACCTTATTTCTTTTTCTCAGAAAATCAGTGAGCTATGTAACATAATATCCCTTATCTTGTTGACTAAACCTACCATCTGTGTCCTATTCATTCACACAACCACCCTCCTAATTCAACCTTTCACCTGGACTACTATCAGTTGAGCCCTATTTAGTTTCCCTGCATCCTGTCTCTCCCCTCTCCAGTACATCTTCAAATCAATATTAAAGCAAAGCTATGTCCCTCCTGTTCTCAAGAATCTTTAGTCGGGGGTGGGGGGGAGCCAAGATGGCGGAGTAGAAAGAGCACTTCCAAGGTTCTCTGCCCCACACAACTTCCAAACAATGTAAAAGGGTACTCTGAACAACTTCTGGAGCCCCAGCACCCACAGAACTACACAGAGAAGCTAACCTCCCGCTGAGGAGAACCCAGCAGCCCTGCAGGGAGCAGTGAGCACAGCACTCTGAGAGCAGGCAGCACCGCACACTGGGAACCAACAGTGCAACACTCTGGGAGATGAGCCCAGGCCTGTGTGAGCCACGGTTTTAGTCCTAGGGCAGCTGGGCCAGCAGCCAGCTGGAGGGACCCCAGAACACCAGCAACCATGGCAATTCCAGAATTATCAGCACAGATATGCCTAGGACAAAATGAGAGGTTAGTGCCCTATGGAATATGGGACCAGTATTTGGGGAAGGCTTCAGCTTCCTCCCCTGGGAGCGAAAAGATGCTGAGGAAATGCGGCACAGAAGCCATTTTGCAGCATCAGTGGTGGCTCTAGCTCCAGGTCTTCCAACTGTAGGGAGACCCAGCAATCAGTCTGAGGGTTAATCACTCTTGCTTTAAACTGCCTGGATCTGAATTGTGGTCTGGAGGGGAAGTTTGGGGTGGGTATGCAATTTGCCAGAGCTGGTGGAGGCTTTACAGAGGCCACCCAACCTGCGGAAGTTGTGAAGACCCCACCTTTGGGACAGAAGCTCTCCTTTCTGGTGGCAGAGTCCTACTGTGACAACAAGCCCCAAAATCAAGTAATTAAGTGGCAACATGCCTAGGCAAAAGAAACAAAATAAACAGAAAAATTCAACATTGGACTCCTATTTTAGGGGCAAAGAGGCTCAAAGCATGGAGGAGGACTGTGAGGTCAGAACTCCTGCACCAAAAGCCCCAAATGAAAATACAAGCTGGCTACAGACCATAGAGGACCTTAAGAAGCAGATAAGAGAAGTGGGGGAAAATTGGGAAGATAAATGATAAAGATGCAAGAAAAGTATGAAATGACAGTCAACAGCCTGACTGAGGAAAATAACACCTTAAAAATAGACTAACTCAAATGGCAAGAGGCTCAGAAAGGCAATGGGGAGAAGAATGCCTTAAAAAGCCAAATTTGCCAGATGGAAAAAGAATCTCAAAAGCTCACCGAGGAGATTCATTCCTTCAGAGTTAGACTGGAGCAAATGGAAGCTAGCGACTTTATGAGAAATCAAGATGTTGTTAAACAGATCCAAACAAATGAAAGAATAGAAGGCAATGTGAAAATATCTCAAGGGAAAAACCAATGACCTGGAAAATAGATCCAGGAGAGACAATTTAAAAATTATTGGACTACCTGAAAGCCATGATCAAAGAAAGAACCTAGAAATCATCCTTCAAGAAATTCTCAAGGAAAATTGCCCTGATGTTTTAGTCCCAGTGGGGGAAATAGAAGTTGAAATAATCCATCGATCTCCTCCTGAAAAAGATCCCAAAAAGAAAACTCCTAGTAATATTATAGCCAGGTTCCAGAACTCCCAGAACAAGGAGAAAATACTACAAGCAGCCAGGAAGAAACAATTTCAATATTGTGGAAACACAATCAGAATAGCACAGGACCTGGCAGCTTCTACACTGAGGGATCAAAGGGCATGGAATATGATATTCCAGAGGCCAAAAGAGCTGGGATTGAAGCCAAGGGTCACCTAGCCTGCAAAACTGAGTATCTTGTTTCAGGGGAAAATATGGTCATTCAGTGGAATAGAGGACTATCAAGCATTCTTGAAGAAAAAACCAGAGTTGAATAGAAAATTTGACATGCAGACGCAAGAAGCAAGAGATGCTTGAGAAGGTAATCAAGGAAAACAAATCAAAAGGAACTTATCAAAGTTGAACTTTTTACATTCCTACATAGAAAAACAATAACTGTGTCTGATGAAACCTTTCTCATTATGAAAATAATTGAAGAAGGGTATATGGGGATATGTTTTCAGGTATACATGGATAGAGGGCACAGGTTAAATTTGATGGGAAGGGATGATTCTTAAGGGGTGAAGTCAAGAGGTGAGAAAGGAAAGTGGCAAGAGGAGATGGGGAGAGACAGGGTAGGGTAAACTATCTCATGTAGAAGAGGCAAGGGGAAGTAGTTGCAGGGGAGGGGAAGAACAGGAAGGCAAAAAGGCAAAACCATATTCTCATTGAAGTTGGCTCAAGGAGAGAATCACATACATACTAAATGGGATATCTCACCTTGCAGGAGAGTAGGGGAAAGGGGGATGAGAGGGGGGATGATGGAGGGGAGGGCATTCTGGGGGGAGGGGAGGTTGTAAGTACCCACTATCAAAGAGGGACAGGATCAAGGTGGGGAATGGACCAGGTGGGCGGTGAGATGGGTGGGAGGGAAATATAAGCAGTCTTTTACAATATATCTACTATGGTAATGTTTTGCATGGCTATACATGTACGACACATACTGAATCGCTTATCTTCTCAGAGGGAGTGGGTGACAAGGGAGGAAGGGAATGGATCTGAAAATTGATGTTTTAAAATTAAATGTTTCGTAAGATGTCCAGGCATTGGGGCTCAGAGATTCACTTTGCCCTAATGGCAAAGTCTAAGGGGGTATGGGAGAAGATATTGGAGAGAGCAGATTGGATGAGGGGATATCTAGTGGGACTGCTATTCTGGGGTGGTGGGTAGGGAAAAGATGGGGGAACATTATAACTCAAAATCTGGTGGAAATGAATGATGTAAACCAGAAGTTAATAAAGCATTTGTTTAATAATGGAAAAAAAAAAGAATCTTCAGTGGGGATACTGCTGCTAGAAAAATGCAAACTCTTCTTTCTGGCATTTAAAACCCTTCACAGGAACGCCTAGGTGGCGCAGTGAGTAGAGCGCCGGCCCTGGAGTCAGAAGGACCTGAGTTCGGATCTGGCCTCAGACACTTAACGCATGCAAACAAGAACCTAGCCGTGTGACCTTGGGCAAGTTACTTAACCCCAATTGCCCTCCAAAAGAAGCAAAAAAAACCCAAAACCCTTCACAACCAGTTTCTAACTCCTCCTTCCAGACTAATTTCACATTATCCCCACTCACACACTATACATCATAACTATACTGGTCCACTTGCTATTCCCTGTGTGTGATGGTCCCTCTCTGACTTAAATGCTTATGCACAGCATCACAGATTTGGAATAGGAAAGGACATGAGAGGTCATCTGTTTCGCCTCTCTCTTTTTGGCTCTCTTTTCATGATTTTCTTACATCATTCTCATTTATCTTCTCAATTTTTCTTCCACTTCCCTTATTTGGTTTTCAAAATCCTTCTTAAGGTCTTCTATGGCCTGTAACCAGCTCATATTTTTCTTGGAAGCTTTTGGTGCAGGAGTTCTGACTTCACTGTCTTACTCCTGTTCCATGCTTTGATCCTTTTTGTCCCCCAAATAGAAGTGTAAAGTTGGGTTGCTCTGCTTGCTTTGCTTCCTTTGCTTGCTCACGTTGCCACTCAATTACTTGACTTTTGAGTTTTTTGCCATAGTATGACTCTGCCACAAGACAGGGGAGCTTCATCCCAAATGCTGGGGTTCTCAGCTGCTGAAGGTATTAGTTGGGTACTCTCTCTGAAGCCTCCACATGCTCTGGAAAGCTGGTTGCACACCCAGGACCTTCACCCTAGACTTCAATCCAGATCCAAGCAGGTTAAAGCAAAAGTGATTACCCCCTACAATCTTGCAGGCCAAGAGCTGAAGTTGCCACATGGTGGCAGCTGCAAGGCCATAGCACCTCAGCAGCTTCTCGCCCCAGGGAAAGAGGCCTACCACACTCTCAAACTACCAGATCCCAAAGTCCACACTGCACTGACCTCTCACTTTGTCCTTAGCATCTACATGTTGATAATTCTGGAAACCACCATAGCTGCTGGTGATCTGAAGTCCCTCCAGCCAGTGGCTTGTCAGGCCCTCCCTGAGGCTAAAACCTCTGGCTCACTCAGGGCTGGACTTAGCTCCTAGAGCGCTGTGCTAGCTGCTCCCTGTCAGCCTGCTGAGTTGTCCTCAGTGGGAGGTTAGCTTCTCTGTGTCATTTTGTGGGTTCTATAGTTCCAAAGTTTGTTCAGAGTCACCTTTTACATGAATTGAAGGAGGTGGGAGCCCCGCAGAAGTCCTGTTTCTAATTCCTCCATCTTGACTCCCCCCCCCCACCTCTTTCTTTTTACAGATGAGGAAACTCAGATCCAGGGAATTGAAGAGGCTTGCTCAGGTTTACACATAGTATCAAAGATATAGAACTGGATGGAACCTTAGAGACCACTGAGTCCAACTCTTCATTCTGCAGAGAGGTAGTAGGCATCAAAGGTGAGATCTTAAGCCATTTCTTCTGATGGTTGCAGGTGGACAAAGGAGGCAGAAGAACAGTTGGTATAGAGAAATCTACCATGATGAAATTCCCCATTATGCCTCCAAGTAGATGATTCAGTGTGCTGCTTATTAATTCCTGCCACTCCCTCACTTCCCTCACCCACTCTCTCACTTCCCTCACCCACTCTCACCTCCATAAAGGCTTTTAGCTCTACCCTGCTGGGGATCTGTAACATGGAACTAAGAGAGCATTCACTGCTTTTGGGTTCATGCACCTCTGCAAGGAGCCTTGCCTACTGACATCTTCAGCTACACATTAGGTTCAGGGTTATAACCAGGGCAAAGCCACCGGGGCTTTGGCTCCAGGCTGTTGAGTTTGGAGGGGGCTTTACAGATCCCACAGTCCTTCAGCAGCCAGGCAGAAGCATTAGATCTTAACATCCCATTAAGCATTAGGTACAATGGGAAGCAAACAAATGATGGATGGCAGTGAGTTCTCACCTCACTTGCTCCCTTCCTTAAATGAGGGTGTGCTTCACATCCCCCATCTTGCATACTCTTGGTGATACTTGCCCCAGGAGTAAAAATTCCTCATTTCTCCTCAAATTGAGTTTTTTGGTATCAATCCTGAGAAATGTGTATACTGACATTTCCAAACTGGCTTCCACATTATGATGACTTGCCAGTGGCAGAAAAATTGTCCTCTGAGGAATTTCAGATCGCATTTTAAACATTTGCAATTATGACAAATGATCAAGGAATTGTTGATAAAGCACAAATATAAATCCTAACACATCAGTGCAGTCTCTGTCTGACTATATACTATAAAACATATCATTTCAGAGCTCCTAAACTCTGACTCAGTCAACATTTAGGACTGCCTTCAAAATATAACAATAATAATAACACCAAATTCTCTAGCACTACAAATAAAGGTTTACAAAGCACTTTCTTGACAACTATTCTTTCATTTTCTTAAGTCTCTAGACAATCAACAAAGCAAGAAATCAAGGCCTGCTTTGTAGTGTTCACTGATTTCTGAAGCTCTAGCATACCCCTAGAACAAGCCACTTAAAACTAGGTTGCCCTTTTCCATGCGTAACAAAGACAACAGGCCCCTGTCCAAGTGCAGAATCAATTTAGAAATCACTCAGGCAATGGAGAGATGGTTTTGCTGTGATAAAGAAGAAAATGAACAAAAAGCTGAAATCTCATCTTCATTTCTGGCGGAGAGGAAATGAAGTAGAACATTTGTGCTTCTGCCCCCACCCCGCCAAAAAAGCTCATATCCTGGAAGAGATAGAAAGGATGCGCCTTAATATCTCTGTCTAGCTTGGACGTGCTGAGAGTTCATGACATGAAGCCCCAGAATTCCTGGCTTTGGAGACCATGCCCATAGGAGGTACCTCCGTGAGTGGACAGACAGACTTTTGGCTTTTCACCATCTAATCTGCAAGGCTCCTGGGGAGGTAGCTCTCTTCCCTTTGAGGATTGTTTTAAAAGGCTTACCTACTGGCTCTTCTTCTCTTATCAATGCCACCCAGGTTGTCTTTTTTATCTGTTCCTTCCTTATTCCCTCTAAAGTAACTAGAGTACTGTGAACCCTCAAGGCCATAGTTTCTTCAAATGGAAAATGAGGTCATTGGCCTTGTTGACAGCTAAGGTTCCTTTCAGCTCAAAATCTATAATTGCATGTGGGCCTCTGCTCTCCTCCCTAGAACACACATACACATTCTCTGATTCTTTTTCTGCTTTCCCAAATTTTCAATTTCCTCATAGGTTCACTCTACTGTAGAACCCCTGCTTGGTATTGGTTCCAGACATTCACTGGGTCTTTAGACCAATCAGAAGGCTATAATTTAGAGTCTGAAAGTTATCTATCTATAGTATAATTATAAGAGGTTTGTCAGACCAGCCTTGGACCGGAGTTAGAAAGATGGAGGGCTGAGGAAAGCCCATTGTTCAATTTTTGTTGTTAGCATTAAAAACTTAGAAATTAACAAAGAGAAAATCAGGGCTTGATTGATTCTTTTGTTGACTGTCTAGACTTAAGAAAGAGATAGACGATATTGATTAGAGAAACGCAAATCAAAACAACTCTGAGGTACCACATCTCACCAGTCAGATTGGCTAAGATGACAAAACAGGGAAATGACAAATGCTGGAGAGGATGTGGAAAAATTGGAACGCTAATGCATTGCTTGTGGAGTTGTGAACTGATCCAACCTTTCTGGGGAGCAATCTGGAATTATGCCCAAAGGGCTATAAATAATTTCATACCCTTTGACCTAGCAATACCACTTCTAGGGTTGTATCTCAAAGAGATTATAGAAGTGGGAGGAAGAACCATATGTACAAAAAAATATTTATAGCAGTTCTTTTCATGGTTGCAAAGAATTGGAAATTAAGGGGGTTCCCATCAATTGGGGAATGGCTGAACAAGTTGTGGTATATGCATGTAATAGAATACTATTGTGCTATAAAAATGAGGAGCAGATGGACTTCATATTTACCTGTAGAGGCTTATACAAACTAATGCTGTGTGAGAAGAGTAGAACCAGGAGAAATTTGTACACAATTACAGACACAACATATGTGTGATGACCAACTATGATAAACTGGACTCTTCTCAGCAATGCAGTGTTATAAGTCAATCCCAAAAGACCAGGATGGAGAGAGATGTCTACATCTAGAGAAAGAACTGAGTTTGAATCCTGATTGAAGCAAACACTTGATCTTTTTCTTGTTTGGTTTTATTTCCTCTTTACCATTTTTCATTCCATCTGGTACAATCCGCCTTTGTAACCTGACTAATGTCTAATGTGAAAGTATTTGCAGATACTATACTTGATTGTATGCCGTCATGGGGGGAGGGGAGGGAGGGAAAGAAAATTTGAAACTCAAGGAATTGTGGAACTGAATCTTGTAAACTAAAAGTAAACAAACAAATTAATAAAGAAAAAAAGACTTCCAAAAAAAGAAAAAATGAGATGGAATGTAAATGCAAATTAAACTTAAAAGTGTGTTTGGTGTATATATGTCTATAGGTATACATAGATAGAGGGCACAGGACCAATAGGAAGGGATAATACTTAAAAGGTTAAATGAAGAGGTGAGAGAGGAATATACTGAGAGGAGATGGGGAGAGACAGAATGGGGTAAATTAATATAGAAGAGGAAAGGGAAAATGGTTACAATGGAGGGGAAGAACAGGAAGGTAAGGGAATGGGTCAACCTTTTTCTCATTGAATTTGGCTTAGGGAGGGAATGACATACACACTAAATAAGGTATCTCACCCTACAGGAGAGTAGGAGGGAAGGGGATGAGAAGGGGGATGATGGAAGCTAGGGCAGGCTGGGGGGAGGGAAGTTGGAAGCACCCACTTTTGAAAAGGGACAGGATCAAAGTAGAGAATAGAACAAGTGAGGGGCGGGATAGGATGGAGGGAAATATAGTCAGCCTTTCACAATAAAACCACTATGGAATTGTTTTACATAGCTACACATGTACAACCTACATTGAATTGCTTATCTTCCCAGTAAAGGTAGGTGACAAGGGAGGAAGGGAATGAATCTGGAATTCAAAGTTTTAAAATCAAATGTTTAAATATATATATATATATATATATATATATATATACAAATATATTATTAATATTATGTTACATGTAACTGGGAAATGAGATATACAGGCACTGGGGCATAGAGATCCACTGTGCCATACTGGAAAGTTGGAGGGGGTATGGAAAAAGATATGGGAGAGAGAAGATTGGAGGAGGGGATATCCAGCAGGATTGCTATTTTCGGGTGGTAGGTAGGGGAAAATGGGGAGAAAATTTGTAACTCAAAATCTTGCAGAAATAAATGATGTAAACTAGAAGTTAATAAAGCATTTGATAAAAAAAGAATGTGTTTGACACGCATTTTGTTTTCAGAGAGCCAATTACTAACCATTTACCAGCACACCCTTGGTATTACCAGATAGGCAGTGATGCCTTAGTTATGGTCTTATGGTTCAAACAAATGGGGATTATAAATCCCTATAAGGATCAAATACATACATATGTACATACATACCAAGCTAGAAAAAAGGTTTTGGAAATAAAGGCATAGGTGCAAATTGGTATCTTTCACATTGATCCTTTCTGTTCACTGAAGACTTTTTGTGTCTCTGTTCAATTTGCTAGGCAATGGGGGGGGGAACAAAAAGGTGGTACCTTCCCAGAACTCACAATTTGGTAAGGGAGACAAATGTGTCTACATAAACAGCATTAGAGGGTGGAGTGAAAAGTACTTGGCTCAAGGTCCAGAGACAGAGACACAACACTTAACTTTCT
This sequence comes from Gymnobelideus leadbeateri, assembly GCA_011680675.1. Lineage (NCBI taxonomy): Eukaryota > Metazoa > Chordata > Mammalia > Diprotodontia > Petauridae > Gymnobelideus > Gymnobelideus leadbeateri. The sequence continues at coordinate 5,932 of WOXC01002357.1, read as the reverse complement.
GGGCATCACTTTCATCTGTAAAATGAGAATAATGGTTTGTAATAAGCATAATGAAAAGAGAATATGATCAATGGCAGAAGACCAAAGGAATTCCCTGAAATTTCAGAGGGAGGAAAGAGCAAGGGAAGAATCAGGAGATGCTTCCTGCAGGAGGCAGTATTTATGCCAAGTCTTCAATAGGTAAAGGAGAAAAAGGAGGGGAGAAAAGTAAGAAGTATATAGTAGTTTAAGGTTTACAAAGCACTTTAGGTAAATTCCCTCACTTGAGCTACATAACCCTACAAGCAAGGTACTGTCATTATCCGCATTTTACAGATAAGGAAACTGAGGTGGTGAGAGTTTAAGTGGCTTGTCTAAAGTCACAGAGATAAGTGTGTGAGGCAGGATTCAAACTCAGGTCTTCCTGACTCCCAAGTCAAGTGTCCTATCTAATATGCCACCTAATACAGGGAATGGAGCAAGGTGGGGTGTGGAAGATGGAAGATGGTTAGTATAGGTTGGAACCAGATTGTTCTCTGTATGACAGGCTGAGGACTCTGGATTTATCCTGTAGGCCATGGGGAATCAGTCAATGTTTTGGAGGGAGAGTTACATGATTTTATCATCTTATACCTGCACTACTGCAATTACCTGCTGGTTGCTTGTTGTCTTTCCTTGCTCTGGTTCATCATCCACTCCGCTATCACAGTGGGGGTTTTCTTAAAGCTCAGCTCTGACCGTGTCACCTCTCTACTTAAGCAACTCCATTGGTTCCCTATTGTCTCCAGGATCAAACATAAAATCCTCTGTTTGGCTTTGAAAGCCCTTTTATAACCTGGCCCCTCCATCCCTAGTCTTTTTCCACTTCCCCCCCCTCCCCACATATTCTTCTAATACTACAAAATGCCAAAAGAAGAGTTCATATTTTAACAGAGGAAACAGTGAGCTATTGAAGTTACTTGAGGAGTGGCCTGACATGGTTACACCTCAGTTCCCCTTTTCACCTACTTTTTCACAGGATCAGATACCCACATTCTGCTTTCTGTAAGCCACCACAACAAAAAAAAAAACCTTGGAGCTGTAAAACTGAAAGGGCTTTCACCATAACTTTTTAAAAACACATTTCAACAGTACTTTTTTTCCCCAAACATATATAAAGTAGTTTCCCCATGGCTAATTAGATTGAACAACCTCCAGAAATAATTACATTAGCAAGAACAAGTGATGCGTTAAACAATTTCATCATTACTTTGCTTACGTTGGGGAAACAAACTGAGTCTTTAAAATAGACTCTATGATATAGAAAAAAATAAAAAAGGAAAGAAAAATAAACAAGAAAGAGAAAAGAAAAATCATATGGTCACAACTGCATTAAGCAAAAGTGTCTCTGAATTTGAGGCTGAGATATTTGAGATGTTTGATCTCGCCTCCAAAAATTGGCACGTGATAGCCAGAGGGCCGAAGTTTGGCCGAGTTTCATTTGATGGTAAGTGTATGCCTAGAAAAGCATAAAAATGGGCCTAAAATAGGTTGAGGGGCATTCAAGAAAAAGCTTAAGCATGGTTGCTACGGAGTTAGACAAACTCCCAGCTGAAATCAAAGGGAAGCAGGCCAGGAGAGACCTTTAAGGTAATGGGAAAAAATGGAGATTTTCAGCTTTATGGGGGAAAAAATAGAATCTATTTTGTTTGATTGTTAACTGGGCTTCCCAGAGATTTGCCTTATCCCTTTCTTTCTACCATTAGTTTGTGGAGCAAGAAGGATAGAGCTCATTAAAACTTCTTCCTTGCCCTGCCCACTGGTCCAACTCCACTAATAAAGAAAGACAAGCTTCCCAATGCTGTCTTGGCTCATTAATTGCAAAGATGATAGAAGGCCAAAAGGAATGGTTGCCCAGTGGTCAACCCAGAAGAGAACCTGCAAAATGTGCCAAAGGTCATGTCACAGAGCCAGTGGCCGTCTCTTCATGTAGCCAGATGATCTGGGGCTTTGGATAAAAATAATCAACACTTCGTCAGGGCTTTTGGCTTTGTGAAGGGCTACACATACATTATTTGACTATGGCACATGCTGGTACAGGGAAGAGAGGGCTTCTTCTGGAGTCAGGACCTGGACTTAAACGCCACCTCAGATGGGAAACCGGAATAAAACATAACCGAGCAAGGCTTCAGTTTTCTCATTTCTAAATTTAGGGGCCTATGATCCCAAACATAGGAATTATGGGCCTCAGTTTCCCTTTCTGAACTAGACAGCCTCTGAAGGCCCTTAGAATTCTAAATCTAGGCTCACATGATCCTAAGACACTTCATCTTTTACTTTTTAATTTTTTTTTTTTTTAAGCAATTGGGGTTAAGTAGCTTGCTCAAGGTTACACGGCTAGTCATTTGATTTATGCGTGGGTGCTCATTTTCTGAGGCCGGATCTGATCTCGGGTCATCCAAACTCCGAGACCGACGCTCTTACTCACTGCGCCACCTAGCCGCCCCTTTAGGGCAATTGGGGTTAAGTAACTTGCCCAAGGTCACACGGCTAGGTTTTTGTTTGTGCGGATTAAGTGTCGGAGGCCGGCTCCGAACTCAGGTCCTTCTGATTCCAGGGCCGGCGCTCTACTCACTGCGCCACCTAGCCGCCCCTTACTTTTTAATTTTAATCAATTACCTGGGTGCCCTTTGAAGTCCCTTTCAGCTTCCCATCTATGCTTTTCTGAATATCACAATAACCTGGGAGATGGATGCTACCTATCAGCCCCATTTTTGTAGCTGAGGGAACTGAAGCAGAAAACAGTTTAAATGATGCATGCCAGTAAGTGACATAGATGGGAATGGAACCCAGGTCTCACATAAGCCTAACTCTAGCACTCTTTCCATGATGCCATGTTACTTCTGAGATGAGTGACAGACTAGAAGGGTGTGGGTCTCATTAAGGGGACAAAGAACTAGGTGATGGCACTCAGGGCCCCCTTTGTCTCCACTATGAAACCTACAAGGCATATTAGGGCTCAATGCACTAGAACCAAAGAGGAATAAAAAGAATGGGTGTATACACGTATCAGACTTGGAAGCAGAATGGATGCCCTCATTTTATAAAGTAACTAGGAATGACTTGCCCATGGTCAAACAGGCATTAGATGTCAATGTCACAATAGGAATCCAGGTCCTCGAACTCAAGATCCAACATTTTCCCCCTTTACTCCAGGAATACTCCTCCCATTCATTCTTATGACATCTTATGGCACTTTCTCCCCAAAAGCCCTTTAGAGTAGGAAGTGGCAGTGACATTTTCACAATTTAGTAGATGAGGAAACTGAGGCTTAGAGAGGTGAGGCTGTGCTCTTTTTAGTCCTCTTACTCCTTGCTTCCCCTTATTTAGTCTGTGATTCAATGACACCAACTTCCTTATTGTTTCTCAAACCAGATACTCTGGTCTCCTAAGCCCACATATTTTCACCAGATGTCTTCCATTAACTAGAAGTCTTTTGCTCCTTATCTCCAGCTGCTGAGATCCTTCAAGTTCCAGCTAAAAATCTCACCTTCTGGGTGGAATCAAAATGGCTGAGTCAAGATATCAGAGTAGTAACAGCACTTCTGAGGGATTCCGGCTCCCACCACTTCCAAATGTATGTAAAAGAGGACTCTGAACAAACTATGGAGCTACAGAACCCACAAAATGACACAGAGAAGCTAACTTGCCACTGAGGATAGTCTGGCAGCCCAGCAGGGAGCGGCTAGCACAGCACTCTGGGAATCCAGCCCAGGCCTGCCTGAGTCTTGAGTCCGAGGTTTTAGCCCCAGGGGGCTGGACCTGCAGCCAGCTGGAGGGACACCAGAACACCAGTAGCTGTGGCGTTTCTAGAATTATTAACACATAGATGCCTAGGACAAAGTGAGAGGTCAGTGCCCTGTGGACTTTGGGACTGGTTGAGAGAGCATGTTGGCCTCTTTCCCTGGGGGCAAGAAGCCGCTGATTAGCCATGCAGCCTGCCATGTTGCCATGCAGCCTGCCATGTTGCAGCTTCAGCTCCTGGCCTGCAGACTGTAGGGGGATCTGGCAATCAGTCTGGGGGTGGGGATTAGTCACTCTTGCTTTATCCTTCTTAGATCTGGATTGCAGTCTGGGGTGGAGGTCTTGGGGTATGTGACCAGCTTGCCAGAGCATGTGGAAGATTCAGAGAGGGCATCCAACTAATACCTCTGGCAGGTGAGCAAACCCCAGCATTTGGGACAAAAGCTCCCCAGGCTGGTGGCAAAGTCCTACTGTGACAACAAGCCCAAAAGTCAAGTAACTGAGTGGCAACATGCTTTGGGAAAGGAAAGAAAATAAACAGAAAGATTCAACATTAGGCTCCTATTTTAGGGGCAGAGAGGAGCGAAGCATAGAACAGGAGGGGGACTGGGAGGTCAGAACTCCTGCACCAAAAGCCCCAACTGAAAATACAAGCTGGCTACAGGCCATAGAGGACCTTAAGAAGCAGATAAGAGATATGGAAGAAAATGAGAAAGATGCAAGAAAAGTATGAAATGAATCAACAGCCTGACTAAGGAAAATAACACCTTAAAAAATAGACTAAATCAAATGGCAAAAGAGGTTCAAAAAGGCAATGAAAAATAAGAATGCCTTAAAAAGCCAAATTTGCCAGATGGAAAAAGAATCTCAAAAGCTCACTGAGGAGAATCATTCCTTCAGAATTAGACTGGAGCAAATGGAAGCCAGTGACTTTATGAGAAATTAAGATGCTGTTAAACAGATCCAAACAAATGAAAGAATGGAAGGCAATGTGAAATATCTCATGGGAAAAACCACTGACCTGGAAAATAGATCCAGGAGAGATAATTTAAAAATTGTTGGACTACCTGAAAGCCATGATCAAAGAAAGAACCTAGAAATCATCCTTCAAGAAATTCTCAAGGAAAATTGCCCTGATGTTTTAGAGCCAGAGGGGGAAATAGAGGTTGAAAGAATCCACCAATCACTTCCTGGAAAAGATCCCAAAAAGAAAACTCCTAGGAATATTATAGCCAGGTTCCAGAATTCCCAGATCAAGGAGAAAATATTACAAGCATCCAGGAAGAAACAATTTGAATACTGTGGAAACGCAATCAGGATAACACAGGATCTGGCAGCTTTTACACTGAGGGATCAAAGGGCATGGAATATGATATTCCAGAGGGCAAAAGAGCTGGGATTAAAACCAAGAATCACCTACCCAGCAAAACTGAGTATCTTGTTTCAGGGGAAAATATGGTCAGTCAGTGGAATGGAGGACTTTCAAGCATTCTTGAAGAAAAAAACAGAGTTGAATAGAAAATTTGACATTCAGATACAAGAGGCAAGAGATGCTTGAGGAGGTAAACAGGGAAAAGAAATCATAAGGAACTTATCAAAGTTGAACTATTTACATTCCTACATGGAATAAAGATAACTATAACTGATGAAACCTTTCTCATTATGAAAATAGTTGAAGAATGGTATATGGGCATATGAATATATATGTGAATGTGTATATATATATACATATATGTATACATATATATATGTTTACAGGCATACATAGATATGTATGACATATGTATGATAGAGGGCACAGGTCAAATTCAATAGGAAGGGATGATACTTAAAAGGTGAAATTAAGAGGTGAGAGAGGAATATAACACGAGGTGAAGGGGAGAGACAGAATGGGGTAAACTATCTCATATAGAAGAGGCAAGAGAAAATGGTTACCTGGGAGGGGAAGAACAGGAAGGCAAAAAGGCAAAACCTTATTCTTATTGAATTTGGATCAGGGAGAGAATGACATACATACTAAATAGGATATCTCACCCTACAGGAGAGTAGGGGGGAAGGGGACGAGAAGGGGATGATGGAAGTGAGGGTGTGAAGGAAGGGGGGGAGGGAAGTTGGGAGCACCCACTTTTGGAAAGGGAGAGAATCAAAGTAGGAAATAGACAAGTGGGAG
>WOXC01002356.1:0-177090 GCA_011680675.1 Gymnobelideus leadbeateri | reverse complement strand
AATGCCTGCACATATTATCTCGCTATTACAAGCATAAGAGTATTAATAATAGTATTTATATATATTTGAAACATTTAATGTTAAGACCTCAAATTTCAGATCCATTTCCTTCCTCCCTTGTCACCCATTCCCTCTTGGGAGATAAGTAATTCAGTATATGTTGTACATGTCTAGCTATGCAAAAACATTATCATAGTAGATATATTGTACAAGGCTGCTTATAATTCCCTCCCACTCATCCCACCCCCCACCTGGTCCATTCCCTACATAATCCTGTCCCTCTTTATAGTGGGTACTTCCAACCTCCCCTCCCCCCAAGGATGCCCTCCCATCCATCATCCCTCCTCCCATCCCCCTTCCCCCTATCCTGCTGCAGGTTGAGATATCCCATTTAGTATGTATGTCATTTTCTCCCTGAACCAAATTCAGTTTGAATGTGGTTTTGCCTTTTTAGCCTTCCTTATTCTCCCCCTTTTGCAACCACTTCCCCTTGCTTCTTCTACATGGGATAGTTTACACTACCCTGTCTCTCCCCATCTCCTCTTGCCACTTTCCTCTCTCACCTCATAATTTCATCCCTTGAGTATTCTCCCTTCCCAACAAATTCAACTTATGCCCTATCCATATATAACTGTAACCATATACACACACATTCACACATATGTATTCATATGACCACACCCCCTTCTTCCATTATTTTCATAGTGAGAAAGATATCATCAGTCACAGTTATTGCTTTTCCATATAGGAATGTAAATAGTTCAACTTTGATAAGTTCCTTTTGATTTCTTTTCCCTGATTACCTTCTCAGGCATCTCTTCCTTCTTGTGTCTCAGTCTCAAATTTTCTATTCAATTCTGGTTTTTCCTCAAGAATGCTTGAAAGTCCTCATTCCACTGAATGACCATATTTTCCCCTGAAACAAAATACTCAGTTTTGCTGGGTAGGTCACCCTTGGGTTCATTCCCAGTTCTTTTGCCCTCTGGAATATCATATTCCATGCCCTTCGATCCCTCAGTGTAGAAGCTGCCAGGTCCTAGGCTATTCTGATTGTGTTTCCACAATATTGAAATTGTTTCTTCCTGGCTGCTTGTAGTATTTTCTCCTTGATCTGGGATTCTGGAACCTGGCTATAATATTCCTGGGAGTTTTCTTTTTGGGATCTTTTCAGGAGGTGATCAGTGGATTCTTTCAACCTCTATTTTACCCTCTGGATCTAAAACATCAGGGCAATTTTCCTTGAGAATTTCTTGAAGGGTGATTTCTAGGTTCTTTCCTTTGATCATGGCTTTCAGGTAGTCCAATAATTTTAAATTGTCTCTCCTGGATCTATTTTCCAGGTCAGTGGTTTTTCCCATGAGATATTTCACATTGCCTTCTAATCTTCCATTTGTTTGGATCTGCTAAACAGCATCTTGATTTCTCATAAAGTCACTAGCTTCCATTTGCTCCAGTCTAACTCTGAAGGAATGAATCTCCTCAATGAACTTCTGAGATTCTTTTTCCATCTGGCAAATTCTACTTAAGGCGTTCTTCTCCTCATTGCCCCTTGGGCCTCCCTGCCATTTGAGCTAGTCTATTTTTTAAGGTGTTGTTTTCCTCAATCAGGCTGTTGACCCTCATTTCATACTTTTCCTGCATCCTTCTCATTTCTCTTTCCAATTTTTCCTCCACTTCTCTCATTTCATTTTTAAAGTCCTTCTTAAGGTCCTCTATGACCTGCAACCCGCTCATGTTTTCCCCTGGGGCTTTTGGAGCAGGACTTCTGACCTCACAGTCCTTTTCCTGCTCTATGCCCCCAAAATAGGAGTCTAGGGTTGCATTTTTCTGTTTCCTTTGCCTTGGCATGTTGCCACTTAATTGCTTGATTTTTGGGCTTGTTGCCACACTATGCCTTTAAGGCCAGCTAGAGGAATTTTCGTCCCGAACGTGTGGGGGGCAACTTCCGTTTCTGGAAAGCTGTAAACCCACCCACGACTTCCACCCTAGATCACAATCCAGATCCAGGGAGGTTAAAGCAAGAGCGATTACCCCCCAAGACTGATCGCTGGATCTCCCTACAAATTTGCAGGCTGGGAGCGGGAGCTGCCTGTGAAAACTACAAAATGGCGTTTGTCCTCAGAGGCTTCTAGCCCCCAGGGGAGGGAGCCGACGCATTCCCTAATACCAGTCCCAAAGTCCATAGGACACTAACCTCTTACTTTGTCCCAGGCAAGTCTATGTTGATAATTCTGGAGTCGCCACAGCTCCTGGTGTTCTGGGGTTCCTCCAGCTGGCTGCTGGCCGTGCCGCCCTGGGGCTAAAACCTCGGCTCATGCGGACCTGGGCTTGGCTCGGCTCGGCTCCTGCACTCTGCGCGCTGCACGCTGCCAGGTCCCAGACCACTGCACTGGTCCTTCCTGCAGGGCTGCTGGGCTGTCCTCAGTGGGAGTTTAGCTTCTCTGTGTCATTCTGTGGGTGCTGGGGCTCCAGAAATTGTTCAGAGTCCCCTTTTACATCGTTTGGGGGGAATGTGGGGGCAGAGTGGCTTGGATGAGCTGTTTCTACTCCACCATCTTGGCTCCGCCCCCGCACTCCTTTTCTAAATCAAAGGTTTATGAACTTATATAGAAATTATTTATAATTTTGTAGCATGCAACTTGTTCAGACAGCAGAAGGAATTCATTTCTTCCACAAAATAAAGTGTCCTTTTTCAAAGTTGCTGTTGCCACAGCTTTCAGCAATACGAATACACACCAAAACACATTATTTAATAATCCTAAAGTTTCTAGTCTTCAGAGTGCAGGGCTGACTTCCTAAAGAAATACAAAGTGGTACCAGCTCTCAAGAAACCTGCTGAAATGGACTATTTACACACTTTATATACATCAAGGTCGTTTGCTTCTTTTTTTATGCCCAGCACTTAGCACAGTGCCTGGCACATGGTAGGTACTTAATAAGTGTTGATTGACAAAAGAAAGTGTAGAATGGGGGAAATTTCCCCTCTATCTTGTTTCAATACAGAATTGATAACATGATGTTTATACATATCAACTGTGAATACATGATTGGTTAAATAATGGATAAAACAAAATAAGCTAAAAGATGAAAAGGAAAGATTATATAGCATTGAGTTAGTAGGCAATATTTTCATTTCAGTATGAAAACTGATAACTTGCATTGAATAATTAGTTGAAGTGTTACACCATTTTATAAATGCTCTAGGTAGGCATAAATGCACTGTTAAGGATTGTAGGCATCTATCTTTCTTGTACATGCACAGTATCACTATAATCCTTCTTTCCCTTCTTGTTTCCTTCCTCTTCCTCTCTCTCTTTCTCTCTTTTTCTTTTTTCCATTCCTTCCTTCCTTCTTTCCTTCCTTCTTTCCTTCCTTCCTTCCTTCCTTCCTTCCTTCCTTCCTTCCTTCCTTCCTTCCTTCACTTCCTACCTTCATTGTGATTTCATCTGATTATGGAGCTCCCAGAGGAAAAAAAAACACTCTAGTTATGAAGATAAGACAAAACTCTTTGACAGAATTGCAGGAAGTTTCCTGAGACACTGAGAAGTTAAATGGTCATGTAGGGGTGGGGTAGGGGAGACAGAGAAAAAGGGAAAGGAATACATATTTATTTATGGCCTACTATGTGCTAGGCACTGTGATAAGTGCTTTATAGACATTTCATTTGACACAGCTAGTATGCATCAGAGACAGGATTTAAATCCAGGTCATCCTGACTCCAAGGCTATCTCCGTGTTCCAGTATAATAATATATTATAACTATATAACTATATATATATATATATATATACACATATATAACTATAATTATCAATGCAAAATATTAAATAAAATATTGCTGAAGAGGTTACAGTGATATATTTTAAAAATTATTTATTGTGATGTATGGTAATTTAGTTGTACTTAAACCAGAAGTGCAAAGATGGTTCAATATTAGGAAAACTATAAACATAATTAATCTTAATGAAAATAATGAAAATAACATGATTCTATTAATAGATGTTGAAAAGACTTTTTGACAAACTAATATCATTTATGTTAAAATGGTAAGAAAAAACCCATGCGAATAAAACACCTTTATCAGTACGAGGAAAATCATTTCTCTAAAACCATGGGCTAGCTAATGTTATTTGTAATGGAGAAAAATGCTGAAAGCCTTCAGAATAGGAATGAATTCAGAATGTCTTTTGGATTCTGGATATTTTTTTCCATGTGGTTTGAATTGCCAGGTATATCCATGTGATGTGGAGAAGAAATAAAAGTAATAAGTATAGGCAAATCTCTGTTTGCAGATAACATGACTGTTTAGTAAACCAGAGAACTCTAAATAAACAAAAATGTTCTATTAATAAAATTTGATCAACAAAATTGAGACAATTGACAGCTTTATAAACATAGAGGCATTCATATTTGTGCATATGAGATCTTCTCAATTGGATAGTAAGCTCTTGGTGAGCAGAAATTGTATCTTATACCTCTAAACATTTTCTCTAGTCTATTCTGTAAGGCTTAACACACCAAATACTTATTCATTGAATGAATGATAGATAATAAAAAAGTATGGCTATCTTGTAAGAAAATAATTGGATGGCCATTTTTTTGTGATAAGGGTAATAAATGAAAAATCTTTTTTTTTTTCTTAAGCAATTGGGGTTAAGTAACTTGCTCAAGGTTACACGGCTAGTCATTTGATTTATGCGTGGGTGCTCATTTTCTGAGGCCGGATCTGATCTTGGGTCATCCAAACTCCGAGGCCAGCGCTCTTACTCACTGCGCCACCTAGCCGCCCCTTTAGGGCAATTGGGGTTAAGTAACTTGCCCAAGGTTACATGGCTAGGTTTTTGTTTGTGCGGATTAGGTGTTGGAGGCCGGCTCTGAACTCAGGTCCTTCTGATTCCAGGGCCGGCGCTCTATTCACTGCGCCACCTAGCCGCCCCTAAATGAAAAATCTTACGCATCTGAATATTAACTTCAAATTCAATAACAGATATTTTTAAAGTCTGCTCCCCTGCAAGTAGTATGGAGATATCATTGAATGGCTTAAAGGGAGACAGAATGGACATCTCTAGTCTCTTCTCCCACCCTCCTCCAAGGAGATTTTAATTCTTGCCTGAAAGAGAAGCAGGAGGTGGAGCGAATGTCACTCTGCTCTCTTCAGAGAGGGAGTACCGGGCTAGATTCATATCTATCTGTTCCTTTAAATATTATTAATCTAGGGTGTGTGATCAGGTTTAACCTAACTTCTGATTGTTACTATATTATTGGAAGGGAAACAGGACCCCAACTCTATATCCAAAGCTTAACCCTCTTTCCCACCAAATATACTAGTTCCACATTGAACACAAGTAATAACTATAAAAGAAAACTCACTTATGTACATTGATAGCAAAACAGAAATCAGAGAAGGTGTATTTAGGAGAACATATACCAGGCAATAGAGAGTGAAGGAGCTCTCTCATTGGGAGTAAAGTAACTCAGGTCATCCGAGTGAGTGTCCTGGATCTCACCCAAGGGGAAGCTCCCCAAAGTCTCTAGGGTAGCAGACTTGGAACTGGGACATAATAGAGAGACTGCCCTCTCCTCTCATGTCTTCCCAGAGACTTTTCTTTCCATATCCTCAAGTGGGATTGGCCTCTTGAATATGGAAGCCAGAAGTACCTTAAGTGACTACAAAGCCTAAAGTGACTTGAAGAAGATGCAACAAAAACTCAAAGACAATTTGAAGAAAACTCAAGAGACTGAAGAGATTTTCTCTTGTCAACTCAGCCCTGCCTGACATGCAGAGCATTTATCTCTATCAATAAAAGAGTTTCATGCCAATGGACTTTGGGACTATGGTTATGTATAGGACACAGAAATCTAATGTACTCTTCTGAATAACGTCTCAGATTATCTAATGATTTTATTAAGTTTAAGTTTTTAAATTAAATTTAATTAGTTAAATTTAATTAAATTTTTAATGTGAAAGTATGTTTGCATCTTTTATTCTTTCTCAAAATTATGCAATTCAAATTATCAACTATATTTTAGAATATTTTTATGTTTAACTCATCAAAAATCTAAATTACGAAGAAAGTTTATCGATTAAATCAAATGTGTTTCTTGTCATCATTTAAAAGAACTGCATTAAATTTATACCGCTGGACATATAAGTAGTTGTGAAACATATTTAATTCCCTTAAGGTTTGTAATAGGATGCTTTTTATTGCACTTGCTTTTTCTCTTTGTCCTGTGTTTAACATTTGAATATCTTTTTTTACTTTCAAATATGTGAAATCTATTATTTTTTTTTTAAAGAAAACTCAATGCATTACCATTTCAATGAAGTGCTCTCTTTCCAGAGTGCTCACCTCAAACTATGAATATTTTCAGTGAAACCTGGGGGATTGTAAATCATCTTCTTTTCCAAAATTTCTCCCCCACAGAGATCTAGGCTACTAACTCAGGTATAATCTCCAAAATATGTTAAATAGGGGTCACACTATTGCAAAGATGACTAGATCCTGACTGCTCTATGGAGAATAGACTCATTTTAGGTTTGGGTATGATTTCAGTTTAGATAAAAAAATGTTTTGTTCATATGAAATTCACAAAAATATAAGGTTGGATTCATAAATTATGTAAGAAGTTGCTGTATTTTTCTCACATTTGAAATTTTTTGCTTCCTGTTACTGTTGAAATATATAATAACCAATCAAAAAGATAATCACATTCAGGTAGCAAGATATAAACAGACTTCATGACAATTTTTTGGCAATTATTGGTATAATATGATTTTAGAGGCAGAGTTAGGCCCTTGCAGGTCATTGCATCCAACCCCTTATACTAAGAGGTTAAATGTCTTGGCTGGGGTGACACAGCTAATATGTGAAGCAGGATGTGAACTCAGATCTTCCTGATGCCCAGTCAGCACTTTACCCACTAATTCCAATCTACCTCTCAAGACCAAACCCAACTGTAGCAGCAAGCACCCCAGCAACCCTAGAGTGGCTGCCAACACAGGTTCTTAGATCTGCTTTTGTAAAGGAAAGCAACTCACAATGGGTTAACAAGCTTACTTTAATCAATCAAACATATATCATAGATCGTTTACCTAGTTCAGGGGGAAAAGGTCAGTACCCTGAACTTCAGAGTATACAGACAGATCAAACAGACAAGCTTCCAAACTGTCCAACCATTATCAATACCAAATCACAGTTACCAGAGAGCGAAGCATCAACATCTGGGTTTTCAAAGCCGGGGGGCTCTCAACAACAGCTTCCCAGAGTCTCATCTGGTCAAATCACACAACACTTCTCAAAGTGAGCCCCAGAGCAAAGCCTCACATCAGGAATTATATAGCCTTCTCCAGGGTCAGAGAATGTAACCGCCCTCTTGACCCAGTGTCCAATCACACAGCATCAAGATGTGGTCATTCCTGAAAACCAAGCCTCCTACCACAGGCTCCATGTGACCACATTCAGCCTATTAGGGGGCAGAGAATATTTTAGAATTAAAGAAGGTTCTTAGAGTCACTTAAGCCAATCAAAGGGCCCAGGGGCAGGGAAGATCTTCAAATCTGCATTTCCATTACCCCAACCCAACCCTAAGGCCCATGGAGATTGAGTAACTTGTTCAGTCATACTGAAAGTAAGCAACAAAGGCAGGTTCACAATTGTGGAAACTTTATAGGATTTTACAAATATATATATATGAAACCAGTATAAACCTTTATTGATGAAACCAAGGAGGGGGTGATTTGGTTGAGTAATGGGGGAGATTTAGATTTGGTCCTTGCTCCTCATACTTACTAGCTGTTAACTATTGGCTAAGTTGTTTACTCATTAGTTGCTTGGAAGTCATTTAACATTTTCAAATCTCAATTTCTTTATCTGAATAAAAGGGGAAAATTCTATTTTTATCTTTTACTTTATGGGTTTATTGTTTAAATCAATATACATAATACAAGAATATATGTAAAAGCCTCTTGTGTTAAAGTACTTCAGGCTATTATTATTGTTATGAAGTGGTAGGACAGGTAGATCATTATAGTGACATGATAACAGATAGAATGAGAAAAGAGGAAGACAAAAATGGCAGTTAAGTGAAATAAAATGACATTTTAGCATTTTAGGTTCATATATTGTGGTATTCCTGAGGAAAATGTAAGTTATAGGAAAAATGAAACTAAGAGGACTTTTCCCCTGTATCCATAGCTCTAGTGTTCACTGAATGTACAACCTGGCTTTGAGACCCTGAACCCAGAAGTGAAAGATGAACCTCTAAATAGTAAATAAAAAGGCTAAGCCAAGAATTCATGGTCCAAAATGGTATCACCTGAGAAAAGACTGATGGGCTAAAGACTTAAGTCACCTAGCCACTTAACCTCTCCAAGTCTTATTTTTCTTCACTTGCCAAATGGGAGTGAATGATAACTGTTCTTTCTGAATCATAGATTTCCCTAGGGATCAAAAAGTTCTTGAATGATAGGGTGGCTTGAAAACTTTAAAGCTCTATTTAGACATAATATTTGATTATTGTCATATGTATTTATATCAAAAGAATGTCTGTAGTACATTAACTGATGCTTGCATCATGCTTTGAGACTTGCAAAAGAGCTTTACGCTCATTATCTCAGTGAAGCCTCATAACAACCCTGTGAGGAGGTATTAATTATATCCCCATTTATAGAGATGAGGAAATTGAAATTTAGGGTTCAAGTGAATGGCTGTGGTCATGCAGAGAGAGTCAGTTTCAGAGATGGCAATCAAATCCTGTTGTCTCTGGACTACAAGTACACCATTCCATTTCATTCATGATGCTTGCTAGTTTCCTGAGCTGGTCTATTAGGACATGTATCTTGAAAGGACAAAATAGGCCTGTCTTAAAATCGAGTGAGGAGGAAGTAGACTGAATTGCGTTTGTGAAATTAGGCAGTGCTTTTAACAATCCTGAGCTACTCCCTAAAACAGAGAAACATCTTTTAAACACCAATGTTCTTCTAGTGATGTTATAATTCTGCAATATGTGGAACTTCACAATCTCTGGAAAATCTAAATTATTAGTGATTTGAAAGACAATAGAAAAGTTGGCATAAGCACAAGGTGGAATACTAGCTAAGACTTGTTCAAGATGGGTTATAACTAATAACTTGGATAAATTGTATAATTGGAGACAGAGGTAGGCCAGTCATAGGTAAAGGATAGCAGATGGATAGCCTAAATGATACTTTGATACCAAATTATGTTTTAAAAAAAACACAACAAAACTTGAGGAAGGAATCTTGTCAATTATGTGGACCTCTTTTTGAAGGATTTATGGGAAGATATGGTGTAGTAACATTAAGTTTCAGTACCACAGTATGATAGTAGGAATAAGTCTGTCAAATTAGCATTATGGACTCTATTTTGTTTTAAGTATCCACTTTGTGAGCTGTTTCAAGGAAGCTGTTTTTCAGTAGTCAGTTAAACAGCTATGTGTTATAATGGAGTAAAGAATAAGTGTATTCTTTTTGAAAAAATTTTTGGAGGGGGGAAAGTAGAGCAATTGGGGTTAAGTGACTTTCCCAAGGTCACACAGCTAGTAAGTATTAAGTGTCTGAGGCGGGATTTGAACTCAGGTCCTCCTGACTCCAGGGCCAGTGTTCTATTCACTGTACCACTTAGTTGCTCCTTGTGAGTATATTCTTTAACAACTAATAAACATATGTAGACCCTCTGATAAGACAGATCACTGATAGAAAAATATTGTAAACAAATTTGAAGTAAACTATCAATTTATCTTTCAAGAACTTAGCAACATCCTTAGCTTGAAAATATAAAAATCCACCTGATGCCCCAGTCTCTAACCTATCCCTAGGCCATGACTGGGACTACTTCTTGAGATTCCTGTACTTTAGATACCCACAGTCCATCTTTGTTTGAGGACAGTGCTGATTGATGGAGGCTTGCCAGCTGGCCACCTCAGAGAGAGCTTTGGGGTCTCCAGCTGAGCAGAAAGGGTATGAAGGAAGTTTATTTGTACCTCTCCAAATCAGATTGGTGGTTTGTTCTTAAAGGTATTTGCCATATTTGACTAATAAACATTTGATTGGATACGTTGTGAAATATTTACCCAAATTAGTATTTCTGTTTATTAGTTAGCATTACTAACAGTAAATCAGTTATACATGCTTTACATTATTACACTTGGACAAGAATTACACAGTATCAGAAGGCATGGAAGGATTAAATTCTACCAGTGGAAGGAATGGCATATCATTGGGGTCATAAATACCCTGGATTTTGGAAGTGCTTAGCATTGAATAGCCAATTAGAGTGAAATGAGACTGGATTTAATGTCAGGATTATTGGAATAGAGGTCACTGAGTGCTACCTGGCAATTAAAGGGCCCAGAATAGCTATCTACCATAATGAATGGGAAAGAACACTGAATTTGGAATAAGACAATTTAAGTTTGAATTCTTTGCTCTGCTACTTATTGTCTGTATGACTATACAAGATTTCAGTGTCCTCATCTGAAAATGAAGGGATTAAAATAAATGATCTCTAGGATAGCTTCTTGCTCTTTTTTTTTTTTTTTAAATCACACCAACTTTTTAAAAACTGAAATTGGGGACCCTATGTGGAAAAAAAAATCTTGTATATTGATTTCTTCTTCTGAGACTACTAAATATTTAATGTATAAAATAAAGCCTGAAAAGTTTCTGAAAAATAAATTAATTCTCATCAGGCCCAGATGGGTCCAGTTTATACTATTGTCCCAACTTAAGCACATTTAGGTAGCACAGTTGATTAAGTGCTAGACTTGGGGCTAGGAAGATCTGATTTCAAATCCTGCCTCAGAAACTTGCTTGTCATGTGGTCATGAACAAGTCACTTAACCTTTATTTTTCTGTTTATTTATAAAAAGAGGATAATAATAGCAACCACCTACCAGGGTTGTTGTGGGAATCAAATGAGATATATGCAAAGTGTTTTATAGACTCAAAGCTCTAAATAAATGTTATTATTAATTATTATAATTATTCCTCTAAGCCTGAAGAGAAGGATGCTTTTGGGTGTAAAGAGGGGGGAATACTCAGAAGGACCCAAATGGAGAGGTAAAAGGTGATTATAAGCTTTTAACTGGATTGAAAGAGGAGTCAAATAAAAGGGGGGGCATAAAGGAAGAAAGAATAAGACACTTCCTAATATATGTTCATGTAGTGCTAAGATTAATTGATAAACCATTGGAGCTTTGTTAATGCGGTTCTTTGTATGTATTCCTCTGTCCAGTATCATAGTAAAACCACTTTTCATAGGAGGCTAAAAAAAGTATCCTATTTTTTGGGAGCTAGGGGCTAAAGAATGCCTTCTTTCTATGGATAACTGAGAATGTGGAGCCCAGGAAATAGAGGGAAGATAGTATAATATGTCAAAACCTGAAGGGGGCAACATAGAACTGAAACCTGGGTTTTCTGAGGAAAAAAAGAGTAGAGGGAGGATGAAAAAGGGAGAAATGGTTGGTGGCCTTTTTGTATACAGTAGCATCTCAACTTCCCTTGGTAATATGCTTACAATTGTTCAGTTAAACTTATTTAGCAAACGCTCTCTCAACAAACATGCTTATAATAAAGCAAATCCAGTGTGCAGCTTAAAACCAACAAATGTAAGATTAAATCCTATATTAAACCCTATAGGTAAGGAGAGATCCTTTCTATTACAGTTTCATTTTTAGTCTCTACTTCCTGAATTCTCACTCTCAATGGAAAGCTGGGTTTGCAGAGAGTAGATGACCACTCTTACCCTTAGGATTATACCTGGAATTCTGAGGGGTTGCAGGGGTGGGGAAGCTGTGGCCTCGATGCCACTTATAGCTCTCTAGATCCTCAACTGTGGCTCTTTGACTGATTAGGGCCTCACTTGAGTACCTAGAGGGTCACATGTGGTCTTGAGGCCATAGATTCCCTATGCCTGGGTTAGGTTTTCTAGTACTTTGCTCACAGCAAATATTATACATATATAATATATAAATATAATTTTATATTTATATATTATATGCTAACATAATATATAAATATAATTTTATATCTATATATTATATACTAATATAATATATAAATAAAAATAGAATATCTTCTATATTTACCATTGATTACCTGCCAATACCACAATTAGCTTTTAGGAATGGGTATTTACTAAGTTGATAGAATAATAACAGTTGGTACAAAGAACAATATCCCCCAAATCTGGGTCACGCTCATTCACAAATACGCATAGGAACCTTAAGAAAGTAGGCATAGACCTAAATAAAGTCCAATGTTGATGAGCCTCTAGTGTAGAGAACACACGTAACAAAGGAATAACTCATTTTTTCTGTTTACTAGAAGTTGTTTTCTCACTTCAGTAGACCTTATAAAGTTCTCCTTAGATATAGCTCTCTACTGGGCTCTGAGAGGGTATACTTAAGCAGTCCTGAGGCTGCCTTTCCTTAGTATTTCTAGCTTATCCTTGGGCATGGCATTCAGCTGCTGATACAGACACTGCCCTCAATCATTGCTGCTTAGGGAACACTGCTACTGACTTTTGGTGACAGGTGGTTCCTCTGATGGCTCTATTGGGTCTCCCAAACTCACACAATCATGGGATATGTGTGGGGTTAGGGAAGGGAGACTATTTTTTCTCCCCTTTTCACCACCTATCTGCTCCCCCCCACAAGCAACTCCCTCTGAGATCTTCCCTGAAGTCATTTCATCACTGGACTAGCCTGCTATTGGAATGCTGAATTCTGAACTGCCTTGCGGGTTTTATCCATAGCCCCATAGGAGATGATTGACTTTTTTCAACCAACCACAAGATATTTTCTTCCTGGTCAGTCATCTGTTCTCATCCAGTGAACAAAGCAATTCATTCCTCCCAAACTGATTGAGGATCTTGTTCACATGCAGCTTACACTCCTGGATTAATTGATTAGATCAAAACATTTAGTCTTCCTCTGTTTAAATTCACTGGGATATGATTTTCTACTCCTCGATACATTTTCCAGAAGTGGAGAGCAAAAGATACAGGGTGTCTTTGTGTATGTGTATGTGTGACAAATTTGTCTGTATTAAATTTCTTCTTTTGCTTCCTAGGCTTTTAACTCTTTGCCTTAGCTCTTACACAGGCTTCTATTTTGACAGTGTCTAACAATCAAGATTTTTTTTTTTTAAAGCTTAAACCACTTTTCTTTTCACTTTAAAAAGGAATGCTTCAATTTGAGTTTCTAGAAAATGTATACTTTAAAAAACTTTTCAAATACAAGATTACCAGTTAGGCAGATCTTTTAGGAAGTAACATATTTTTATATAATAATATATTATATTTACATAGTGCCTTTGAGCTAGGACTCCCAGTGCACCTTATAAGCCTTGACACACACTAGAAACACTTCACCCACCAGTGAAATATGGTTTCAAATAGGACATATTATAGTCATTCAATCCAGAGTGTGCAGTATTAGAATTATGGATAAAATTGTAATTTGTGGGTGAATTGAAAAAACACCAGTCTTAGGAAAGTAAAGCTTAGAGCTTGTTTGAATCCTTATTTTCTCCCTCTAATTTCCCTTTCTTGACCCAATTATCACTGTTTCTTGACAGGAGAATTAATGAAAGAAATCTCCTTAGCTTCAATTCCATTTCTTCTGTTGCCAAGAAATTCTTTTATATTTTTCTAAATTAATGATGTGTTTGCCACAAGTTAGGACATAAAATCTTGCTCTGTTGAGGAATACTGAAATGGAAGCTGTTAGGCCATTAGCACAAAGAAAGGTCAAGTCAGATGGGGGATATTCTAAGGAAAATGAAAGCAATTTTGTCTTTATCTATAACAGGTGTTTCTTTGTGGTAAGTCTATGATTCATTATTATTTGCTTCTAATATGTGTAAAGTGCCTCATCCTTATATTGATAAAAATACCTTATATTTATATAGTGCATTAGTTTACAATGGCCTTAGATTTCAGGATCTCTTTTGGTTCTCTCAATAACCACGCTTGTTAAGTTACTATGGCTGGTGTTGTTATCCCTATTTACTAGACAAGGAAACAGACTCAGGGAATTTAAATGATTTACCCAAGGTCACAGATGATGGCTCAAACCTAAGTCTTCCAAGTTCCATACCCTTTTCATGACACTATAAAACATTTTTACCTTAAAAAATTGCTATATCAAACTGATCACAAACATTACCAAGAGCCTCTTGGCATATATATATATATATACATATATATATATATATATATATATATATATATATATATCACATAAGGTAGTTATCAGCCATGGGAAATATCAATACTGCTATTCTTAGATGAATCATCCTATGTGGCTCTAGACTAAGCTCTAAGATATAGATAGGAAGCCATCCATGCCTTCTAATCCTTTGTGATTTATGTTCTTCCATAAGTATACTATGGGGTGGTCCTCTTAGGGTTTTGGGGGCCTTCCTCTAGATCTCTTGATATGTGGAACCCATGGAAAATATCTTATGGAGACTAGCTGGAAACAGATTCAAAGTATATGATACTTTTTTCATACACTATCCCTATCATAACATCTCTGAATCATAATTTCAGAGTGTTACTCATGGTACAGCCCTTTCTGAGCAGCCTAATTTCATTTTTCAGTAGCTATCCATCTTTCTCTATACATCAGTGTATTGGAACCACTGGTCAATGTGCAAGTAAATTTGGCTCTCAAGCAATTCAAGCAGCAGAAGAGAGAAGATTTATATAGTTAAAGGATTTTCTTATTACCCTGAATTTTCTACATGGGCCTTTTCCTAGTTAATGACCAAAAATAGAAAAAAAATTCTTGTCTTTGTTGAATTCAGGAGTGTAATATAAAGTATACCAACGAATTTTGGTCTGTTTGAAGTTTTTTGCATCACTTGCCAAGATTAAACAAGAGAATAAACAAAATGCATTACTTTAATGAATAGGGATTTCTTGTTGTTAGGATAGACCAAAGGTGCTGCTAGGGTTAATCCAAGGTTCCCTATATAGGGAAAGACCTTCATTAGGAAGATTGGGGAGGGGGGAGATCAAGACTGAAAAATCTCATCTAATAGGAGATTGGAATTCTGCACAATTAGAAGCAGAAGAAGTATGTAGTTGTTATTTTGAAGCCTGAGGAAATACTCCTTGAGAGCTCTTACTGCTGGAGAGTATTATTCCTTCAGGGTATTTAGAGCACCAGGGAGGAGGGCCTGTTGACACTGAGTAGCAAGACAGATGACAAAGACTAGTTTAGAGAGACTGCTGTTGAGTGGAGAAAAAAGTGTTATTTGTCGTGTTGCTGAAGGTGGAAGGAATGGGGTCGTTTTAGTTGTAAGAAGATGGGAGTATATGTAAGGAAGGATTAGGAAAGTATGGGAGAAATAAAGTTTGAGAGAAGACTGTCCTTTATCTCTTGGCCTTGGTTGTCATTGTGGTCTTGTTGTGTGTGCATATTTGGGATGGAGGAGAAGTGGAGAGAAAGCAGGCTAATGGTGTCCAGATTGAGGTTTCTGGTATGGGTGCTCTGTTATCCTCATACAGTTTATATACTATGGGAATAAGCAATAAGAATAACTATGAGTTCAGATTCAATGTAACAGTACTTATACTGTTACTGACTAACTGAGTTTGCTTCCATCCTGAGGAGAAGGTTATGGCTTTCCTAGAGAAATAATGAGATTTAGTTCTTGAGTTACCAAAAATGGGCTGATGATAGGGTCAGAATGGGGTGAGAAATTGACAGGGAAACAGTAGATTTGTTGGGATGAAGTCAGGGACTCCTTATACTAGGCAGATTATAGGATAATGCATTTAGAGTTTAGAGGTAATCTAAACCAATCCTCTCATTTTATGATGAAGGAAACTGAGGAATGAGAGATAAAGTAAATTTGCTAAAGGTTGCCTAAATGGTGGGGCAGCAAGTGCTGGGCCTGAGTCAGGAAGACCTGAGTTCAAATCTGACCTCAGATTTGTGACCCTGGGCAAGCAAGCTACTTAACCCTGTTTGTCTCAGTTTCCTCATCTGTAAAATGAGCTGGAGAAGAAAATGGCAAGCTTTTCAATGTCTTTGCCAAGAAAACCTCAGATGGGGTCATGAAGAGTCACTTATGACTGAAATGATTCAACAGAAAAGCAACCTAAATGGTAAGTGGTAAAGGTTAGATTTGATTTCTAGTTTGGAGTTCAAATCTAGTACTCTCTTACTGTACCGCATGGAAAAATATCAGACACTAGCTAAGAGGGAATGGATAGCCAGATGGGCAGATATTTGATCAACAGGTTGGAAAAGCCGAGAAGAGAGATATAGTGAGACTTAGACCATAGAAAGGGACAGGAGTTGGGATTTCCCCCTGAGGAGTGAATTATTCCTGCTTGGGGCTTCCCAGGCATTTGCAACCTTGGCTGATCTATACCAGGGAAGAGAGGGAAGGTTGAGATTTTTGGGGGAAATCATTTCATCTTCAATCAAGGAATCTTCCATGACTATCTCACGAGATACTGCTAGAAATAAATAATATATTCAGTCCTTTATACAGTTGTTTTCTGTTTCTCTTGCTGAGATTGAGCTAGGACCAGGGTGGCTCTAATGGGGCATATGTTAAGGATCCAGTTAACTTGGTCTTCTTGAGTAAGTATAGTCCTTAAAAGAAAGAATAACAATTTTTGTAGAATTACTATGACTAGAGACAAAACACCAGCTACAATCTACAAGGGAAGGATAACTAAAGGATGAGTAATAAGTCCATCAATAAATCAATCAAGGACTTAAAGCGTATATAAAAAGTACTACACAAAGCACCATTATCAACATCGCATCAGGACTATGATGCCAGTTGTGAAAGCAGTGGCAAGAAGCTAGGCAGAGTAACTTCTGATGCTAAATTTTAATACAAAGGCAGGGGGTTAGAGTCAATTGTACCCCTTTTCTTCATATTGAGGATACAGAGGTATTAAATGGGGGAATTGACTGTGTTCCTCTGTGAGTATGGAAGAAGTAGGTCACTTATGTATGACTGTAGGGAAATTTTACTATTTAGTTCCTTTTTTTCTTACTTTTCTATTTGGTTTTAATAAAATGCCCTTTGATTTTGAATTAGTGAGGTGTTATCTGGCATAAAGATGTATTGGTATGGGCTCTTTGACCTCGGGATGGCTCAAGCAGTACTCTGAGTTTGGTTGAAGTTAAGAGGGGTTATGCACTTTTAAAAAGAATAATACTTGTTTAAATAAGATCCTTTCTGCATGGCCATAATCATCATAATACAAACAGTTGTTCAAAGCACTTTGCACATTGCTGGACACATTATAGTCACTGAATAAATGTGTTAATTGAATTGAAATATTTATTAGACCTAGGTCCTGTTGAATAATTCAAACTTGTGTTCACTTATAGTTTGTATTGTGATGATTCACTTGAAACAAAACAATGAAGCCCCAGTGTAATCTCTAATTGAGGAAGGATCAGGAAGCTGTTTTGTTTACTCATTTGCTCCACTCCTCCCTATGTTGAAAACAACAGCTTACCTCTCAGGTAGATACAGCCCACTAGACTAGGCACACAATCCTCTGAAACTTTTGTGGTTCAGGGACAATGATTTTGTGTGATTTTAAATCCTGCTGGGATGTGAGCTGGATAAAAACAGGGAACCAAAGATTGTGACAAAGTAATTGGGCAACTAGGGTACTGTCAGAAAGAAATAGGACTCTCTAATAAAGAAGTGTGATTAAACTGCTGAGGATAATCAATAGTTGACTATCTTTAGGTCTTTGGAATTATTAGACTAGACTCCGAAGAAAAGTATCCATAATTTACTATCCTTACAAGACCTTCCAAATATTGTACCTCTCTCTAATTTTGAGGCCTTTATTTTTTAAATTAATAATGATGATAATAACATTAGCTTAGGTAATCCTTTAGATCTAATATTTTTGAGGTAACAAGCAATATTGGTTAAAGTGCTGGGCTTGCACTAAGGGAGACCTGAGTTTAAATACTGCTTTAGTCATTAGTTATGTGATTCTAGACATCAGTTAAACTCCTTCATCATCAACTTCCTTATCTGTAAAACGGGACTAATAATAGTGCATTCACAGGCAATAAGAAAAATCATTTCAAGGGACATTTGGGCATCTCATATTGCAGTACTCTTGATAAGTATTTACAAAAATACCACTGTGAAAATAATCTTGAGGCAGCCAGCAAATAGCCAGTATTGGGGTAACGTTATTGGAGGGAGGGTCTGGGTAGTAGCAGCTATACTTCCTGATGTTGTGAGCCAGGTGTGTCCCTTAGGAACAGAGCAAGATGGTACTAAATAGGACTAGCAGAAAATTATATCATAAAGAATGACATTTATTACATTTTAACAAATAGTAAATAACTGTTTAAGAATGAGGGAGTCATTTCTAATTAAGGTATCTTATTCTAGTCAGATCACTAACTTGTTAGAACAAAGATCAAGATCCATAACAAATTAAAAATAAAAATAGTAATTGGTAGAAGATATAGTATACAGTGGAATCTTCTTCAGCCTGATATGTTTAAACAACTGGTGATGCTAAAAATAAGGAAAATGGGTAAAAGAAACAGTAATAACATAGTATTGTTTAAGCAATTTCCACAGCAAAGAGACCAAAAGAATCTAGGGACCACCTGAGCCACTTCGCATTAGATTTACATTTATTTTATTATTATCAGTCCTTAAAGTCCCTTTAATTTTTGGGCATCTTGCTCTGAAGTCATTGTCATGGCTGGTGATTTTTTTGTGGTTCACTATATCTGAAGTGTTTTCCTAAAGCTCCACTCTCATTGGCTGTAACTTTGTGAACCAAAACATCCCTCCCTGGCCATCCCTCCTCTACATGTATTATCTTTCCCTAGTCAAATGTAAGCTACCTATGGTCTTTTGTATTTGTATCCTTAGTACAGAATGCTTAATAAACACTTTTTTTATTCATCTATCCATTTGTAAGTTGTTTTCAAGTAACTATTTTGTATTTTGTAAATCATCTATTAATAGCCTTTGAATTCAATGTGATAAACACTTATCAAGTGTCTACTATGGGCCAGGTACTGTTCTATGTGATAGGGATACAAAAGCTATAATAAAACAGTATCTATCCTCATGGTTCTTATATTCTACTGTTTGCAAACAACATATTCCTGATTAACCAATATAAAATTAATGCAAACTAGTTTTTGGAAAAAAAAGCGCTAAAAAGCCTGGGGGGATAGAAAAGACTTTGTGAGGAAAGGACATTTAAGATGAAATGACTAAGGACCAAAGAATCCAAAAGGCAGAGTAGAGGATCAGCAGAATTCTTGATATGGGGATCACCTGTACAGAGGCATGGGGCTGGGAAAAAGAATGACATATGTAAGAAAACATGGAAAGTTAGCTAGTTTGATTGGAGAGTAGAGTGTATGAGGGTGAGCAATGTAGAACTAGTTTAGAAAGTGAGGTTGAATGAAGTCAGATTGTGATGGATTTTAAATGTCAGATAAAAGAGTTTGAATTTTATCCTAGAAGCAAGAGGGAGTCACTGAAAGTTTTTGAGCAAGGGAGCACAGTTAATATGAAATAAGACAATAATAATGATAACTAACTTAGTTTGTGCCAGGCACTGGGCTAAGTGCTTTACAGTTACCTCATTTGATCCTCACAACAATGCTGGGAGGTATCTCTATTTTACAGATGAGGAGATTGAAGCATACAGAGGTTAAGTGACTTGCCCAGAATCACATTGCTACTAAGTGTTTAAGGTCATATTTGAACTCAGGTCTTCTTGATTCCAGGCCTGATGTTTTATCTACTATGCAATCTAACTTTCTCAATAATGAAAAGATCAGCTATATGACATCAAGTATACATAAGGGAAAGCTATGCTGGAGGTGACATGAAATATTGCCATGCTGATTATTCGATGTCTATATGAAAGCAGTAAGAGAAACCACAACCTTAACACTTATCCAACTTAATGTATTCCATATATTCTGGTAAAATAGTAAGATTTTACAAGATTTCTTATAATTTATTTGATTTTCCTATTTATTAAGGGAGGCATGAAACAAAGATGCAGGCTTGCAAATGGCATTTTTTCATGGATAATATTGAGTTTAGAGCCAAGGTAGAAGAGAAATTCACTATAGAAGATGAGTTCCTCTGCATGATCCTGTTTCATATAAATTCCTGCTGATTACATCAGAGCCCAGAACAATGCATACAGAGCATATCATGCTCTGAAATTCCATCCACAATTATTCCAAAACTTCAGTCATTCATTCCACCCGGGAAAAACCAAGTGAATGAAGAAAGTCTATTATTTAGATCTGTGTTCTCTAAAGGGGAGGCTGTGCATCTCCAGGGGATCTTGGCATGATCCCAACAGGGTTATGACATCAATCAACTGAAGCGTTGAAAGATGAGTAGCATCTTCTGTTATCTGTAGGCTTATCGCTAACAGAACTGCACATTCATTATCCCTAGTATTATCCTACTCTGCTCTCTCACACCACCGACCTTTACTGCCTACATTAAGTGTTGGTCCTTCAGGAAGGTTATGATCTAATTAAAACTCAGGTATCTCTGGCAATTGTACCCATAAATTACCCTTCTCTTTTCCCCATACGCAGATTATCTCATGTTTTAGGCAGTTGTGTTATGTTCAGCACTGACAGGTGTCAGCACCTGACACCTTTCTTTCATCTCCAACCATTTGGTATGCCTGAATGAGCTATACTGGATGGCCAAGCATGGATGAGCTATTAATCTGTGTTGCTTATCTCATTGCATTATCTTTCTCTTCAAACTCATCTTTCTATTAAATCATTCTATTAATGTTTAAGGTCAGTTCCCCAAAGTCACTAGCATTCTTGATTCTTCCCTTTCCATCAATTGCCAGATCTTGCCAATTCTAGCTCCACAATAATTTTACCATCTGTTCCCTTCTCTCTACTAACACAAGCATTACCCTAGTTCAGGCTCTTAATAACCTTTTGCCTGAACTATCACAATAGTTTTTTAATTGTTCATTCTACCCCAATCTTGTATAAATTCAACACATTCAATAACTTCAACACAAGGTGATTTTCTAGTTCACATCTGAACATGTCCCTCTCATACTCAATCAAAACCAGTTGCTCCCCATTGATTCTAAGGTAAAATATGATTTCATCTTTACATTTATCTTAAATTTTATGCATAAGTATTATGTCAACAATTATTAGAACCCTAGTGTATATATATGTACATATACACACACACACACACACATATATATATATATATACATTTATTTTTAAAAAGTAAATATAAACATATTGGGGTATGAACTAAAACTTTTTTTTTCTGACAAGGTTGTTAAATCAAAAGTATTTAGAGACTGTCAGTGCAGGCTATAAGTTGAATGGAAAGCCTAAGTAGGTGGCTTACTAGTGTATCTGTATCTATAAATATTTGCGTATACATATATATTTGTGCATATATATGTATAGATCACCTCCTTTATGTATATTTTATATATCAATCTATATATACTATAAAAACTTAAAATTGACCAGTGACTTGTACAAGCTATATATATATATATATATATATATATATATATATATATATATATATATATGATAAATTTAATTTTATCTATCTAGTACAGAATGCAACCTATCTATACTATCTCATCTTCTGCAATTATAGTCCATATCTTCCTCTAAGTCTTTCATAGAATATCCATTTGGAATGTTAGAAGTCTTCTTTTTTTCCTGTTAGCACACAGAGGATACCTGGGCTAAATTATGTTTATAATTCCTTAAAGCACTGTTATAGTACACTTATATTGTACTTATATAATTCTATTTAAGTACTCTTACATAATGCTTAGAGTTTCAAGTAAATTGCCTTAAGACTTTTGGGACACCTTCTATATTACACCAACAAGTTGAATCCAGAATTAATAAGTGGGGGGAAAGCTGGCTCATAATGGTAAAATTTACAGGACTTTTAAAGATCCCAGACTGTTTCCTAAAATAAAAATAACATTTTAATGCCAATATTCTTACTGATATGCTTTGTGGCTGTGAATTATGAAACACTGTCAGAAAAACAAAAATTGAAGCTGACCTAAAGGGCTATCCAAAGACATATGACAGGCTTACGTAGGCTTCAATATGCTACCACTCATGACTTGCTCCCAAGAAGTGGCAGGAAATATCTAGAAGTCTGATTAAGACACACTATGATTGGAAAAGGATATGATATATATGTAGCCAGTGTACTGCTCTGTTGCCCAAGCAATGTTAACAGGCTTTAACGCCTGCATACCTGCTGGATCAATCCCCTAGAGGGACAATATAGGAGGGTTGGACTATAGATGCACAGCATGAGCTAGTGTGGAAGGGCTGTGATGTAAACCACTTTGGGGTGTGCCAAAATCAATGAGATCACAGATCCACCAAAGAATTGATGAAGAACATATGACAGAAATCTAGGATCAGAGAAAAAGAGGTGATTTGTGCATGGGCATGCAGCTAGTAATGTTACAGTTAGGACTTAAACATGGTTCTTCTAAGTCTAAATTGGATGTGCTTGCTACCACAATATGCACCCATAATAGTTACAATAATAGTGATGATGATGGTGATAATGATGTTGATGATAGCAGGGACCTTCCATGTACCATATAGTTCACAAAGTACTTCATGTAAATGATCTCCTTTGAGCCTCTCAACAGCCCTTTAAGGTAGTCAGGGCAGGGCAGAGCAGGGCAGGGTGAAACAAGTGTCATTATTCCCACTTACTAGAAGATGACAAAACTCAGGCTTGGAGATTTGGTGTGACTTGTCCAAGATCATGTAGTTAGTAGGTGGCAGCACCAGGGTTCAAAACTTGGGTGCTGCCTCCAAACTGAGAGCTTGCTTTACTAACAATTTCACAGTGTCCTGACATACTATTCTTTCCTTGGTATACAGTCATAGAGCATGGACTGAGTATGCCTCAGGAGAAGAGCCAATAGGAATGTTCTGGCTGTACTCTCTGCATGCCTACAGTCCTACTCTCTCTACCTAGAAACACAGCATTGCTTATGTAACAGATAACTCAGAGAATCATGCAATAAGAAACCAATGAAATTTATTTAGAAGCTACTCTGTTTTATTGAAAAAAATGTTGATTTGTACACAACCACAATAAAAGTTTATACAAGTTCATTTAAAGAATTATATCTCACATTGTCCTACCAAAGGCATTAGGTCATAATCAATATGGTGAAGGTGCATAACAGCATGAAAAATATGGGCCTGAAATATCAATGCAAACAATGTGACTTCAAGGTCACATTTTACATGAACTTCTCCATTAAAACTACACGAATTTAAAACTTTTTAAAAATTAAAGATGTTTGGAAATTGATGAGTACCATATTGAGACTTAATCATATTCATCTACCAGAAGAACAGAGCGGATATGCCAGTCTTCGTCATGTATTTTTTTAAATAAATGATATATAAAACATCAGAGATGAAGCTATTATAGGAAAGACAGAAGCTGTTAATTTAGATAGCAACTGTTTGGTACTGTTTTGTGAATGAAAAAAGACTAAATATTTACAAGGGTAAATAATATGATTTGTAGGAAACTTAAGGAAAAGCATCAGTTTCAGTGACAATCCAAACTTACATTCTCAAATCCCACACCTTTTCAAAGAATTTAGTATAAGGAAGAGAATGCTGAACTGTCTAGGTAACAATTTGATACTTTAAAAGATTTTTTTTCCCATGATGTCTCCACTATGGCAACCCTCCTTCACACCCAAACCATACACTGGAATATTGGACTTTGCCCCTGAGATTCCAGGGTCTGATAGGCTAGCCACAGTCTATAAGCACTTACCCTGGTGGAAAGATGAAAGGGAGGAGGTATAGGGTAAACATATATCTTCTGGAGCCTCATTTTACTTCAAACTAGACTTCATGCCATTCCCCTACGACCTCCACTCAATTGCTATCCCTTCTTTTCTTCCCCTTTTTTTGTCTTTTTGGAGGAGGGAAGACAGGGCAAATGGGGTTAAATGACTTGCTCAAGGTCACTCAGCTAGTAAGTGTTAAGTGTCTGAGGCTGGAATAGAACTCAAGTCCTCCTGACTCCAGGGCCGGTGCTCTTTTCACTGTGTCACCTAGCTACCTCCATCCCTCCTTCTTTTAATGTGTTGTCTTGCTGATTAGAATGCCTTGAAGGCAGGTACCTTCCTTTGCTTTTATTTGTATCCTCAGTGCCTGGTACCAAAAAGAAAAACCAACCTTAATAATTTCTCTCTCTCTCTCTCTCTCTCTCTCTCTCTCTCTCTCTCTCTCTCTCTCTCTCTCTCCCCTATCATATCTCTGTCTAAACATGTGCTTATTATGTGTACAGTAATGCTCTAGATAGAGGAAATATAAAGATTGAATGAAACATCTTGTATTAATTAAGTTGATTTTTTCCTACCTAAGTGAAAGACTTTACATTCATCCCTCTTAAATGATTCAGCTCAACGTTCTAGATGGTCATGAACTTTTTGGATCCAGACTCTGTCATGCTGTTTGTTAACTATCTTTGTTACCTCTCTTTTTAACTAGCTTTGAGTCATCTGCAAACTTGATAAACAAATACCTGATTAAAATACTAAATGGCAAAGAATCAAATAGATTCTGGAAATACTTCATTCAGACCTTTCAACTTGACAGAAACTATTAATAACTCATCTTTTGGTCTCATCATTCAACAAGCTCCAAATTTAGGTAAATACTGTCAGGTCCATATTTTGCTAGCATTTCCATTATCAGAATGGGAGACTGACTATCTCAAGGGCTTTACTAAAATCAAGGCAATTTAGCACCTTTCTTTGAACTTATTTAATAAAGTGCCCCCCCACAAAGGAAATAAAGTTAGCTCACATGATGTGTTTTTGAAAAAAAACATTCTGACTCTGTAATCATTTCCTTTTCTAGATTTTAGTAGACTAAATTTCATAGTGGATATGTGGAATCTGAAATTTGAAAGGAATTAAGGATAAAAGACTGCAAGAGAGCGAGTGACAGAAGAGAGAGAACTCTCCTTCATTATCTTTCTAGTCTTTATCTCTTTTTCCTTCTGCCTGATTTCTTAATCTACTTTCTGTCTAGTGACCAGTATGCCCTAGTAACTATCTCTTAAATTCAGGATATATTTATGTCTGTTGCTGTTGAGTCTTGAAAATTATCTTGTTTCAGCTCTAGAACTCCTCGACAAGATTCAATACTTTAATTGGGGGCCAGTGACTTATAAATTTAATTTATGCAATAAGCAAAAGGGTCAAAGGGAAGAAAGAAAAGGGAAGAAGGAAGATCATGAGACAAGTTTGAGACCTATGGAAAGAAAAAAGGAAAAAGAAATATGATAGGAAATGCTTTTTCCTTATGCCTGCCATAAATATGATGTTTAATCATATTTGGTGCAACTGTGCTTAGTCTCCTGCTAAGTTTCTCATGGATATATTCATTGTACTCATTCCAATATATTTAAAGTGAGAAAAACGTATTAGGAACCAAAAAACAGTTAACACCTCATGATACAATGTTAAAAAAAATCTTTATAGACTTTGAAGAGGTATTTTCAACCTGGGGCTTTACTTCAGAAAGTGTTTTATTTCACACTGCTTTTGCTAACTATTTAAGGAATATTGGATTATTGAACTGAAGTGTTCATAATGCATCCTTTATTTGTCAGCACAGTGTTTGGACCCCTGTCTTAGTTAGGGAAAATTGTGATTTATATTATCACTTGTCTCATCTTCTCCTTGACAGGCTTGGAGAGGGTGTGAGATAGAAGCCAAAGCTGAAAATGAAGGTAATGCAAAACATATTTTACCAGGCAAAAAGAAATATCTATTATGCCATTAAAATGCTAGGTCCTGACAATTCTTGTCATCTGATTTGTTCTTTAATGTTATCTTTCTAACTCTTCCTCGTTTTTCTCACTAAGTTTAAGTTAGGCTCATTGAATTTTACAGCCTTAGAGCTTAGTCATTCAAAACTCCTGTTTTATCTCTATGTGGCTTGAAAACCTGGTCTGTGGGTGGTGTTTTGCAGTAATAAATTTGCTCTCCATCTTACATACTGAGTTTATAGTGACATGGTTCTTTCTAGGATTTACTGGCATCTTGTAGATTATAGTTTACATTGATGGCAATTCTAAATCTTTTTTTATTAATGTACTGGAATGATAAATGAAAGGAGATATAGAGTCTTGACTTGATGATCTCCAGCTGCTAATTTGCAATAGGGATCTATCTGTATAACGTCTAACACCACCTACTCCAGCTATAACGACTTACTATGTACAAGATACATAGGCAAATTATGTTACAAATAATCATATCTTGCTTAACTCCATCAATTTCTCCTAAAGAAACATGAATAAGGAAAAAAATAACATTATGAGGATATAGTTAGTTACATGTAAAGATGATTTATATTGGTGATTGGTCAATGATGCTAGGGCTTAATTATTGTATCCTCCTTAATGGATTCTATGGTTGCTGTGGAAGTTAATGAAAACAGTGACGATGAGGAGAATTTATTAAATAGAGCAAATTTAGGGGGAGCTCGAAATCAGTTCTGGGATATTTATATCTAGACTTAAACATTTACATATGCTCAGAGACCCATAAATTTATAAATTAGAATTTTCTTGCTAAATTTAAGAAATATTTATTAAGTGCCATCTAGGATTAAGACACCACACTAGGCACCAGAGATAAGAAGGCAAAAAATAAAGTCTCTGTCTTTAATAAGCTTGAATTCTACTAAGAGTACACATAGATAAACAAATATAAAGTAGCTACATACAGTCATTTTGGGAAATGGGCGAAAAGTACTGACATCTAGGAACATAAGGCAAACCCTGGTATAGGAAATGGCACCAGAACTGAATCTTGAAAGATTATATATATTTGTTTGTTTGTTTGTTTATTTGTTTTTGTTTTTGTTTTTGGAGGGCAATTGGGGTTAAGTGACTTGCCCAAGGCCACATGGCTAGGTTTTTATTTGTGTGTGTTTTAAGTGTCTGAGGCTGGATCTGAACTCAGGTCCTTCTGACTCCAGGGCCGACGCTCTACTCACTGCGCCCCGAAAGATTATAATATTAAGAGTTGGTGGTGAGGAGGGAGACTATTTCTGACATGGTGGAATATCTATGCACATCTAGGTTGGTTGTGGAATGTTGTGTATGGGAAACACTAAGTAGATCAATTTGCCTTGTAAATAGAGAGTGTGAGGAAAGTAAAATAAACATAGACTGGAAAGACAAGCTGTAGCCAGTTTGTGAAGGGCTATAAAAAGTAAGGATCTTGTCCTGGGAACATCAAGGAACCCCTGTAGTTCTTCAAGAAGAGTAGTGATATGGTCAGTGTTGTGCTTTAGCAATAGCAATGTGGTAACTTCATGAAATATGGTCATACCTTTCTCTGATGTCTTTCATATTCTGTGCCATTCTCTTTTTGTATCCACTATATGCCAAATTCTTGTTGTCTGATCCCTAACTGCAATTCTTTAAATACTTGTAGTATTCCAGGACTTGCAGTAATACAGTATCCCCGGATGAATATCAGTGTTAAAAAAACTTTGTGTCAGGGAGGTACTTGGAGTCATTTAAATGATGGTTGCAAATAGGAACATTTGGAATATCTCACCATTGGTAGGGAATTCTTCTTCAATATAGATACTTGACCAGACCTCCTTGGTGAGAGTGGTTAAAAAAAAAATATGTCTCAGGGAAGGGTGTGGTGTGTGTGTGTGTGTGTGTGTGTTTGAAGTTGGGCCAGTTAGGCATAATTGATGAACAACTTGAATTCCCCATTGACTGTGCAATGCAAATAGAACATGGAGAGAGGTCCCAAGAATTTTGAGTGAATCCTCTGTGGTGAGTTTATGGAAGGACATAGACAAGAGTTGCCCAGCATTGGCAATCATGGATGGACTGTGATATGTAAATTTAGAAGGAATACATGAGTAGATGAGATGACAATTTTAGGGTATTGTTCTATAGAATAGTTAGAAAAAGGAAGAGACTGGAAGTAGGAAGACCAATTACGAATTGACAAATGATTGAGATGTAGGTGTGACTCAATACTCAGTATTAAATTTTTGATTTTCAAACCTCTTATGCTTCCTTGGACTTGATTATGTCACTGGTTTTGACCTGGTCTCTTGACTTGGGCTGTTCAACTCTAGCATCAATAATTGTGGCTACTGACCTTGTCTTCTCCATCCATGTGTAATGACTTTCAATTTCAATATTTCTTTCTCTGGTCATAGATATAAACCATTTTTTTTTTTTTGCTTTTTGGAGGGGCAATTGAGGTTAAATGACTTGCCAAAGGTCACACATCTAGTAAGTGTTAAGTGTCCAGGGCTGGTGTTCTATTCACTGCATCACCTAGCCTCCCCAATGTAAAAAAAAAGTTTACCTCTACTCTTGCCCCAAGATTTGTCCTTGGGTATCCTGGATAAAACTTCTCTCCCACTTTCCTACAATTGAGAAAGCTCTTATCAACTCCATTAGACTGATATAACCATGATTCCAAACCAGTGAAATCAGTGCAATGATCATACTTGATGTTATTGCTGAATAACATTGGTATGTTGATTGGGTCAATGCTACAAGAGGTATCCCTGTACTACAATGACAATTATGATAACCAAAGCAGTCATTGTCAGTTCCAGAAAATATTCAGCAAACTTAGCAGTGGGGAAGCAATGGGAGGCAGTTTCCAACCTGTATGATAAAGTTTGCTAACTTGTTAAGTATTTATGTGGAATAATTTCAGTATGAGCACATTCTTCAAGTGCATAGTATTATAGGTATTTATCTTGGACTTTAAGTAAGAGAGGTTTAATAACTTAATTTTAGCTTTAGTTTTAAAAATGATTGTAGGATTGGCAATGAGAACCAGGAGTCAATAATCTGTGATATAGATGATTCTAGCAATGTGATGTCATGAGATTGAATTTGGAGTTAAATGATTTGAGGAGCTTTGTAACTTGATTGACTCTGTAACCATGGATATAGTGATGAACCTCTTTGATTCCTGACATCTCCTATAAAATGAGAATATTAATAGCTGTTCTATCTACCTAACATTATCTCCCTATTTTAAGGATCACATGATACATGTGTGAAATTGGATTTACTAGTCTTCAATATCTTTTTGCAATTTTTCCATTTATTTTTTCCATTATCTTATTTGCAATAGCATGAAAAAAAGATGACTGATGATTTCTGTGGGCTAATCTTATATTCTTTTGCTAATGTTTTAAATTTTAAAAATAATTTTAATCTGTTCTTCATAGTTTTTTAAGTAGATATTCATATCAAATACAAAAATGATAATTGTGAGTCCTCTTTTCTTATGCTTATTCCCTTAATTTCCTTTTCTTATTACTTACCTATCATTTCTAGAACTATAACAAGCAAGACTATCGATAATGGATATTCTTGTTTTAGACAGAATCATATTAGAAACAAATACTATTTAATATATTTAGGAAAGGCCCATTTGTTCCAATACTTTAAAATATTTTAATAGAAATGGGTGGTGTATTTTGTAAAATAATTTTTCTACATCTATTGATATAGTCTTGTGATTTTAATTGTTTTTGCAATTAATATTGTCTATTGTGTTGATACTTTTCCTAATAATGCCTTCTATTCATGGTAGGACTTCAATCTGATTATAGTGAGTAATTTTTCTCATATATTACAAAAACCTCTTTGCTAATATTTTATTTAATATTTTATGTCAATGTTCACTAAGGATACTGGTCTATAATTTTTAAAATATTTTTTCTCTTGCTGGTTTAAGTATTAAAACCATATTTGTATCATAGAAGGAATTTGATAGAGTTCCTTCTTTTTCTCTTTTTACAAATAATTATGAATACTTAAAATTAATTTTTCTTTGAATATTTGATAGAATTGATTTTGTAAACTTATCTTGCATTTTCAAAATTTGGGACTTCATTTATGGTTTATTCAATTTCCTTTTCTGAGATTGGGTTATTTAAATTCTCTATATTTTTTAGTTAATCTGGGTATTTTTTTTAATGTATTCAAACCATTTCTTAAGAATTTTTGACTTACATTTGGGCAAATCAATTTCTAACAATTTTTCTTAGTTCTTCGTTTGTTGTAATTTTCCTTTCAGATATTGGTAATTTGATGCTTAAACATTTTATTTTTAAAAATATTTTTATTCTGAATTTAATAAATAGCAAGCAAGAGCATTTCCATACATAAAGTAGAAAAGAGAAACCATAAATCTCATTATTTACAAGTCACTTTAAAATATATTACATGTATTATATTATTATATATAATATATAGTAATATATATATATTATATAAATATATTACATGTATTATAAATATTACATGTATTATCTCGTTGATCCACACAGCAACCATCCAAGGCAGATATTATTGTTATCCCCATTTTACAAGTAAAGAAACAGAGGTTTAAAGAAGTTAAGTGACTTGTCCAGGGTAACAGAACTAGTGTTTGAGGTCATATTTGAACTCAGGCCTTCCTGACTCCAAATCTCTACACCTTCTATCACTTATCATTTTTGCTATCTCTGTTTTTTTTCAATTTATTGAGTTCAAGTACAATTGTACTCTGTTTTTTCAATTTATTTGAAGCACATCTAATCCTGCTCTAGCCTTCTATTTTAATTCTCTATGAATCCTTATTCCTTAAGTTTATTTTTTTAAACTACACAAACCATGTTGTAATTTCCTTTCTAATTCATTCTGTATACTTTTCCATTTTATATGTAAGTTCATTTGTATTCATAGTTATGATATTAATTGTATCTTTCCCTCACTCTATCCTCTTATACTTTTCCCATTAATTGCCCATTTTCACCCAAAGAAGAAATAAATGATAAAAGAAAAGCAATGTGATCAATACTAGTAATTTGTTATTGAACTAAAATGCTTCTACTCAAGTGCCCTTCCTCTGTTCTCTTCATCCTGATCTTGACAACTGAT
The DNA here is from genome assembly GCA_011680675.1 of Gymnobelideus leadbeateri. Lineage (NCBI taxonomy): Eukaryota > Metazoa > Chordata > Mammalia > Diprotodontia > Petauridae > Gymnobelideus > Gymnobelideus leadbeateri. Next base: position 146,033 of record WOXC01002356.1, on the reverse strand, counting down.
TCGTATACTTTCTTTTCTTTAATCCTTCTTTTCTGATCCTCCCTCTGAAGTTGAAGCCTGTTTCTGTTTCCCCAGTTGAGTTTAATGTATTACAATATGCTTGTATAGGGTGGTAGGATGTTTAGTTCTGATCTTGATTCCCTGGACTCCTGCAACTGGCTTCTCCCTTCCCTGATGGGTGTGGTTGGAAGACTGGCAGGCATCAATGTCTCTGATCTGAGATGTGAAGCTAGATTTCCAGGATTAAACTACTGAAGGTTTCTATGCTGTACTCCCCCCTCCTCGCAATGAGCATGTATCCTGGGCTTCCCCAGTGAAGTGGATAAGCTTTCATCCCCTTTGATGCCCTACCTATTCACCCAAGTTCATGCTGATACTTTCTTCAGGGCTCTAGGTTTCTGACTTATCTTTTTGAGTAGTCCGGGGTTGGAAGACAGAGGTTATAAGGTTTTGCTTTGGATTCTTAATCATTATGTCATCTGATGCCTTTTGGAGATCATTACTGGAGGATATGTGAGAGAGGTGACTTCTCAGTGATGTCTCATGTCATCGTTTTTTTTTTTTTTTTTTGGAGGGAGGAATTCAGCGCAATTGGGGTTAAGTGACTTGCCCAGGGTCACATGGCTAGTAAGTATTAAATGTGTCAGGTCCTCCTGACTCCAGGGTCTGTGCTTTATTCACTATGACACCTAGCTGCCCCTACAATTGTACTTGAAATACTACATTTTCTTTGTCGGCAATTTTACTATTGTCACTGAGTCCCACAGACACTATTCTTACATAGAGCAAGTTTATTTTGGTAAAATTTTAAGGTAATATGTTTAGCTCAAGGCTAGGGAATAATTTATTTAAAAAATTTAGCTAGCTAGAATGGAATTATAACTCCTTTTAATTATAACTCAGTCCTAACTGTGCCTCATGCAGTCCTTTATTAATTTGAACATGATACATTCTTGCTTTACAACCATGAGAATACAACATCCTTAAATCAAATGTGGATTCTTTAGCATGAAAAAGAGTTCATGGACAGTCTTAGTATAGTGAAAGCAAGAGGAAAAAGATGCACAATATCATATTGTAACCGCTTTGATATGTATTTTATCTTTATTAATAATATTTTTCTTTTGTCATTTTCAAATTTCATTTTGTATGTCAGTGGGAACATACAGAATTCATTTGTCTATTACTTCAGTAAGCATTATTAAATACGTACTATATGTAGAGCCCTGTGAGTTATGAGTTTAGGGAGATTTAAAAAAAATGAAGTTTCTGCCCTTAAGGTGCTTACATTCTATGAGGGGAGGTGCATTACTAATGCCTATGAAAGTAATGCTTGTGAATAAAAGTAATGCCTGTGAAAGCAAACAAAAGATTTACAAAGTAAATACAAAGTAATTTTTTTTTTTTTTTGCTTTTTGGAGGGCAATTGGGGTTAAGTAACTTGCCCAAGGTCACATGGCTAGGTTTTTGTTTGTGTGTTTTAAGTGTCTGAGGCTGGATCCGAACTCAGGTCCTTCTGACTCCAGGGCCGGCACTCTACTCACTGCGCCACCTAGCCACCCCCCAAAGTAATTTTTACAGAGGAGGATGAACACTGGCTGCCATGGGGATCCAGCAAAGTATCATGTAGGAAATAGCTGAGTCTTGAAGGAAACTAGACATTGTAAGAGGCAGAAGTACAGATGGCCTCCATTCTAGACATGGCAGACAAAGTATGCAAAGGTATAGGAATGAGAGAGGGGATGACATATGTGAAGAAGTAGTGGGTCAGTTTGGCTAGAATGAAGAGGCTTTGAAGAGAAGTCATGTGCAATAAACCTGGAAAGGAAGGCTATAAACAGATGGTAGAAGGCTTTAGCTCCCTGGGCAAAGAATGTTTGTTTTATCCTAGAAGCAATAGGAAACCACAACAGTTTCCTGCTAAGGTCATAGGATTATAGATTATAGAAAGGAGCTCAAAGACCATCTAATTGAACTCCTTTATTTGACAAATAAGGAAACTAAGGGCCACTGAAGTTAATTGCCTTGTACAAGGTCATGTATGTAACAAGCATCAAATAGAGGATTTGAACAAATCTTCCAATTCCAGGATCAATGAGCTACAACTAATAGAATAATAGAATTCCATTTTGTATGTCAGAGTGAGAATGTACAGAATTCATTTGTTTATCCTTTCAATAAGCATTCTCCCCTTCCTAACTCCTGCCCAAGCACCCCTCTCTCACCAGAGGCTGGTAAGGCAAGAGGTTCCATTAAAGGCTATAGAAAAGTATCTCCCAGAGGGCAATTTTTCCATATTAGAGAGATACCCAGGCTTATACCAAAATATTGTGAGCTTAGAATTATACTTTTGACATCTTTGTTGAGAAAGGAAAGAACTAGGGGTGGCTAAGTGGCACAGTGAATAGAGCACCGGTCCTGGAGTCAGGAGGATATGAGTTCAAATCCGGCCTCAGACACTTAACATTAACTAGTCATGTGACCTTGGGCAAGTCATTTAACCCCAACTGCCCTACCTTCCCCCCTTCAAAAAGCAAAAAAAAGCAAAAATAAGAAAGAACTGAAACAGGAAAGCCAAATGGGAAACCATTGTAACAGTTTAGGTGAAAGATGATAAGGGCATAGACGAGGGAGGTTGCCATGTGAGTGGAGATGATAGATACTAGGAGAAATAGAGGTAGAATTAATAAAATTTGGTTAATTTATTAGATCTTGAGTATGAAGGAGAAGATAGATAAGAGGATTACCTTGAGGTTGCAACTCTGGATAACTGGCCATATATCTAAAGCAGTAATAGCAGTATTTCAAATGCTTTATACAGTAGGACCAAAAGGGATTTAATGCTTCTGTTTATTTTTTTAGACGTGACAGATTCCTTAAAGAGGGGAAATTGAAAATTCTGAAAATGAATGGTGTTATTTAAGAGTGTAGTAGTCTGGTAGATATGTCTATTTTAAACAGAAAAAACATGGGAAAATACTCCATTTTAACCCAAAGCTTATTGAGAAGGGTGGTTTGGTTAATTATAAAGCCAATTTCATTTAAAAAGTGCCTGGGGGCAGGGGATGAGATTTCAGTATTGGCAACATTTTGGCCAAGGCAGTGAGAAATTAATGGCTGCAAGATTAATGAATAGACAAAATTGTCGAATAAGGATTTTACCTTAACCAGGTATTTAAATATAGGACGAGTACAGAAATGAGCAACTTAACTCAGCAGCAGGCCTGAGATATGTTGAGAAGAAAAGGGATCAGGATGGGATAAAGTGTTATTTAGGGAAAGCAAAGAACAATGAGGAGTTAAAGATATACTACTCTGTCAAATGAGGTCCAACCACTTCCTCACATTTTTAGTTGCTTGAATGAGTATGAAACAATGACTTGATAAAATAATAAAACAATTTCTTAATCATCATGGAAAGAAATGATTGCATTTTTCCCGAGAATAGATTCATAGACCTAATAATTTGAGAGTTCTGAAATAATGTTCTTTCTTCTTCTCCCTTTAGATGGCAAAATCATATTAAAGTCTTCCCAGATAGATGAGGTACTGTCCTATTTTAGTAATATCTGGAGAATGCAACCTCCCTCAATAACTCGCTTGAATGCTTAACTGTGTTTCCTGTCAAGAAATTCTTGTTTGTGTCTTAACTAACCCTCTTGTAAGCTTATAGATTTAAAACTGAAAGGGACCTTGCTACAATTTAATTGATTATCTTCTTGGTCTGTTCTCAGTTGAACTGAACAGCTTATAACTATCCCTAATGAGTGGGAGGATGACATTGGGAAGAGAGAGTTCAAGACCTGGTATCAGGGAACCTGGGCCAAATCCAGGCTCTGATATTAGTATCTTTGAACAACTTATTCAACTCTCCTGTTATCTTAGTTTCCTCTGAGTAAAATGAGCATAAGTATTTATATTGTCTATTTGACAGCTTTATTGTTGTTACTTAATCATGTCTGACTATTCATGGCCCCATTTGTGGTTTTCTTGGCAAAGATACTGGAATGGATTGCCATCTTCTTCTCCAGTTCATTTTACAATGAGGAAACTGGGGAAAATAAGGTTAAGTGACTTGCCCAAGGTCACAAAACTAATAAACATCTGAAGCTGAATTTGAACTCTGGGCCTGGAGTGCACTGCACCATTTAGCTGTCTTGGTAGGCTTATGGGGAAGAAATCAATTTATCAAAATTAAAAATGCTATGTAAGTGTAATTTTTTCTATAACCTGTTTATTGAAAAGTGTTTTTCATCATTTTTTCTAGGCTACAGAATATATTTTTAAACCTTTCCTTATATGCATAATATTCCAACTTTTTTATCACCTATGATTTTTCTGAGAATTATCTCAAAGTTCTTCTTGCTGGGATCAGCTCAAAATATTTTGGTATAAACCTGGTATCTCTCTAATATGGAGAATTGCACTCTGGGAGATACTTTTCTTTTTTTTTTTTTTTTTTTTTTCATTTTTGCAATATGGATTTACTTCTAATAATGATGGTGTCGAGAAATCTCTTTGCTTAATTTGTTTTTGTTTTTTTTTTTTAAACAAATACTTTATTAACTTCTGTTTTACATCATTCATTTCCGCCAGATTTTGAGTTACAATCATTTTCCCCCCATTATTCCCCTACCCAACCTCCCAGAATAGCAGTCCCACAAGATATCGCTTCCTCCAATCTGCTCTCTCCCATACCTTCTCCCATACCCCCATCGACTTTTCCATTAGAGGAAGATGAATCTTTGTGTCCCAATGCCTGCACATCTTATCTCCCAATTACAAGCAAAAGAGTATTAATAATAGTATTTATATATATTTGAAACATTTAATGTTACGACCTCGAATTTCAGATCCATTTCCTTCCTCCCTTGTCACCCATTCCCTCTTGGGAGATAAGTAATTCAGTATATGTTGTACATGTCTAGCTATGCAAAACATTATCATAGTAGATATATTGTACAAGGCTGCTTATAATTCCCTCCCACTCATCCCACCCCCCACCTGGTCCATTCCCTACATGATCCTGTCCCTCTTCTATAGTGGGTACTTCCAACCTCCCCTCACCCCAAGGATGCCCTCCCATCCATCATCCCTCCTCTCATCCCCCTTCCCCCTATCCTGCTGCAGGTTGAGATATCCCATTTAGTATGTATGTTTTTCTCCCTGAACCAAATTCAATGTGAATGTGGTTTTGCCTTTTTAGCCTTCCTTATTCTCCCCCTCCTTTGCACCCACTTCCCCTACATGAGATAGTTTACCCTACCATGTCTCTCCCCATCTCCTCTTGCCACTTTCCTCTCTCACCTCATAATTTCATCCCTTGAGTACTCTCCCTTCCCAACAAAATCAACCTATGCCCTCTATCCATATATAACTGTAACCATATACACACACATTCACATATGTATTCGTATGACCACACCCCCTTCTTCCATTATTTTCATAGTGAGAAAGATATCATCAGTCACAGATATTGCTTTTCCATATAGGAATGTAAATAGTTCAACTTTGATAAGTTCCTTTTGATTTCTTTTCCCTGATTACCTTCTCAGGCATCTCTTACTTCTTGTGTCTGGATGTCAAATTTTCTATTCAACTCTGGTTTTTTCCTCAAGAATGCTTGAAAGTCCTCTATTCCACTGAATGACCATATTTTCCCCTGAAACAAAATACTCAGTTTTGCTGGGTAGGTGACCCTTGGGTTCATTCCCAGTTCTTTTGCCCTCTGGAATATCATATTCCATGCCCTTCGATCCCTCAGTGTAGAAGCTGCCAGGTCCTGGGCTATTCTGATTGTGTTTCCACAATATTGAAATTGTTTCTTCCTGGCTGCTTGTAGTATTTTCTCCTTGATCTGGGGATTCTGGAACCTGGCTATAATATTCCTGGGAGTTTTCTTTTTGGGATCTTTTTCAGGAGGTGATCGGTGGATTCTTTCAACCTCTATTTTGCCCTCTGCATCTAAAACATCAGGGCAATTTTCCTTGAGAATTTCTTGAAGGGTGATTTCTAGGTTCTTTCTTTGATCATGGCTTTCAGGTAGTCCAATAATTTTTAAATTGTCTCTCCTGGATCTATTTTCCAGGTCAGTGGTTTTTCCCATGAGATATTTCACATTGCCTTCTAATCTTTCGTTTGTTTGGATCTGCTTAACAGCATCTTGATTTCTCATAAAGTCACTAGCTTCCATTTGCTCCAGTCTAACTCTGAAGGAATGAATCTCCTCAGTGAACTTTTGAGATTCTTTTTCCATCTGGCAAATTCGACTTTTTAAGGCATTCTTCTCCTCATTGCCCTTTTGGGCCTCCTTTGCCATTTGAGCTAGTCTATTTTTTAAGGTGTTGTTTTCCTCAGTCAGGCTGTTGACCCTCATTTCATACTTTTCCTGCATCCTTCTCATTTCTCTTTCCAATTTTTCCTCCACTTCTCTTATTTGATTTTTAAAGTCCTTCTTAAGGTCCTCTATGGCCTGCAACCCACTCATGTTTTCCCCTGGGGCTTTTGGAGCAGGACTTCTGACCTCACAGTCCTCTTCTCGCTCTATGCCCCCAAAATAGGAGTCTAGGGTTGCATTTTTCTGTTTCCTTTGCCTTGGCATGTTGCCACTTAATTGCTTGACTTTTGGGCTTGTTGCCACACTATGGCTTTAAGGCCAGATAGAGGAATTTTCGTCCCGAACGTGTGGGGGGCAACTTCCGTTTCTGGCAAGCTGTAAACCCACCCACAACTTCCACCCTAGATCACAATCCAGATCCAGGGAGGTTAAAGCAAGAGCGATTACCCCCCAAGACTGATCGCTGGATCTCCCCACGATTTGTAGGCTGGGAGCCGGAAATGCCTCTGAAAACTACACAGTGGCGTGTCTCCTCAGCAGCTTCTAGCCCCCAGGGGAGGGAGCTGACGCATTCCCCAAATACAGGTCCCAAAGTCCATAGGACACTAACCTCTTACTTTGTCCTAGGCAAGTCTATGTTGATAATTCTGGAATCTCCACAGTTCCTGGTGTTCTGGGGTTCCTCCAGCCGGCTGCTGGCCCTGCCGCCCTGGGGCTAAAACTTCAGCTCACGTGGACCTGGGCTCGGCTTGGCTCCTGCGCTCTGCGCGCTGCCGACTCCCAGGCCACTGCGCTGGTCCTTCCTGCAGGGTGCTGGGCTGTCCTCAGCGGGAGGTTAGCTTCTCTGTGTCGTTCTGTGGGTACTGGGGCTCCAGGCTGGGAGATACTTTTCTATAGTTTTGAGTGGAACCCCTTGGCTTGCATGCCTCTGGTGAGAGAGGGGTGCTTGGGCAGGAGTTAGGAAGGGGAGATAAGTTGAAGAAAAATTCTTTAGAGTCAGGATTTTTAACTTTTTTTTAAATCAGTTTTTTGTTGTTTATTCAGTATTTGGGTTAGTATGACCCTTGAGGAATTGACTTGAGTCAAGATTTTTTCAAATTAATTTTTTTTCGACTAGCATACTCATTTTTCTCTCTCTTCCACTGTTCCCCCAACTAAAAAGAGAAAAAAAAAACACCTTTGAACAAATATTCAAAGTCAAGCAAAATTAATCTTCATCACTGGCCATGTCCTAAAATGTGTATTTCATTCTGTTTATTAAGTCCATCACAGAGAGTGTGCTTCATTCATTCTCTGGAGTCATGGTTGGAGTCAGGAATATTTTAACTGACTGAGACTGGTAATATAAGCAGTTGGATTTCAAAGGAAATTTCCCTTTCAGTTTGGCAAGCTGAGGCCAATAGAGATGATGATGATGGGTCAAGACATTACATGAATGGGATGTAGAGGTGGTCCTGGTGGAATGTGCCTCCATTTTTTCTTTTCAGAAGGGAGATTTCTGGAGCTGAGGCAAGAGATGGGTCTAATGGTGTGAACTCCCTTTCCTGTCTCCCTACCCTTTAAGAAAACTCATGTTGAAGATAATGTTCTACTTTTCCTCTTCCCCTTTATAATTTCTCCTACTAGGATAGCATATTTGAAAAAAATCCTAAGTTTATATTTATTCTTTGAGGTTATTTACTTTTTCTTTGATTAATATAAATACCCTCTCTATAAAATAAACAATAATAACCACTCCAGTTTACATTCCATTTTTTGGGAAGAGGAAGACAGAGAAATGGTGGGAGCAACAGTGGTTAGCAAAGTATGAAAAAGAGACAAAGGGGCAGAGGTTTGGACCTTCTGCTTAAATCACCAAAATTCTAATTTGGCTGGGGATTCCTAAGCTAAGTAAGAGAGAAGATTATGTACTGCACCATTTTGTTTCCCAAAGCAGAACTAAAGCTCTGGGGTTTCCTCTTGACAAAAATCAGAATTTTTAGCATAAATGAATTTAAGTGAAGTAAAGGAAGCTTGATGAGGTAAGGAATGACTCCTCAAAGGTAGGCATCTCAGCTAAGTTCCTTCCTATATTTTTCTCTGGCCTCCTGGTCTGTTCTTGAAGGAGGTGAGTAAGTAGAGGTGAGTAAGTTCTTGAAGGAGGCATTGACTTAGAGAAACTCTTGCTCCTGGGGAAAGTTTGGCAAAGAGTGACTCCACTCTCTTGAAGCTGGGAACTTGCTAGGGGGCAATAGAGTTTTCCTTTTACACTAACCACCTTTAATCTGATATACTCTGCTTACACTAGTAAGGATTTGGGGTGCAGTCAGTAGAATGGGAAATCACCCTAAAGAGTGAATGGAAAATTCTATAATGGAATCTATCTTTAATGACCTAGATTCAAGCAAGGGTAAGATAAGCTTAGAGTAGTGGTTCTCAGTGTGGTCTATGGAGCCCTGGATGGTGGTGGGGGGAAGGGTGTCCATTAGTTTCAGGAGGTCTGAGAGGTCAAAACTATTTTCATAATAATACTGAGATATTATTTGCTTCTTAAAATGCTCTTCCAATTTTCAGCTACATGCCTCACAAGAGGCCAGAATTCCTTCATATACTTCAACCAAAATAATATTGCAACATATTGAATACAGAAGTGGATATGAAAATCCAGCTGTCTTCTATTAAGCTAGATGGCAAAGATATTTGCAAAAAATATCTAAAGCAATGCCACTCTTCTCACTAAATTTTCTTGTCCTAGAAAATATTTTTCAAAATTTAAAACGTTGTGTTAACATGTAATGAATTTATTATTATTTTAAAATAAATTAATAAATACCTTTTAAAATGATCAGCTTTAATTTTTCATGTGGTACATTAAATACCATTAGATTTAAAACTTATAAACAAAAGTTTTTTTGTTATCCTCAATAATTTTTAAGTGTAAAAGATCAAAAAGTTTGAGAACAACTTCTTTGGATTTACAAGGCAACATACAATGGAATTAGAACTTTGCTGAAAGCAACATAATTGCTATTTTTGTTGCAACTTCTTGCTAATAATGGGCATTAATTTTAGGAGTAAGAGTCATTGCCCTTGATATTAAAAAATTAATTAATTTCACAATTTATTCTTTAGCTTTTTTCTTGAGGCTATCTCTTTAAGTGAGTTATAGGATGGGGATAAGAATTTAGTAATTCAGTCGAATATTCCAAATTGAAGTCCACCAGCAGAAAGTTGTGGGTATGAAAGTTATGAAGTAGGCCAACATTAACTGATTCAATTATAGGGCATCTGACCTATTCTGCGTATAACCTTGGTAAAACCATTTTCTTTCTTAGTTGGGTCTTTTCTTGTGAAGGAGTAGTCAAGGGAAGCAAATTTAACCTTTCTTTTGTTTTATATGAGATATGCGGTTTCCTACTTTTGAAAAGCAGGAAGGTGACAGGTATTGCTTTTCCCTTTTCCTTCCCTTTTAGGATTTTATTGGATGACCTGAAGGCATCTCTATTGTTTTAAACTGGTAGCTGACCATAATACTGTATGTGAAACAAAGAGCCTTGATTAAGTACAGGAAATCATTTGTAAGTAATAGATATATAATATAAACAAGCATCAGTCTTGGGCCCTCACTGCTTTAGGATTTATTTCTTTAAAAAAGCAAGCTACCAAAAATAAATCTCAGAAGCAGATTATTTTTTGTTAAACAAACTCATCAGAAGACTATTTCAAATAGGCATACTTTCCTAATGAGATTCTCCTTAATATCAATTGTGGGAAAATGATGGCCCTGAAAAAGTAACAACATTTAAATGTGCTCATTTTCACTTATGACTATATCACTCTACTGTTTCAGAATGATGTAGGTCAAGTATAGTAAAGATCAGGATTAGTGCTGTTGTTTGCAAGGAGTATTAGTCAAAGATTTTAATAAGACTCTGGGGGTATAAATGAAAGCTAAGAAGAAAAACCATCCAATTAAAATTTTCTTAAAGGCCAAGGTCTTAAAATTAGATTGCTTTGGTCACTTCTGGGTGCAAAGTAGGTTCAACAATGAACATTCCTGAGCAGAGAACAAAGCAGATAACAGTAAATTCTGGACTTCTAAACATAAAGACTGGTTTAGCTAAAAACACATTTATTCTATTTTTAATCTTTTCTGTATTTTGGTCAAACAAATTCATTTAAGTACCTCCAAGTTAGCCTATGGAGTGTCTTGGCTTCTTTCAAGACCCAACTAAAAACCCTTCCTCTACAGGAATCCTTTTCTACTTATTTTTTATTCTGTTGCCTTTAAAAAATATTTCCTGTCTATTCTTTATATAGCTTGCTGTATATATTTGTTTGCTTGTTTTTTCTCCCAACAGATGTTAACTCCTTGAGGGCAGGGCCTATTCATTTTTTAAAAACCTCTTTTTGTATCCCCAGTGTTTAGCACAATGCTTGGCACATAGAAGGTGCCTAATAAATGCTAACCAACTAACTGACTTTTGAATAATTTTAGAGGTATAGATGATTTGTTCTTTGTAAATTACTGAAAGATTTCTGTATTAGAATTCAAACATCTAGTGAAAATACTTTTTTAAAAGCTGATATTTAAAAATATGTTTATTCATGATATATGTACTACAATGCAAATGGAAGGGTGAATGGTCAAAAAATGAAGATAATCTTGAAACAAGCATTGAGGAATAGAAGGAAAAAATTAAAAGACAAAAAAAAAACCAAAAGAGAAAACTTTCGCATAAAGTTAGGTACCAAGCAGATAAACAAACAGGAGACTCATATACTAAGGAGGACAAATGAGTATGTGTGATAAGGCCAAAACACTATCAACAGATGCTATGTTTTAAAGAAAAGTGAACCAAAAACCCCAAAGAAAAAGATAACTATATCATAAATTCTGTAGCTTCCCCAAGGATAAATAGCAGTAAGGAACTCTGAAATAGTTCAAAGGAGAATTTATATTTTTATGCTCAGACCTGTCATATATTTGATATACTGTACTCCCAGTTATGGAAATTCTCTCTGTCAATATGGAATAACTCATTTTTAACAAAGGCAAGGTATTTTAATCACTACTTCAAAAGAAACTATAGGTAAGCAGAATTTTTGATTTGTAAACACCCACAATCAGGATGTAGGCATCACAATATTTCATAGCTAAAATATTCTCAGATATGATCTAGTTCAACCCATACTCCCAAAAGAATAGCTACAACATACCCAACAAATTATCATCCTAAACCTAAATTTGCTTCTTTGCAACTTCTACCCATTGCTCCATGTGCTATCCTTTTCTGATCAAACAGAACAATTTAAACCCTCTTCTACATGGTAGTCCTTTAAATACTTTAAGATGAGCATTGCATTTCTATAGAAAAATGGTAATACTTTTATAGCATTAACAATTAAAAAATAGATTGGATACTCAATGCAATATCTTCTTAACCTTACTTCTAACTTTGGTGTTGTTTGATTTTTCCTCTAACTAGTTAATGATCTGATCAAACACAAATAGCTGATTTTAAAGTTATTTCTACATCAATAACTAGATATTTACTCTACAATACTGATAATTTCATTTTTTTGTGTGTGAATTGTTTAGTGACCACCACTTCTGATGCCTTCTGACAAACTTCTTGTAGCAAGTAGTCATGATAAATGGGTATGATGCTTATGAGTAATCTATAGGATATTGGTATTTTTAATTTATTAAATGTGAATAATATTTTCCATGACTTTATGTATCCTCCCTTGTGATACCCTGAGGGGTATTGTTAAGATCTCCATATACACACCATGAGTCTGTCAAGAATTTTATTAAGCATCTACTATTTGCCTGGCACTTTGCTAAGCACTGGGGATACAAAGGAAGACAAAAGACAGTCCTTGCTTTGGAGAAGGTGGGATCTTAGCTAAGATATGAAGAAAGTCAGAGAAAGCAGGAGATGGAGAGAGAGAGAGAGAGAAAGAGAGAGAGAGAGAGAGAGAGAGAGAGAGAGAGAGAGAGAGAGAGAGAGAGAGAATTCCAAGCATGAAAGATAATTTGTGAAAATGCACAGCATTTTCAATATCCTATATCCAATATCCTATAGATTACTCATAAGCATCATGCCCATTTATCACGACTACTTGCTACAAGAAGTTTGTCAGAAGGCGTCAGATGTGGTGGTCACTAAACAATTCACACACAAAAAATGAAATTATCAGTATTGTAGAGTAAATATCTAGGATATGGAGTATCTCAGGCAGAGATCTGCAAGGAGACCAGTTTTATTGGATCATAGGATGTAGACAAATGGAAGATTTAAGAAGATTAGAAAGGTAGGAAGGGGGCAAGATACAAAAGGCTTCAAGTGCCAAATAGAGGATTTTACCTTTGATTCTTGAGATGATAGGGAAATTTTGGAGTTTATTAAATTAAAGATTTGTGTGATATAGCAAGATAGGTGTTTTAGATAAAATACTTTGATAGTTGAGTGGAGAATGGACAAGAATGGGGAGAGACTTGAAGTAAGAAGACAAACTAGTGGTCTATTGCAATAGTTCAGGCAGAGGACAATGACGACTTGCGTCAGGATAGTTTTAAAGCTGGAGGAGAGAAAGTAGCTTATACAAGATATGTTATGAAGGCAAAATCAACAGGATTTGGGAATAAATTAGATATGGAGGGTAAGAAAGAGTGAGAAAGGGGCAGCTAGGTGGCACAGTGAATAGAGCATTGGCCCTGAAGTCAAGAGGACCTGAGTTCAAATCCGGCCTCAGACGCTTGACACACTTACTAGCCATGTGACTTTGGGCAAGTTACTTAACCCCAATTACCCTCCAAAAAAAGAAAAAAAGAGAAAGAGTGAGAAGTTGAGAATGCCCCTAAGTTCTGAATATGGGAAACTGGGAGAATTATGGTCCTCTATACAATAATAGGAAAGTTTGAGATAAGAGGGGTATTTTTTGGAAAAGATAATGAGAAAATTCTACAGGGTATGAAGTTTAAAATGTCCAATAAGAAGTCAAAGATAAGACTCAATGCTATGGCTGGAGAAGTAGATCTGAGGATCATTAACATAGAGATGATAGTTGAATCCACGAGAGATGATAAGATTACCAAGCAAAAATATTATATAGAGAAAAGATAAGAGGGTTCAGAACAGAGCCCAAGGGAAACCTGAATGAAGGTTAGCTGGTGTGACCTGAATGAAGAGTCAGCACAGGAGATAGAGAAGAGTAGTCAAATAAGTAGGAGAGCCATGAGACAGTACTGTCACAAAAACCTGAAGAGAAGGGCATATAAAGAAGAGAGTGATCAATAGTATAAAAAACTTCGAGGTCAGAACAGTGAAGAATAGAAATAGGCCACTACTTTTCTCAGTTAAGGGATCATTGGTAACTTTGGAGATAACAGTTTTTGTTGAATAATAAAGCTGAGAGTCAGACTAGAAAGTTAAGAGGAGAATGAGATTTAAAGAAATGAAGGCATCTATTGTAGATGGCCTTTTAAAGTAATTTAGCCACTAAAAGGAGGAGAGATAGAATGATGGATGTTGTGATTGGATGGATCAAATGAGCATTTTTGAGGGTGGTGAAGACATGAGTGCATTTTTAGGAAGTTGGGAAGATGGTAGTAGATAAGAGATTTTTAGAGAAGTGAGAAAATAGAGATGATAGAGAGGGGATTGGACGAAAAAGATGGGATGGAGCAGGAGCCCTTGTACATATATAGAGGTTTCTCTTGGCAAGTTAATAGAGTGAGTCATCTTTTCATGTGGGATGGGTGAAGAAAGACAGCAGCAGAAGGTATCTGGGTGATGTGAGATGAGGAGGGAAGAAGCAGGAGCTCTTAGTGAGTGGTCCTATTTTTTTTTCAGTGAAATATGGAGCAAGGTTCTCATTGGGGAAGGGGGAAGCAGAGCCATGGAAGTTTGAAGAGGAATGAAAAGGTTTTTGAAATGGGGACTGTGATGAGTAGAATAGTGAGTCAATTAGAGAGGTATAAAAGGATGACCACAAAATTGTTTTACCTTACATTTGATCACAGATTTTAGTTTACAAGCTACAGTTATCTCTATAGTAGTCTTTTTGCTTATACTCATTGTGAGAACTACAGAGAGAAATGATATAATTCTCCATGAAATGATGCTTATCATAGTCTTTGAGTGCATAGTGATGCCAACCCTAACAACTCCTTCCTTTGCTTTGACAAGGAGAACCCATGAGGGTGGCTAGGTGGCTCAGTGAATAGAACACTGGCCCTGGAGTTAGGAGGACCTGAGTTCAAATATGGCCTCCAACACTTAATACAAAAACTAGCCGTGTGACCTTGGGGAAGTCACTTAACCCCAGTTGCCCTTCAGAAAAACAAAAAAAAAAAAAAAAGAGAGAGAGAACCCATGGGCCATTTTTTCTTCTAGCTGCAGTTTTATTATACCATCTTTTTTCATTTGTAGTTTGAATATCAATATTAATTCATCATATTCTTTCAGTACTATGCCAAAGATCTCACTTTCAGATTCCCAAAAATTAATATGTATTTGTGGCCTAAAAACTCTGCAATTTTTATCACCCTCTGACCCTTTTTATTTTGTGGTTCCATGATCACCATGGAAACAGAAAAGTGCTGCAAGGATTGAGAATCATTAAATTTGTGTGTGTGGCTTTTACAATTGTCTTTTGCTTCACAGGTTGCTAATGTGAAAGAAATCCTCAGAGACCAATGTGACATCCATGAGCCTTTCTACTCGTAACTAGGTTGGTCCATGGAACCATCCTTAAACACAGAAACCTACTCTGTTGGCAAAGCCTTGGAGAACCAATGGTTATTTCCACACTATGCTATCGTGAAAGTTTCATTTTCATGGACAATCCACATACTAGCAATTATCTATTTAATAAGAGCTTCTAGAATTTCACCAGAAATTGAAATAAAATTCATTTGTCTAAAGTTTGAAGAATGTACTTTTTGTCTTTCAAAACTATGATAACATTTGCTGGTCTTCAGTGTCATTTCTTTTTTCTATTCCTGTTTCTTTTTCCTTTCTAATCTTTCTTAAAAGAACCAATAGTTATTGCTGAATAAAAAAAGCATATGGCTAATTTTGTAGCATGTATGCCATAATAATAGATTTCTTTTTTTATAATTACTGAAACTAATGATAACTAATGATTATTATAGTTTCCAGGAAAATAAGCTTCCATAGTGCCTAAAAGATTTTTTATATAGCCCCAAGATATACTGCTTCTTATTGTTAGAAAAAGCTTAGGAAACATGAAATGAAAATACATTTCTCATTTGGGAAATGTTCACAGGTATTGTGCCTATTTGCTCAAGAAATAATTATTTTAAGTTGTGCTAGTTCTTTCAGCATCTCCTCAGTCCCCATTGTTAGGAGGCTGGTTCCATTTAACCTCTAATATGAATTAGCTTTTACAAATGAATATTTACTTCAAGAATACATAAGAATAAACATATAAATGTTCCCCCCAACATTTCAGGGGGCATACTTTCCTCTATACCAGCATGGTCTCTTGGGGAGTAGTTCCAAGACTTAGCTCAGTTCTTACTTCATATTGGTCCTACCAAGTTCATCTCAGACATAGCTTAACTTTGAGATGAATCTTCATTTCAGCTTCATTTCAGCATGCTCCAGAAAATCACTCTATCCTTTTTCAGAGAAGTGATGCTGGGTTAGAAGCAACAACTGGCCTATAGAATACTGGGATGCCAGAACACCCTCATTACGACTTTTCAGATTTACTAGTTCATGTGATTCTACTCCCTTCAAGTAGAATGGAAGAGAACAAATGAAAAGACCAAACTTTGAGGCCTATTTTCTTTTCTCTTTTTTTTTTTTTTTTGCTTTTTGGAGGGCAATTGGGATTAAGTAACTTGCCCAAGGTCACAAGGCTAGGTTTTTATTTGTGTGTGCGTTAAGTGTCTGAGGCTAGATCCGAACTCAGGTCCTTCTGACTCCAGGGCCAACACTCTACTCACTGCGCCATGTAGCCATCCCCCCTTTTTTTTTTTTATGCTGTTGACTTTTTTTTTTTTTAATAAGCAATTGGGGTTAAGTAACTTGCTCAAGGTTACACAGCTAGTCATTATTTATGTGTGGGTGCTCATTTTCTGAGGCCGGTTTCGATCCCGGGTCATCCCAACTCCGAGGCCGGCGCTCTTACTCACTACACCACCTAGCTGCCCTGAGGCCTATTTTCTTAAGACCATATGGCCTGGAAAAGGAACCTTCTCTTAGGATAGGTTCTTGACTGAATCTTATGTGCAAAGGAGTCATTGAATGAAATGAAGAGATGCCAAGAGAGATGGCAGAAACTGGCTAAGGCCTTTTAAAAGCCTGTGCAAACAGTAAAAAAATGCTTCCCATTTACTTTGTGTTAGCCACACAAAACCAATTATGGAATGTTTATACATGTTCTACTGTCTCTATAAGATACTTCCCTTATATGTCTTATGGTTTTCTTAGAAGTATGTTCCCTAGGGTGGCTGGGAGGCACAGTGAATAGAGCACCGGCCTGGGAAGCAGGAGGACCTGAGTTCAAATAAGGTCTCAGACACTTGACACACTTACTAGCTGTGTAACTTTGGGCAAGTCATTTGACCCCAATTGCCCTCTAAAAAAAAAGCAAAAAGAAAAAAAAAGAAGGATGTTCCCTAGCTTGAAAATTTTTTATTTATATATGTTTATTTAAATATTTTCCAGTTACATGTAAAAATATTTTAACATTTTTAAAAATTGAGTTCCCAATTCATTTCCTTCCTTCTGCCCCTCCCTTGCCCCTCACTAGTAATATGATATTGAGTACATATGTGATCATATAAAATATATTTCCATATTAGCCATGTTGCAAAAGAAAACACACACACACACAGAAAGAAAAAAAATAAGTAAAAAAAATGTATCCTTTAGTCTTCACTAAGAGTTCATCAGTTCTCTCTTTAGAAATGGATAGCTTTTTTCATCACGGGTCCTTTGAAATTATCTTGGTTCATTATCTTGATAAGAGTGCCTAAGTTACAGGTGACCATTCTTACAATATTGCTGTCACTGTATGATATTCTAGTGGTTCTGCTCACTTTACTCTTCATCAGTTCATATGTCTTCCAGTGTTTTTTCTGAAACCATTGTGCTCAAAATTTATTTTTTAAAAATATATTTTCATTTATTTTGTTAAATATTTCCAAATTTCATATAAACTTTTTAACAATCATTTTAAAAATGTTGAGTTCCAAACTCCCTCTCTTCCTCAGCCTACTCACCATTTCTTATAGCACGAGTATTCCATCATAATCTTATGCCACAATTTGTTCAGCCATTCCCCAACTGATGAACATTCTCCCAATTTCCAATTCTTTGGCACTACCAAAAGAGTTGCTATAAATGTTTTTGCAGAAATGGGTCCTATTGCCTTTTCTTTGATCTCTTTGGGATAGAGATATAGTAGTTATATCGAGGGTATGCCTCAGTATTGATTAAGAAAATTGGTCTCTTAGTTTTCTTTCTTTGTTTTTGTTTTTCCTTGTTTTGGTACCCAAACCATATTTATGTAACAACAAGAATTTGGTAGTACTACTTCCTTACCTATTTTTTTCATATGATATATAATATCGGGATTAATTGTTCCTTAAATGTTTGGTAGAATTCACTTGTTAATCCATCTGGTGCTGGGGATTTTTCTTAGGGAGTTTATTAATGGCTTGTTCAATTTCCCCCCTTAAAATAGTACTATTTAAGTACTCTTTTTCCTCTTCTGTTAATCTGGGGAGTTGACATTTTTTATAAATACTCATCTATTTCACTTAGGGGCTCAGTTATACTGGCATATCAATGGGCAAAAAAATAATAATTGCTTTAATTTCATCTTCATTGGTTGTGTACTCACCCTTTTCATTTTTTTTTTTTTGTTGCTTTTTTGGAGGGCAATTGGGGTTAAGTAACTTGCCCAAGGTCACATGGCTAGGTTTTTGTTTGTGTGTGCGTTTAATGTCTGAGGCCGGATCTGAACTAAGGTCCTTCTGACTCCAGGGCTGACGCTCTACTCACTGCGCCACCTAGCCACCCTAACCCTTTTCATTTTTGATACTAGTAATTTGGTTTTTTTTCTTTCTTTTAAAATTCGTATTATCAAATGGTTTATCTGTTTCATTGTGTTTTTCCCCATTAAGCCATCTCCAAGTTTTACGTACTGACTCATTTAAAAAAAAAAATTCAGTTATATTAATCTCTCTTTTGATTTTCCAGGATTTTCATTTTGGTGTTTAATTGGGGATTTTAAATTAGCTCTTTTTCAATTTTTAAAGTTGCATTCCCAATTCATTTATTTGCCTTTCACTGATGTGTGAACTTAGAGAAATAATTTTCCCTTAAGTACTGTTTTGGTTGTGTCCCACAAGTTTTCGAGTGTTGTCTTGTCATTCTCATTAATGAAATTATTGATTCTTTCTATGACTTGTTCTTTGACCCACTCATTCATTAGAATTAGATTATCTAGTTTCCAAATAATTATTAGTTTATACTTACATGACTCTTTATTGAATGTATTTTTATTGTATTATGATTTGAAAAGGGTGCATTTAGTATTTCTACTTTTCTGCAATTTTTAGTGGTTTTTAATGCCCTAATATATGGTCAATTTTTGTGTAAATGCCATGTAGAACTGAGAAAATGTTATGCTCTTTATTCCCATTCAATTTTCTCCAGAATTTCTAAAATTCTATTCTTCTCTTAAGTTCTTTCTTATTTATCTTATGGTTTGATTTATCTAGATTTAAGAGGGGGAAGTTGGGGTCCACTATCATTACAGCTTTATTGTCTATTTCCTCCTTTAAATAATTTAACTTTTCCTTTTAAGCATTTGAATGCTATGCCATTTGGTGCATACATGTTTAGTACTGATATTTGTTCATTGTCTGTGGTGCCTTTTAACATGGAGTACTTTCCCTGTTTATCTTTTAATTAGGTCTGTTTTTGTTTTTGCTTTGGTTCACATCATGGTTACTGCCTATATCTTTTTTGTTTTAGCTGAAGTATAATTGATTCTCTTCTGTCCCCTTATGTGTGTCTCTAAGGGTGTTTCTTATAAATAACAATGTTTTTTGCCTTTTTTTGGAGGGCAATTGGGGTTAAGTGACTTGTCCAAGGTGACACAGCTAGTTTTTTTGTTAAAGTGTCTAAGACCTAATTTGAACTCAGGTCCTCTTGAGTCCAGGGCCAGTGCTCTATTCACTGTGCCACCTAGCCTCCCCTTTATAAATAACATATTGTTGAATTCTGGTTTCTAATCCATTCTGCTATCCACTTCTGTTTTATGGGTAAATTTTTCCCATTCACATTCACAGTTATGATTACTAACTATGCATTTCCCTCCATCCTGTTTTCTTCTGTTTATAATTCTCTCTCTTTTTATCTAGTCCCTCTCTAAAAGTCTGTTTTGCTTATTACCACTGTATTCCTTTATTCTTTTTCCCTTTCTTATAATTTTATTTTTAATTTATGGAATAAAAGCATTTCCACAATGATACAATAAAAAAGATGACCATACATGAAACTGCAAATCTACTATGTACAACTTACTATTCCTTTCAGATATACAATTAAATATTAATGTAATTTTCCCCTTTTTTCCATTATCTTACACCTTTCTCTTATTCCTTTACCTTTCTACTAAGATAATTTTCTATAACCAATCTCTCTGTCTTGCTGTATGTACACACACACACACACACACACACACACACACACACACACACACACACACACACACACACACCCTCAACCAATTTAGATAAGAATGAGATTCAGGTGTTCCCCATCCCCTCAACATTTCCCCTTCTATAGTTAAAAACTCTTTCTTACATGTCTCTTATGTAAGATAATTTCCTCCAATTTTTCTCCTTCCTTTCCTCTTTTCCCAGGTCATCCCTCTTTTTCACCCCTTCATTTTTTTTAACCTCATCCCAACATAATCAACTCACCTCTGCACCTTCTATCTATATAGAATACTTTTAACTGGCTTAATACTAATTATTGGAACTTATGTCTCCTATTCTTCTAGAGAAATGTAAATAGTTTAACCCTATTGGATCCCATAGGATTGCCCTCTCGTCTCTATGCTTTTTAAAAATTTTTTTTGTTCTCTTGGGTCTTGTATTTGAAAGTTCAATTTTCTGTTCAGCTATATTCTTTTATAAGGAATGCTTGAAAGTCCTCAATTTCATTAAATATCCTTTACCCAACTGAAAGTTTATACTCAATTTTGTTGGGTAAGTTATTCTTGGTTGCAATACTGGCTCTTTTGCCTTCCAGGATATCATATTCCAAGCTCTCTGCTCCTCTGACATAAAAGCTACCAAATCTTTTTTGATCCTGAATGTTACTACATGATATTTGAATGGTTTAATACTTTGACCTGGGAGCTCTGGAATTTGGCTGTAATATTCCTGGAAGTTTTCATTATGTGATCTCTTTCAGGAGTTGATTGGTGGATTCTTTCAGTTTCTATTTTACCCTCTGGTTCTAGAATATTGGGACAGTTTTTCTTGATATTTTGTCATGCAATGTCTAGGGTCTTTATTTGATCATGGTTTCCAGAAGTTTAATAATTCTGAAATTCTCTCTCCTTAATCTATTTTCTAGTTCAGTTATTTTTCTAATGAGATATTTCATATTTTCTTTTATTTTTCATTCTTTTGACTTTGTTTCTTAATGTCTCTTAGAGACATTAGCATCCATTTGGCCAATTCGAATTTGTAAGGAATTATTTTCTTCATTGACCTTTTGTACCTCTTTTGTCCATTTGGCCAATTTTGTTTATAAAATTTTGTTTTCTTCAGTATTTTTATACCTTCTTTATGAAACGTTAGTTATCTTTTCATAATTTTATTACCTTGCTCTCATTTCATTTCCTAATTTTTCTTCTACCATTAATTTTATTTTGAAAATAATTTTTTAGCTCTTATAGTAATTCTTATTGTGCTTATATGTCCAATTCACATTTTTTTTCTTTGTAGCTTTGCTTATAGCTATTTTGACTTCATTAGCTTCTTCTCAGTTTGTGTTCTGATATTCTTTGTCATTGAAGTAGCTGTTTAATGGTGAAGTTCTTTTGTTTCCTTTCTTTTTTATTTTACATCATTCATTTCCATAAGGTTTTGAGTTACAAATTTTCTCCCCAATTTTCCATATCCACCACCCCAAAACAGCATTCCTGCTGAACATGCCCTTCTCCAATCTACTCTCTCCTATATCTTCCCCCATTCCCCTTTCAACTTTCCAGTATGGCACAGTGGATTTCTATTCCGCAGTGCCTGTATATCTCATCCTCTAGGTATATATAAAATATTAATAATAATATGTATATATATATTTTCAAGCATTTGATTTTAAAACTTTGGATTCCAGATTTTTTCTCTTCCTTCCTTGTCACCCACTTCACTGGGAAGATAAGCAATTCAATATAGGTTGTCCATGAGTAGCTACTCAAAACATTTCCATAGTGGATATATTGTGAAAGACTGACTATATTTCCCTCCATGGTATCCCACCCCCCCCACTTGTTATATTCTATACTTTGATCCTGTCCCTTTTCAAAAGTGGGTCTTCCAACTTCCCTCCCCCCCAGCCTTCCCTCCTTTCCATCATCCCCCCTCTCATCCCCTTCTGCCCCTACCCACCTGTAGGGTGAGATACCCTATTTAGTGTGTATGTCATTCCCTCCCCAACCCAAATTCAATGAGAATAAGGTTGACCCATTCCCTTTTGCCTTCCTGTTCTTCCCCTCCATTGTAACCATTTTCCCTTGCCTCTTCCATATGAGATAATTTACCCCATTCTGTCTCTCCCCATCTCCTCTCTTTATATTCCTTTCTCACCTCTTAATTTCACCTTTTAAATACCAACCCTTCCTATTCAATTGGTCCTGTGCCCTCTGTCTATGTATACCTATAGACATATATACACACACTCACATATGTATTCATACGCCCATATACCCTTCTATGTAGACATATATATGTATACACACACACACACACACACACACATATATATGTATATACACATACATACATATACACATTTCTATTCCTTTCAACTATTCTCATACTGAGAAAAATTTCATAAGTTATAATTATAGTTAAACCATGTGGGCATATAAGTAGTTCAACTTTGATAAGTTCTTTATGATTTCTTTTCCCTCTTTACCTTCTCAAGCTTCTCTTGCTTCTTGTATCTGAATGTCAAATTTTCTATTCAGCTCTGGTTTTTTCATCAAGAATACTTGAAAGTCCTCTATTCCACTGAATGATCATATTTTCCCCTGGAACATTATACTCAGTTTTGCTGGGTAGGTGATTCTTGGTTTTAATCCCAGCTCCTTTGACCTCCAGAATGTCATATACCAAACCCTTCCATCCCTCAATATAGAAGCTGCCAGTTCCTGAGTTATCCTGATTGTGTTTCCACAATATTGAAATTGTTTCTTCCTGGCAGCTTATAATATTTTCTCCTTGATCTGGGAATTCCAGAACCTGGCTATAATATTCCTAGGAGTTTTCTTTTTGGGATCTTTTTCAGGAGGGGATTGGTAGACTCTTTCAACCTCTATTTTGCCCTCTGGTTCTAAAACATCAGGGCAATTTTCCTTGAGGATTTCTTGAAGGATGATTTCTAGGTTCTTTTTTTGATCACGGCTTTTAGGTAGCCCAATAATTTTTAAATTATCTCTCCTGGTTCTATTTACCAGGTCAGTGTTTTTCCCAATGAGATATTTCACATTTCCTTCTATTTTTTCATTTGTTTGGATCTGTTTAATAGTATCTTGATTTCTCATAAAGTCACTAGCTTCCATTTGCTCCAATCTAATTCTGAAGGAATGATTCTCTTCAGTGAGCTTTTGAGATTCTTTTTCCATCTGGCAAATTTTGCTTTTTAAGGCTTTCTTCTCCTCATTGCATTTTTGAGCCTCTCTTGCCATCTGAGTTAGTGTATTTTTTAAGATGTTATTTTCTTTAGTCAGGTTGTTGACTCTCATTTCATAATTTTCTTTCAGTGTTCTGATTTCTCTTCTCAATTTTTCCTCCACTTCTCTTACTTGATTTTCAAAATCCTTCTTAAGGTCCTCTATGGCCTATAACTAGCTCTTATTTTTCTTGGAAGCTTTTGGTGCAGGAGCTCTAACTTCACTGTCTTCCTCCTGTTCCATGCTTTGATCCCTTTTGTCTCCAAAATAAGAGTGTAGGGGAGGCTAGGTGGTGCAGTGAATATAGCACCAGCCCTGGAGTCAGGAGGAATTGAGTTCAAATCCAGCTTCAGACACTTAACAGAAAAACTAGCCATGTGACCTTGGGCAAGTCATTTAACCCTAATTGCCCTCCAAAAAGCAAAAAACAAAAAACAAAAAACAAAAATAAAAAACAAAATAGGAGTGTAAAGTTGGGTTGCTCTGTTTGCTTTGTTTCCTTTGCCTGGTCATGTTGCCACTCAATTACTTGACTTTTGAGCTTTTTTGTCATAGTAGAACTCTGCTACCAGAAATGGGAGCTTTATCCCAAACACTGAGGTTTTTGCAGCTGCTGAAGGTATTAGTTGGGTGCCCTCTCTGAAGCCTCCACACTCTTTGGCAAGCTGGTCAAGCACCCCAGGACCTCCACCCTAGACATCAATCCATATCCAAGCAGGTTAAAGCAAGAGTGAGTACCCCTCAGACTGGTTGCTTGGTTCCCCTATAACCTGCAGACCAAGAGCTGAAGCTGCTATGTGGTGGCAGCTGCACAGCCCCTGTGGCCCCTGCACCTCAGCTGCTTCTTGCCCTGGGGGCAGAGGTTGGAAAACCCTCCTAATTCTCAGGTCCCAAAATCCACACTGCACTGACCTTTCACTTTGTTCTTGGCATCTATGGGTTGATAATTCTGGAAACTGCCACAGCTGCTGGTGATTTGAAGTCCCTCCAGCCAGAGGCTGGTCAGGCCACCCTGGGGCTAAGACCCCTGTCTCTAGCAGGGTTGGGGTCAGCTCCCAGAATGCTGTGCTGGCCACTTGCTGCCAGCCTGCTAGGCTGTCCTCAGTGGGAGGTTACCTTCTCTGTGTCATTTTGTGAGCTCTGTAGCTCCAAAGTTTGTCTAGAGTCATTTTTCAAATGAATTGGGTGAGGTGGGAGCTGGAGCTACGAGGAAGTACTGTTTCTACTCTGCTATCTTGACTCTGCGTCCAGAAGATTTTGTGAAGTTCTTTTTAAAAAAAATTATTTATTTTTATTGTTTGCTCATTTTCCCAATATATTTCTTGATTTTGAATTTTTGTTAAAGTTGGTCTCTGTTCCCTGTTGTAGTGGTGTGAGAGAGACACTTGCTCAAGCTTCATGCTATTTTCCAAGCTAGTCTTGGAATTTTGGAAGTTTTCAGTACTTCTAAGGTAATATGCTCTAGAGAGACGTGTGCTCACTTTTTCATTGATCTATGCTCTTATTTTTACCCAGGAAGGTGTTCTGCTTTCTTTGAATTGCAAATGGTACTGCTTCTTAGGGCTGCTGTTCCCTCACAATCACGCACAATACTATTCCTTTAGGTCTCAGATCTTTTATCACCAAGAGTGATACTGCTTCTCAGTGTCCCTGCTCTTTCTTGAATGAAAATGTTTTTCTCCAAGGGGCAGCTAGATGGCACAGTGAATAGAGCACCGGCCCTGGAGTCAGGAGGACCTGAGGTCAAATACAGCCTCACACACTTAACACAAAAAAACTATCCCTTGTGACCTTGGGCAAGTCACTTAACCCCAATGGCCCTCCAAAAAAAAGCAAAAAGAAAAAAAAAGAAAATGTTTCTCTCCATCCTTGAACTGTGGCCCAGAAGTGGGTATAAGCAATGAAGTTGACAGTTTCCAATCTTGCTTCCAGTGATAGCACAGGCATTCCCTGTAATCTTTTTCTTTCCAGTTGCTGGAACCTCTCACCATTTCTGGCTCGAGAGCTTCCAAAGCTGCTTCTGTTTCTGTCACCACCTCTAGTCACATCACTGGTGTTGACATCCACATGGGTTCCAGGCCAGTCTTTACTCCTGTGTCATAGACCTCTTTTTCTGACCTCCTAACTTGTCTTGAGCTGAAAGATATATATATATATATATATATATATATATATATATATATATATATATATATCTATATATATACATATATATGTATATATATATATCACATATGTATAACACATACATATAGAGAGAGACCCCATGAGCTGAAAAAATATCTTACTCTGACTTTTTGTTAATTCTGTCACTCCAGATTTTGGTTTAAAACACTATTTTTTTCCTTTGCTTTTTGGAGGGCAATTGGGGTTAAGTGACTTGCCCAAGGTCACACAGCTAGTTTTTGTTTTAAGTGTCTGAGGTCAGATTTGAACTCAGGTCCTCCTGACTCCAGGGTCAGTGCTCTATTCACTGTGCTACCTAGCAGCTCCAGAGATTTTGAATTATGGTATTATTTTTAAAGTAGTATGGAGGGGAATGTTGGGAGAGGTTGGCTGAGTGTTTCCTTTACTCAGCCATCTTTGTTCTGCCCCTGGGAATTCCAAATATATGTTGCCTCCCTAGAATTCTTAACATTAAGAGGTTGTTTCAATCTGGCAAGCTGATTTGGGTTTGTATATATATATCAGACCTCAGTTACACTGGAATATAGCTTATGCTAGAATAAAGTTTGTGTGGTGGTCAGACCTCACTGAGGACAACTCCAAGTTCTCTTACCATCTGTTCACTTATCTCTGCTTTTAGCTTCTCATTAAACACTTTTGTTCTATTTTTGCTAGTCCAAAAGAATGGTATCAAACTTAAATAGAAACAGATCCCTATGGTCCACATATTTACTTAGAAAATCACAAATTAACATTATCTATTTTTGGATTTTTAAATTTTATTTTATTAAACATTTCTCACATACATTTTAATCTAGTAGAGGTGGCACTCTGGAGTTTCTGCCACTGGAGTTCAATTCCTCTGGTCCAAAGAACATTCTCCTTAGTAGAGACAAGAGAAGCATTCTAAGAATTGAACATTTCCACCTTCTTTTGCCATGTCTAATCTTCCTATCTAACATGATAGATCCCAATTGTTCTTCAATTTTCCTCCTTCTTCCAAAATAGCCAGCAAGGTTTTTGGTGGTAGTGTCATAGTTGTCGTCTTCATTATCTGTCATTGGCTTCAGCCTATTCTGTTTTATTCCTTTTGACATTATTATTAAATTATTTCTTCAGTTTTTTAAATATTCTTTTTCAGTCACTTCCCCCCTGCTTTCTCCATCTCTATATCTTTTTAATGTGTAAATTAGTTGGTATGGATATGTGGTATAGGGGATAGAGTATGGATCTTGGAGTTAGGAAGACTTGAATTTAAGTACTGGCACTCAGCTGTATTTCCTTGGGCATGTCATTTAATAGAATGGAAAGGAGGGAGAGAGAAATGTTGCAAACATATATATATATATATATATACCCTATGTGCCAGGCATTATGCTAAGTGCTTTACAAATATTTTCTCATTTGATTTTCATAATTACCCCATGAGCTTGCTATCCTCACTTTACAATTGAGGAAACCGAGGCAAACAAATATTAAGTGACTTGCTCAGGGTCACATAGCTAGTAAGTGTCTGAGACAACCTTTTGAACTCAGATCTTTCTGAGCACTGTCAAGATGCATGCACTTAACCTTTATGCCTCAATTTCTTCATATATAAAATGGGGAAGATAGTAGCACTTGCCTCACACAATTTTTTTGAGAATCAAATGTGCTAATATATTTGAAATGCATTGCAATTCTTAAAGTGCTATATTAATGTTAGCCATTATTGAATTCACATAAAAGTAGTTTATATCAAGGATTGGCAAACTATGGCTCATCAAGCACATCCAGCCCTGTGCCTACTTTTCTATGGCTAATGAGCTAAAAATGGTTTTTACATTTTAAATAAAATTTTATCATATTTTAAAGTATAAAAATCATTCTTGGCTTTCAGGCTTTACAAAAAAGAAGATAGTAAGCCAGATTTGGCCATCTGGCTAAAGTTTACCAGCCTCATTTATATAATAATGTATGATGAGAGGTAGAATGGGAAAGTTGTTTTCATTGTAAAGAAGACCTCAGATTAAGAACTGTCTCTGACTAGTTCTGGGGAAGTCAATAAACTCCTTGATACTTCAGGCAGATCATTAATATTTTTAAGATGCAGAGCAATGACTGATATGCTTTGGTAGAGAGAATTTCCTTCTTGAGAGTACACCACCCCAATGGAAAACCAAGTCCAGACAAAAATGATAACCTGATATTATTGTATTGCAGAAATTTGAAGTCTATAAAATTATTTTAAAAACATATTAGTATTATCATTACCTCTGGATTAGTTATGGGTCCCCACTCTAAAAGTGGATTTCATGTTTTCTTCTTTCCTTGTGATAGCTATAATTTCTTCCAGCTGTTTTGTATTCATAATATAGTTTTATAAGTCTGCCATTATTAATTTTAGCAAAAAGTAGAAAATTTTAAAGTGTTCCTATTCAATGTTCTATGTTGTACACTTTTAACATTTCTATAGTATCTATACTTTTAATATTTAAGATCCAGAAGATGTCTTAAAAATCTTTCATATATTTTTATTGGGGTATGTGCATACATGTGTTATATCTTTCCTACCTCCAGAAGAATCCTGGAGAGAAAACATTATTTTTGTCTTTGTATACCCAGTATTTATCACAGTATAGATGGTTAATAAATATTTCTTGAATTATTCTATAGATTTATTCAGAAGAAAAATCTCACTGTCTTCCTCTTAATTTTTTTATAGATAAAATACCTATAATGAAATAATTTAAAACCATTTTTCAAATTCTTCAAAATGCTTAGAGCAGTTTTTGGAATTTTCTTGGATTTTAAGGAAGTATCATAATAACATGGGTTAGCATACATTGTTTTGTCTCTTTTGATCCAAAGTTCAAATTTTACACGATGCTGATCATCATCAATTTGAACGACAGCCAATCTTTTACTTCAATCTTTCTGAAGTGATAATTATTTCTTCATTTATTTCCCATCTGTCTTTCTACCTTCATATTTTGGTGTTTTCTTGTATGATTTGAGTAAATTCATTATAATTGCTATTTTCAGATTCTATGCATATGTCATTGGGGAAAAGAGCAAAAAGCTTTAATTACCCTCCCTAAGTATTTGTTATTTAAAGTAGAATTAGTTTATCTGAACTCTATATGAAGTGATAATCCCATATGATTTTAACTTGTATTTAGATTTTATTTTACTGGAATACACATTTTGTTTTGATTGCAATTTATGGGTTTATTTTTGGTGGACTATTTAAAAAAGCAGTATCTTACTAACAGAGCAAGTAACATTTTAGGTAGAATTCTACTTTTGAACACTAATGAAAATCTAGACTATATTATCAAAACATAAAACATAAAAGTGGTGTAGTTAAAATTCAAAAGAACTGATGAAAACTAGTTGATAATTCTTTTTTGTGTGCAAATAGATGTCCAAATATGGAAAAAAAACATTGAAATATAATACAATTACATGGAAGTGGTTTATCTCATACATTATTTTCTCTTTGAATATGTGTTACAATCTTGTTATAACACTTTGGACTGCAAATAGAATTCAGTGTAAAGTATATCCATCCATATTGTGCTTTTTCCAAAGGTCCTTTTTATTAGGTTTCTTTACCTGATTACATAGTATGGACTCTGAGACTATCATTATGGCACAGTTCTACCAAATTTGAACACATAAATGCATGACCTAAACATGTCTAAATGGTTACATTACCCATTACTATTAGAAAACACTGAAACAACTATTGGGTTCTATTGCTGGGACTTATAGGAACTTCACAGAAGAATCAGGTGATATGCCAAAATCAATAGGTCTTTTTTACTGGATAATTTTTAAAGTTAAAAGAAAGTCACATGATTTAACTAGAGACAAAAAATGAGGAAGTAGATACAACAAAGAAAGGCCATTAGAACAGCGTCTGTCTACTGGAGAAACAGCTGGGAACAACATCTTTCAAACTAGGGCAATAGGCTGAACTCATTTCCACACTTATCTGGAGCATGGGTTCCATATTTCAAAGTGTACTAAGTCTTTGGACATTCTATTATATGATTATTACAGATTCTGTTTCCCTCTGTGATATTTTAACCAGTGAGGTCCACTATTGATGTCTTGGGTTGTATCACTTCTCTGTTCCACTTAGAAGATATAGGGAACAGTACTAGTGTGTATGTGTATGTGTATGTGTGTGTGTGTGTGTGTGTGTGTGTGTGTGTGTGTGTGTGTGTGTGTGTTGGCAAGTGAGTTGTGGGTGTCAACATTCTCTAACTGCTGATCTACATGTTGATTAACTTTTCTCAAAATTTCTTTTTCCTTACTGGGAGGAATTTCTCGGACCTAAAAAAATGTTGCAGTTCTGCCTTACTCTAAGCAAACTCAATCCCAATGCTTCATTCTTATGTGACAGGTCAATTAATGTATGATGTTTCATTTTTTAAAAGAAGCTTAATTGACATATCCATTTCTTAGGTATGTTGTGGAAAGTATTCCTGCTCAGTTACAGTTGAGACCATATGACTACAAATTAATGTTATATAATCTCAATTGGTAGCTTAGTATTGCAACATAATCCTTTTATTTTGCTCTAATTGGTTCCCTATCCTACTCATCACAGAAACTTTTCCAAACCTTCTCTTCTCTTCTCAAAGCTCATGTACTCCCTTTTCTCTTTACTTCTCATGGTAGGATGCTGGATTTTACTTTACTGGGAAAATAGAGCCTATTCATATGAACTTTCTCTTGTCCCTTTCTCTTGATCTTGAAGCCTTATGACATTATCTCCAACTCTCTTTCTTCCAGTCTTTGATAATGAGATGTTTCTTTTCCTAGACAAGGTCAATCCCTCAACATGTGCCCCTGACTTCATCATCTTCTCTCTTCTGCAGATCGTTTCCCCCTCAATCATTACTGCTCTCTCTTCCTCTAATTATTAGTCTATCCCTATTTAATAGTTCTTTCCCTACAATGTTTAAACATGACTAAGTAAAATGGGCTGTGTGATGAGGCTTTACAAATAGCTGGAGAAAGAAGGAAAGTGAAAGGTAAAGGAGAAAGGGAAAGATATACCAAACTGAAAACAGAATTCCAGAAAATAACAAGGAAAGATAAGAATTTTTATTTAAATGAGCAATGCAAAGAAATAGAAGAAAGCAATAGAATAGGAAAGGCAAGAGATGTCTTCAAGAAAATTAGAAATATTAGGGAACATTTCATGCAGAAATGGGCATAATAAAGGGAAGAATGGTAGGGACTTAACAGAAGCCAAAGAGATTAAGAAGTGGTGGCAAGAATACACACACACACACACACACACACACACACACACACACACAAACTATACAAGAAAGATATTAACATCATCAATAACCACAATGGTGTTGCTGCTAAGCCAGATATTCTGGAAAATGAAGTCAAGTGGACCTTAGGAAGCATTGCTAACAATAAGGCTAGTGGAAGTGATAGAATTTCATTTGAGATATTTAAAATCCTAAAAGATGATACTGTTAAAGTGCTACACTCAGAATGCCAGAAAATTTGAAAATCTCATCAGTGGCCACTGGATTGGAGAAGATAAGTTTATGACCCAATCCTAAAGAAGGGAAATGCCAAGGAATGTTCAAATTGCCAAACAATTGGGTTCATTTCACATGCAGGCAAGGTTATACTTAAGATTCTGCAAGCTAGGGTGGAGCCAAGACAGCAGAGTAAACACAGGACCTTTGCATGGCCCTGGCTCCCACCACCTCCAATACATGTAAAAAATGACTCTAAACAAATTTTAGAGCTACAGAACCCACCAAGTAACAGAGAGAAACAAATCTCCTGCTGAAGGCAGCCCAGCAGGCTGACAGGAAGGGTCAATTGCACTGAGGTGGAAGCCAAGTGCAGTCCCACGTGAGCCATAATTCCAGCCACAGGGTGGCCCCAAACAGCAGTGGCTGGAGCAGACTTAAAGAGAGTGGATC
Organism: Gymnobelideus leadbeateri; assembly: GCA_011680675.1. NCBI lineage: Eukaryota > Metazoa > Chordata > Mammalia > Diprotodontia > Petauridae > Gymnobelideus > Gymnobelideus leadbeateri. Next base: position 114,635 of record WOXC01002356.1, on the reverse strand, counting down.
ACCAGCAGCTGTGGCAGTTTCCAGACTTCTCAACCCATAAACTCCAAAAAGAAAATAAAAGGGCAGTCGGGAACTCTGTTGGAACTGGGTAGAGAAGAGCATGGTCCACCCCCTGCTCTACCCCCTGGCATGAGAAGTGGTGGCGGCTCCATGGCTGCCTCCAGAGCTCCTGGCCTGCAGATCATAGGGGAAACAAATGACTATTCAGAGGGTAATCACTTTTGCTTTAACTTGCTTGGATCTGGATCAAGGTCTTGGCTGGTGGTCCTGGGGTACATGGCCAGTGTGCCAGAGATTGTGGGGGCTGCAGAGAGGGTGCCATCCTAATAAATCCAACAGCTGCAAAACCCCCAGCAATTTGGGACATAGCTCTCTACAATCTGGAAGCAGAGCTCTACCATGGCAAAGAGCTCAAAAGTCAAGTGGCTGGCAATATGAGCAAGCAGAGGAAGCACAAGCAGACCATATAAATCCTTTTTTTGGGGCCAAAAGGATCAAAACATGGAATGGGAGGAAGACAATGAAGTCAAAACTACTGCATAAAAAGCTTCCAAGAAAAATATGAATTGGTTACAGGCCATGGAGGAGCTCAAGAAGGATTTTGAAAATCAAGTAAGAGAAATGGAGAAAAAATTGGGAAGAGAAAAGAGAATGATGCAAGAAAATAATGAAAAGAGAGTCAACATCCTGATAAAGTAGACCCAAAAATACTGAAGAAAATAATACCTTAAAAATAGACTAACTCAAATGGCAAAAGAAGTCCAAAAAGCTGATGAGGAGAAGAATACTTTAAAAAGCTGAATTTTCCAGATGGAAAAGGAATTTCAAAAATTCACTGAAGAGAATAATTACTTCAAAATTAGACTGGAGCAAATGGAAGCCAATGACTTTATGCGAAATCAAGATACTACAAAACAGATTCAACAAAAGAAAAAATAGAAGGCAACATGAAATATTTCACTGGAAAAAAACAAAATAAAACAAAACACTGACCGGGAAAATAGATCCAGGAGAGATAATTTTAAAATTATTGGATTACCTGGAAGCCATGATCAAAATGTGAGCCTAGACACCATCTTTCAAGAAATTATCAAGCAAAATTTCCCTGAGATTCTAGAACCAGAGGGCGTAATAGAAATCAATCACCTCTTGAAAAAGATCCCAAAAAGAAAACTCCTAGGAATATTATAGCCAAATTCCAAAGTTCTCAGGTCTAGGAGAAAATACTGCATGCCATGAGGAAGAAACAATTTGAGTATTGTGGAAACACAATCAGGATTACACAAGACCTAGCAGCTTCTAAATTAAGGCATTGAAGGGCTTCGAAAATGATATTCCACAGGTCAAAGGAGCTAGGATTAAAACCAAGAATCACCTACCAAGCAAAACTGAGTATAATGCTTCAGGGAAAAATATGGTCATTCAATGAAATAGAGGATTTTCAAGCATTCTTGAAGAAAAAACCAGAGCTGAACAGAAAATTTGACTTTCAAATGCAAGAAGCGGGAGAAGCATGAGAAGGTAAACAGGAAAAAGAAATCATAAGGAACTTATTAAAGTTGAACTATTTATATTGCTACATGGAAAGATGGTAATTGTAACTTATAAGACTTTTTTCAGTATGAGGATAGTTGAAGGAATATATATGTATACTATGTATATGTATAAAATACATATATGTGAATGTGTGCATATCTATGTACATGTACACATAGAGGGCAGAATATGAAGGGATGATATGTAAAAAAAATAAAATTAAGAGGTGAGAGATGAATATATTGGGAGAAGGAGAAAGGGAGAAATAGAATAGGGTAAATTATCTCATATAAAAGAGGGAAGAGAAAACTGTTACAATGGAGGGGAAGAACAGGAAGGTGAAAGGGAATGGGTCAACCTTACTCTCATTGAATTTGGCTTAAGGAAGGAATAACATACACACTCAGCTGGGTATCTTATCCTACAGGAAAATAATGGGGAAGTGGATAAGAGGGGAGATAATGGAAAGGAGGGCAGATTGGGGGAGAGGGTAGTTAGAAGCAAACACTTTTGAAAAGGGACAGATCAAAGGAGAAAATATAATAAGTGGGGGGGTGGAATAGGATGGAGGGAATTATAGTTAGTCTTTTACAATATAAATACTGTGGAAATGATTTGGGTAACTACACATGTATAACCTATATTGAATTGTTTATCTTCCCAGTGGGGGTGAGTGAGGAGGGAAGAAGGGAAAAAATCTGGAACTCAAAGTTTTAACAACAAATATTTAAAAAAATGCTTTTTACATGCAACTAGTAAATAAGATATACAGGCACTGTGGTATAGAAAATCCATGTTGCCCTACTAGAAAATCATTGGGGGGGGGATGAGGGAAGCTATAAGAGAGAACAGATTGGGGGAAAGGGTATTCAGTAGGCTCACTATTTTGGGGTGGGGATAGGGGAAAAATGGAGGGAAAATTTGTAACTCAAAATCTCATTGAAACAAATGTTGAAAACTAAAAATAAATAAATAAGTTGGAAAAATAAAACAATTCAAGTGAAAAAAAAAAGATTCTGCAAGCTAGGCTTCAGCAATATGTGAACCAAGAATTAACGGAAGAGCAGATTGTTTTTTGAAGAGGCAGAGGAACCAAATTGCCAACATTCACTGGTTCATGGAGAAAGCAAAAGTTGTTAAAAAGCAACTACTTTTGCTTCACAGACTACACTAAAACCTTTGACTGTGTGAATCACAATAAAATATCACTTAGTCTCCTTTCCTGGATCATCATTCATATCATGCCTCAAAACTCTGACCTGAGCTCCCTTTTTTCTCTGTGTTCTCTCAGTGACTTCTTCAGCTCTCATGGGCTTAACTATCATCTCTATGCAGATGACTTTGAGATGTGTATTACATATTATGTATATTATAATATATGTGTGATATATAATATATGTATAATCTATTATATAATAATATCTGTGTATTATATAGCCTTAGTCTCTCCCTTTAACTCCATCCTGGAACCACCAATCACTCACAGGATATTTTAAACCACATATCTGGATAAATCTCAAATTTGATATGTCCAAAAGAGAACACATTATCTTCACCTGCCCTTCACCTTTCCCCTTTACCAAAATTCCCTATTTTTGTCAGCCACAGCACCATTATTCCAGTCTCACAGGTCCATATAATCTTGTCATTATTCTGAACTTCTTACATTCCCTCATCCCCCATATCCAATCACTTGCCAAATATTTCTGTCAGTCAGTCAGTCAATAAACATTTATTAAGCATGTACTATATGCCAGGAATTGTGCTAAGGACTGGGAATACAAAGAAAAGGAAAAGACATTCCGTGCCCTTAAAAAGCTCACAATCTAATGCAGAAGACAACATATAAAAAAGAGACTGAAAAGTGGGCTGCTCATTACAAAGAAGGGCAAGAAGTACAGGTGAACAGCCAGGTGGGAAATTATGAGGAATCTGCCCTTGACCACTTCTTTAGAGAATCTTTCTGATATTTACCCTTTCCTCTTCACCCTCTCCAATCAGAGAGGCAAGGGAAACTGAGGAGGTATTTTCTGTTTCTAACTCCACAGTTTCTCTGATCTGAAGCAGGTAGGCTTAGTGGATAGTGTTAGGAATATTAGGAATACCTGAATTCAAATCCAATCTTAGATACTTAATAGCTGTGTCACCTTGGTCAAGTCACTTGATGTATCTTTCTGTTTATGTCTGTCTGTCTCAGTGACTTTAATTATCAAATGGGGATAACAATAGCTTCTACCTCCCAGGGCTGTTGTGACGATAAAATGGGCCTATCTGTAAGGCATTTAGCATAGTGCCTTTCATATAGTAAGTGCTATATAAATGCTAGGTGCTCTTATTGTCATCGTTATGATCCTCATCGTCAATATTGTTGTCATTATCATCCTCTCATCTTTACTCATAGTGCCACTGTATAGTTAAGTGCCTAGATTGTGAGGGCCTCCTAATTAACATCCCTTCCTGAAGTCTCTTTTCCCTCTAGTCCACCCTTAACACTTCTTCCTGACAGAATTCTTCACTTTCTTCAGAATCCAGATCAAGCATAGCTTCTACTCATTGTGTTTATCATCCCCCTTCTAGCCATTGTACTCCCTTCCTAACAATAATATATTTATTTTGTGTATGTTGATTCATTATTTAGCATGTGTGTGTGTGTGTGTGTGTGTGTGTGTGTGTGTGTGTGTGTGTGTGTAATATTGTCTCTCTCATAGGATAGATGATCCTTGAGAGCAGGAATTATTGCATTTTAAAAAATCTTTGCATCCCTACCACCTAACAAAGCACCTGGCAAATAGTAGGCCCTGAAATACTTTTTGATTGATTATTTATTTCTGAAGTTCCTTCAACAATATTGAGATTCTAGTATCTTAGTTGAGCGATCTTCATCAGATCACTTAAATTACCTGGATCTCAGCTTGTCCTCCTATAAAATGAGGTTGGATTGTATGAGATGGTCTCCATGATCCCATCCACTAGAGTATTTATTAATTTTATGAATGTAAGATGGTTGTACTTTTAGAACTTTAACTTTGGAGACTTATTTTAGTGTTTCATATTGTGTGTATTTTTTTTCCTGGAGTGAGTTGGCATGGCTATGCATTATTCTTTTTTTTTTTTTTTACAAATGTTTGAGTATTTTTTTTCCTTCCCACTTAACTTCTCTTTGACTTGAATCTTTGATGTGTCATTTCTAAAAATTCATGAGCATACATTTGTTTAGCGATGAATTTAAACTCACAGTGCATTTCAACATTGGGAGTGGGCTGAGGCAGAAGATTTTTAAACATGTTGTGCCTCCTATATGGCATTCAACAGTTAAGAAGTACATTCTAGAAATGAATAGTGAATTAGAATGAATCTATGAATTAGAAAAAATAAATAAGATATGATTGATGCATTTTCAGAATGCTGTTATTGTGATTCACTTCTAAGGTTTCAGGTCTAGTTTTAAAAAAAGAAATAATGATCATTTAACATGTGTGTAAAAATTAATTGATTCATCAATGTTTGTTTCACTTCAATAAACTGTAGGAAGCCTGTGGCTTTGGAAAATCAAATAAATATTGTATGAAAAGCTGTTGTTTTCCCAGAGACAGGAATAGGAACCTTTATAAATGTTTAAGATATATCTTCAACATAATGAAAGGGATTTGAAAATTGAGCTCTGTGGTCTGGAGAAAGTCAAAGAAAGTAACCTCAGATTTTCATCAAAGGTACCATAAGTGGATCTACTGAATGACTTTAGGGGGAAAAAATACTCTTCAGCAGGCAGGTGGAAATTGCATGCAAGATGATTGGCTCCAGTTGATATTGTCAATTTGTTCATGGCACAGATTCCCAGTACAAAGCACCTAAAGCTTGCACTCAGCTGACAGAGAGGTATGCTTCACTGAAGTGGCATTGGAATACAAATAAATTGGATACCACTTAGAAACCTGAAAAGCCACTGAATAACAGTGAGATGAAAGGCAAAGCCCACTGAAAGTGACAGCCATATTTTCTTTTCTGGCTGGAGAAAATGTATAGGAAGAAGATGAGAGACCTGTTTAATGGAATAAAGAAAAATGATGGTGCTTCTGTAACCCAAGCACCATGGCTCTTAATATGATTCAGTAAATGTCTCAAAATAGAGGCATATTATATTCCAGTGCAAACGAGATATATAAAAGAATATAGTGCATGAGGTGACTTCCAGATCTGGCAAAACCCCCCTAGGAGCCAGGTGACATCCAAGCTATTAATTTATTTTTGGCAGTTGTTTGGCTCTTATTATAAAGCTGGATTTCAAGTTAAATATAATGTAATCCTCATATTTTCCCATTGTGTTTCCAAATATGCTTCTAATGACAGATTTTTCATTTTTTGATAAGTTTTAAATTAAACTATCCCCAGATACTGATTTCACATCAAACTTAAGATTCCTGACATTTTACACATAAAGCCACTGTCTGATGAATAGTCTCCTAGAAATGCACACTTCACTTTTTAACTAATCAAGCATGTATTGCTCATTTCTCAAGACATGGTAGAAAATTAAATCTCTAAATAAAGGTCTAGTCATTAGCTTTTGAGATAGAAGAATTTCAAGCAGTTGGCAGGGATGGCATATTAGCTACAGTAGAATAAATCTCATTTGGATTACATTAGATGAGAATGTGCAATTATATTTTTAAAGATCAAATTCTCATATGGGAATATTTTTTGCTACACCCACTGTGTTTTTTAAAATATACAAGGAAAACACACACAAACACACTTATGTTCACATGTTCAGAGAAAACATAAAACTATCTCTTCAATGGGCTGAGTCAGGATCATTTTCCAGTTTTGAAAAATATACATAATCTAAAATGTATACAAACAATTTAATTTTGTATAATCAGAACAAGAATATAATACCCATAAACTCCTTTAGAGTAGGTATTATTTCATTCTTTGTATTTTTATCTCCAGTTCTTACCCCTTTGCCTTTGCCTTACCATTATGCCTACATAGCAGGCACTTAATAAATGATTGATTGATATCATAGTGTACACGTCAAGAGACCTTAGTGGTGTAGGGAAAAGAGTATTGCATTTGGAATAAAAACAAATAAACAAACAAACAACTGGGTTTTTATCCTACCTCTAACACTTACTAGTTGGGTGGCTGCAAGCAAGTTTATTAATTCCTGTTAACCTTAGTTTTCTCATCTGTATGACAATAACAGTATTATATAAGACAATTATTATCTCTTTAATAGTGTTGTTGTGAAGATCAAATGAGATGTGCTTTGCATACATTAAAGTGCTATATAAAGGCCAATTATTAATGTCATTTGTGCAACTATAATGGGAAGGATAGGGAAGGTGGAGGAAAGAAAGTAGAAGAGAGCACAGACAGGGTTTTGTTTTAGGTATAGGAAATGACTGACATACGCCTTCCAATGCCAGGGTTGTAGGAAATAGCTTAATTTATTGGAGGCTAACGGCCCTGGCAACTGCTTATAGGAATCAGATAATGAGAAGTCTGCTTCTATATTCCTTGGGTTGTACAGACATATAATTGGTGAAGATAAAGTCTGTGACAAGAATTAGTTAGCAGAAAAAAGGGATGATTTATGAGACATGACGATGTGATCCCTACAATGTTTGTCTTTGAGTCTTTTCCATCAATTGCTGTAGAACTTGGGGCCCTGTTATGTTCCAGGGAGATTGTTTGCTTCTATATAGGGCTTAGCTCTTATTGCTCTGAAGCCTACATTCAACTTATTTCAGATTGGGGAATTAAATGGCATCAAAAGCTTTGGTCAGATCCAGTTTAATGTTGTCCATCTGAACTTTTCCAGTTTAGCATACTCTCAATTTACCATCCTCCAAAAGGATAACTAGTATAAAAAGACACAATATCCTATCTCCTAGCAGATACAAACATTTAATAATGTGATTTCAAAATAAATTATCATTAGAACATAAAAGCTTATGACTACACACATGTATAGTTGTGTGTATATCCATACATTGCATATGTTCAATAAATACACACACAGGTACAGAATATAAAGCAAGAACCACTGATATCAGAAATTTACAGTAAACTTACAAAGTATGCTTCTGTTTACATTTTTTATTTCCAGGATGTTTAAGATGGAAGAGTTCTATTTTTTTCTACATATTCTCTGCCATGAATCTTGCCAGACTTATCTGGAGCCACTTCCCATCAGTGGCAGCTTGACCATTTGTCAAATCAAGTCAACAAGTATTTATTAGCCATCCACTGTGCTAAGCCCTAGGGATATAAAGAAAGGCAAAACAAACAAACAAAAGGAAAAAGAAAATCAACAACAACAGCCCCAGAATTTCCAAACAAACCCAAAGAAGTCTTTGATCTCAAGGAGCTCACAGTCTAATGGAAAGACAAACATGGAAACAACTATGTAAAACAATATTTATATAGGAAAACTGAAAGTAATATCAGAGAGAAGGCACTAAAATACCTCAGGACCAAGAAACACTTCTTGCAGATGGTGGAACTCTAGCTGAGATTTGAAGGAAACCAGGGAGTCTAGGAGGCAGAAATGAAGATAGAGAATTATCCAGGGATGAGGGACAGCCAGAGAAAATGCCCAAGGTTGGGAGATGGAGTGCTTTATGCAAGAAAAAGTAAGGAGGCCAGTAACCTTGGCAAGGTTTAAACAATTCATGTCAAGGCTTTTCTGTAATATGAAACCAGAAAAAGATTTGTGCAGCCCATTAGGGGTCTTCCTCTTCAAGGACTGGTATATGAGGTGCTGACTTGAAGTGAGATATATAGACACATATATAAATAACATTATATTATGATTACCAAGCATGACAGAGGTGAAGTTCTTTACAATGTTGTTCTATACAAATTTCTTCTCATCACAAGGAAAAAAAATCATCTTGTAATGTAATCTTCAGTAAATGGAAAGTGCATGACTAGAACCCCAGTTTTGAAAGATCACTATTTGCTGTTATTGTTGTTGTTTATAAAGCCTTTGATTACTACTTTGATTACTTGATTAGGGGTTATTGCTAATAAGCATAGTGCCAAAGCAATATTCACAGTGCCGACAGCCACTGTAAATATGCCAGCATAGTGCTCAATCACAAATTATAACAGACTCTATACAAAAGACAGAAACAAAAGAGTTATTCAGACACCAGAAAACCAAATCCCAACACCAGGAAACTGAATCCATCATAGCAACATAGAAGTTAATAAGCCATAACAGCACAGAGAACCACAGCATACTTTAGCCTTTCCACAAGCCAACATTCACAAGCATAGCTGTTTGCTTGCCTGCTGTCCTCTCTCTACCTCCTTCTAGCTGCTCTGACTCCCAACTTCCTGTGGTCTCTGCTATACCTTTCAGCAAACTACTCCCACCACAGTCTCTCTGTGATTACATTCAGCCTATTAGGGGGAAGGGTGTATCTTCAAAGCAGGGAAGGTCTTATATAAGTATAAGTAATAATAAGTTATAATAAGTAGCATGGTTTTGTTTCACATTCAAAGTTATTTCCAAACTTCCATGAGTTTACAATTCAAACCTTCAGCTCTAGCTGATCTCTGGTTCTGTGTATTTCTCTCTCTCTCTTTTTGCATTAAATATAATATATGTACCTCTTATTTGTTTATTTTTAACATTCTTTTTTCTTAATTTTGAGTTCCAAATTCTCTCCCTCTCTCCCATCCCTCCCTACCCACTGAAAATGCAAGCAAAATCATACCATTTGTACATATGAAATCATGCAAAATATATTCCCATATTAGTCATATCACAAAAAAATGAAGTGAGGAAACTATATTTCAATTTACACTTAGTGTTTATGAGTTCTTTCTCTAGAGGTGGATGGCATTTTTTCATCATGAATCCTCTGGAATTTTCTTGGGTCATTGTATTGATTAGAGTAGTCATGTCTTTCACAGTTGATCATTATTATAATATTGTTGCTTCTATATACAATAATCTCCCAATTCTACTCTCTTCATTTTGTGTTAGTTCCTATAGGTGTTTCCATGTTTTTCTGAAACCATCTCCTTCATAATTTCTCATAGCAAAATAGTATTCTCTCCCAATAATATGCCACAACATGTTCAGCCATTCCCCAACTGATGCATATTCCCTCAATTTCTAATTCTTTTTTTTTTTTAAAGCAATTGGGGTTAAGTAACTTGCTCAAGGTTACATGGCTAGTCATTTGATTTATGCGTGGGTGCTCATTTTCTGAGGCCGGATCTGATCTCGGGTCATCCAAACTCCGAGGCCGGCGCTCTTACTCACTGCGCCACCTAGCCGCCCCGTTAGGCCAATTGGGGTTAAGTAACTTGCCCAAGGTCACACGGCTAGGTTTTTGTTTGTGCGGATTAAGTGTCGGAGGCCGGCTCCGAACTCAGGTCCTTCTGATTCCAGGGCCGGTGCTCTATTCACTGCGCCACCTAGCCGCCCCAATTTCTAATTCTTTATGACCCAAAAAGAGTTACCACATATATATATATATATATATATACATATATATTTAATATCCTTTTTGTTAGATATTTTTTTTTGGGTGGTGTAGACATCATAACTGTATTGCTTGTTCAAAGGGTATGCACAGTTTTATAGCCTTTTTTGGCATTGTTTTAAATTGTTCTCCAGAATTGTTGGACCAGTTCACAACTCCACCAATAGTTCTTTTTTCTTTCCTCATCTCTTCCATTAATTGTCATTTCTGACCATGTGAAGTAGTACATCAGAGTTGCTTAATTTTTTACTACCTCTTCTGAAAACTACCTGTTTTTATTCCTTGACAATTTATCAATTGGAGAATGACTCTTTTTTAAAAGTAAATTTGACTCAATTCCATATATATTTGAGAAAAAGGGCCTTAATCATAAAAAACTATGATTTTTTTCATATTTCTTCATTATCTATGGTACCTTTTATCAAAATGTGGTTTCCTGATAATCTCTTTCAATTAGTTCTATTTTTGCTCTTCCTTTGCCTGAGGTTACAATTACTACCCCTACTTTTTTTTAAAACTTCAACTGAAGTATAATAGAGTCTTCTCCATTTCCTTTTTTAAATTCTATGTGTGTGTCTTTCTTTATCAAGTGTATCTCTTGTAAACAATGTACTGTTGGATTCTTGTTTCTAAACTATTCTCCTATCCAGTTCCATTTTATGTGTGAGTTCATCCTATTCACATTCATAGTTATGATTGCTTTCTCTGTACTTGCCTCCATTCTTTTCTTGTTCTTCTTGTTCTTTTTCTTGTTCTCCCTCCTCCTTCCCTTTCTATTTCTTCTTTCTCTCTCCCCTCAAAATTTGATTTGCTTTTGACTACCATCTCCCATAATCTGCTTTCCCTATTTGCTTGTTAAGATAGATTTGTGTATTCAACTGAATGCATATGTTTGAATATACACAAGCACATTCTTCCCTCTTTGAACCAATTGCTATGAGAATGGTGTTCAAGTATTGTTTGCCACCCCCCTTCATATTTTCACCTCCACTGTAAAAGCTATTCCTGGTGTTCCTCTTTTATGTGATGTAATTTCCTTCTTTTTATCTCTCCCTACCCCCCACCCCCTTCTCCCAGTGCTTCTTTCTCACCCATTCATTTTTTTGAGAATTTTTTGAGAATATAAATTATTTATATCCATGCCTTCTGTCTGTGTAGACTCCTTCTGACTACTCTAATAATGATAAAGTTATTGGGAATTACATGTATCATCATCTAATATAGGAATATAAACAATTTAACCTTATTGAGTCTCTTACGATTTTTGTTTTATGTGTATCTTTATATTCTTCTCTTGAATCTTGTGTTTCAGTGTCAGAATTTCTATTCAGCTCAGGTCTTTTCATTAAGAATCCTTGAAAATCCTCTATTTAAATAAATGTTCACCTTCCCCTAAAGGTTTATTCTCAGTTTTGCTGGGTAGGTTATTCTTGGTTGTAATTCTGGTTCTTTTGCCTTCCAAAATATTATATTCCAAACCCTTCATTTATTTAACATGGATGGCACTAAATCTTTTATGATTCTGACTGAGGCTTCATGATTATTTGCATGGTTTTAGTCTGGCTACTTGAAGTATTTTCTATTTGACTGAGGAGTTCTGGAATTTGGTTGTTATATTCCTGGAAATTTCATTTTGAATCTTTTTCAGCTGGTGATTGGTGGATCTTTCAATTTCTATTTTACCTTTTGGTTCTATTATATTAGGGCAGTTTTTCTTAGTAATTTCTTGAACTATAACATCAAGGTTCTTTTTTTTTGGATGATGATTTCAGGTATTCTAATAATTCTGAAATTGTTTCTCTTCCATCTATTTTCTGAGTCAATTGTTATGCTGATGAAATATTTCACTCATTCACCTATTTTCATTCTTTTGACTTTGATTATTTCTTCATGCCTTATGGAGTCATTAACTTGTACTTGCCCAATTCTAATTTGTAATGACTTATTTTCTTTGGTGAGTTTTTGTACATGTTTTTCCATTTGACCTATTCTTCTTTTTAAAGACTTCTTTTCTTCAAAAGCCCTCCCTCCCCACTTAAAAAAAAATCATTTGGCCAATTCTATTTTTAATATTTATTTATTTTCTTTAGTATTTTGTGTGCCTCCTTTACCAGCTATTAATTTTTTTCACAATTTTCTTGTATCACTTTCATGTGTTTCCCCAATTTTTCCTCTACCACTCTTATCTCTATCTTTGGTTCTTCCAGGAATTCTGGTTGAACTTTTGTTTAATTAGCATTTTTCTTTGAGGCTTTGTCTGTAGCTGTTTTTACATTTTCTTCTTCTGAGTTTGTGTCTTGATTTCCACTGCTACTTTAGCAACTTTTAATGGTAAAGTTATTTTTGTTGTTGCTGTTTGCTCATTTTCCCAATCTATTTCTTGACTTTGAGTTTCCTATTAAAGTTGGGCTTTGGTCACCTGGGGGTGGGGAGGCATTGTCTTATGCTTCAGGATCTTCCCTTTGCTCTTTTTGGAGCTAGTTCTGGGTGTTTGTAAGTTTTTGGCTCCCAAGGTGATAAGACCCTGTGAGAGGTATGGTCACTGCACTACTGGTCTATGCTCTGATCTTTATCCAGGAAAATCCCCTGCTCCTTTGCAGCCTCTAGCACTACTCCTCCTCCTTGCTCCAGAACTGTGATCAGGGCCCCTGCTCTCCTGCAGATGCAAGTGCTTATGCTCCTCTTGGCCCTGGAACTGTGACCAGGTTCCTTGCTCTCTTGAGTGCACAATCACTGGTGTTCTTCCCTGCCCTGGAACCATACCTCAGAACTTTTTATGTCAATAGAGTTGCTAATCAGTATCAGTTGCACCCAGTGCCAGCAGAAGGTTGTCTGTAGTCTCTTTGTGATCAGCTGTCTGATCCACTTATCATTTCTGAATAAAGAGTTCCCCAAACTGCTGCTGTCTTAGCTACCTCCACTGTGGTGCTGGCCTTTACCCCCATTGTCACAGACCTTTCCTCCTAACCTCTTAAGTTGTCTTAGGCTGGAAAAATCTCTCATTCCGACTTTTTTTGGCTTTGTTGCTCCAAAATTTGACATGAGGTGTTATTTTTAAAGTTGTTTAGAGTGTAATGCTGGGAGCCTTTGGCAAGGTTGCTGCTTCTAATCCAACATCTTGCCTCTGCCCCATGTACTTCTCCCTCCCCCCAAATTTGTCATTGTTGTTCTTCTTTTTCTTTTTTCTTAGTTAATTTGTAATCTGTGTCTGTGATTATTTCATGAGAGTACTCAGTTCCCGGCGAGGAAAGTCCCTTTATCAGTGATCATCTGCAACTGTTCTACCACTTCAAATCTTAAGAGAATTACCTATAGCACTGATATGTTCAGTAACTCACTAAGGGTCACACAACCTGTATGTGTAGGAGATGGACTAGTAGTCAGGGTATCCTGTGTCTAACTACTTAATTTTGGTTAACATATACATTGTTCTTTTGGTTCTACTTTCTTCATTCTATATCACTTCACATAAATATCTTATTTCCTTGAATTTGTCATATTTATTACTTGTTAGTCAGTCAATAAGCATTAATTAAGCACTCAGTATAATCCAGGCATTCTACTAAGCACTGGTGGTACAGGGACTAAAAGATAGTCCCTGCTTTTGGGGAACTCACAATCTAAAGGAAGTGTCAACAAACAAACAAATATGTACAAACAAGTCATATAGTAGACAAATAGGAAATAATTGTCAGAGAGAAGGCACTAGAGTTAAGAGGGTTTGGAAAAAGCTTCCTGTAGAAGGTGGGCTTTTAGTTAGAATTTGAGGAAGCCAGGAGGCAGAGTTGAGGAGGGAGAGCATTCCAGGTATAGGGTATAGTCAGAGAATGTACCTGGAGCCAAAAGCTGGAGTGTTTCATTTGTGAAACAGCAAGGAGGCCAGTGTTATTGGATTGTGCAAGACTTAGGGTGACTGTCAGGTATAAGAACAATGGAAAGGTTGTGGGAGGATAGGACACAAAGGTCTTCGAATGCTAAACAGAGTTTTGTATTTGATCATGAAGTGACAGGGAGTCACTGTAGTTTATTGATTATGGGATTGACAGGGTTAAACTTGAGCTTTAGTAAAATTACTTTGGCAGTTGAATAGAGAATAGATTGGAGTGGAGAGAAACTTGAGACAGGTAGACCAATCAGTAGGTTATTATAATAGTCTAGGCATTAGATGATAAGGACCTGTACCAGGGTGGTGAAAGTATCAAGGCAAGAAGGGGGCTCTGTTTGAGAGATGGTGCAAAGATGAAATTGACAAGCTTGGAGAACAGATTGGATATGATGGTTGAAATATAGGGAAGGACTTAAGGATAACATCTAGGTTGTGAGCCTAGGAGATTTGAAAAATGGTGGCATCCTTGATAGCAATGGGAAAGTTTAGAAAGGAAAAGGGTTTTAGAGGAAAATAAGTTCAGTTTTGGAAGTGTTGATTGTAAGATGTTTATTGAACATTCAATTTGAGATATCTGAAAGGCAGTTGGAGATGTGAGGCTGGAGATCAGCAAAGAGGTATTTAGGTAAATTTGAGAATCATAAGTATGGAGATTAATGGGAACTGCTGCAGCCTTCCTTCAGTAAAGTAAAAGAGATAGAGGGCAGAAGGCAACTTACCTTTTCTCTTATAAGGAATATGGAGATGAAGCAGGTGCACCAGGAGATGGAAATTGCATCATGTAGTGAGGAATGGAAGTATTATAGCTATATGTCACAGCTTTTTTCAGCTATTCCTAATCCCTACATATATAAGCTGCTTCCTTTTTTGCTATTATAAATAGTGCTTCTAAGAATATTTTTGCCCAGATAACATTTTTCTTGCCAATAGCATCCTTATCTAACACCAAAACCAATTACATCAATTTCCTAAATATATTTAACCAATATAAATTGATTGCCAACACAAGGAGACCAAAAGAGCCTAGAAATTGCTTCAATTAGCCAACTTTGATCTTCTTATCAAGTGGAGAGATACAATGGCCAAAGGCAACACTAGTATGGAATATTAAACTCATTTATAAAACTTTGCCTAGAAGACTGGTAGAATATTATGAGAAGTATCACCTCATAAAAGAGCAATAAGCAGTATATGTGTGGGGAACATGTTTAGAGACAGCTTGGCAAAAGAACTAAGCAAAAGCATCCCTAGGGCATTTAAGGATGAAACTAGAGGGAAGAACCAAACAGATGAAAAATGAAAATGATTTCAAAACAGTTTTATATAAAAAAACAAACCTTTATAACACCATGGACTGTGGAGCTACCACATTTGAAGTCTAACATTAGTCCCTGATGTACTACTGCCTGAGAAAGTAGAAATGGCATTGAAGAAACTAAAAATGGGGAAAAATGGCTGCACTAGACAAATTTTTTTCACAGAAGAAATCCATACAGTTTTGAGGGTCATGACTCATATTAGTAATATAAACAAAGCAAGAAACAGGGAGAAGTATGCAAAATCGTTTGCTAGTATCATGAAGGTGGCTTAGCACTAAGTCCAAATTGAAGACGGATTCCCTATAAATAGTGGGGTCCTATAGATTTCATACTGTGATATATGAGTGGATGGGTAAACTAAACCACAAAGCTTGTCTATCATTATACTTGTCATGAAGAAATGCTATAAAGGGACAGCTGAGCCTAGAACTAAATAAGAAGAGCAGAGTATACTGGGTTGTTTTTGTAAATTTGCACAGATCTTTTAATGATCCCAGTCTACTCCCTGAAACAAAAAGGTCCATCTTTTAAAAATACCGTTATTCATCTGCTGATGTTGTGTGACTTCACATCACGGACCAGTATATACCTCCAAAACTGAGGTTGAGGATCTCTGAAAGCACAGCAGAGATACTATGGCAAACTGGAACAGACTGAAAACCATTATATGTAGTGCATTATTCAGGCAATATGGGATTAAAGGTAACACCAGGGAAGTGTTTGAATGAAAGATGACTCTTTCATGTGAGTACAAAGGATAACTGATCAACAGTCTTATAAGGACTTTATTCATGTCATTGGTGGGAAATATTTTAATGTTTCTACTTTACATAGCTCTTGACTTTCATATCTTTCAGTTTTCATGTTTTCCAGTACATGTTGAGCTACCCAATACAATCTGTCAAGTCATATCAAGCTGCAAAGGTTTTGAGCCTGGTTCCAGTGATGTTCTGTATGTTTGTAGCCTTAGATCCAGGTTGGAAAGGCTTAGAAGACTTGTCAACAGATGATCTTTTTTTGTCTGTTTCAAATCATTATGTTTTATATATATCAAAATATGGATGTATTGTAGTCTGAATTGGTAAAGAGAACACTCACATTATGATGATGAACTTATGGATCTTTGGAGGTTAATGAAGTATTTCCCATAGTACTTAGCACAGGACCATCTGCCCTCAGTAAGTATTTGTTGAGTGAATGAATTTAATTCATTCAAAATGAATCAGTCTATGAACAGTTCCCACTATGTGCCAGGTATTGTGCTGAGTTCTGGATATACAAATATGAAAAAGAAAAACATCCCCCAATTTCAAGGAGCTTACAATCTAATAGGGGAAGAACACAAAAAAGGATGCTGAAAAGTGGTGTTGTTGGAGGGGGAGGTACCCTACATGGCACCTAATGGAATCTATTCCAAAGAAATACAGACAGTAGGAAATGAAGAGATGACTGTCTTGAGAACCCTTTTTAAAATGTAGGCTTTGGGACAAGTTCTATATGCCTGCCTTCCAATCAGTAGGTAGAGGATACTGATGAGATATTAATATGAAATATGATGCAAATGTGAGCTCTGAGGGAAAAAATCAACAAACAGCAGGGACAATTTTCTTTTTGTCTTTGCATACTCAATACCTAGCACATAATTATATAGGTATTAAAAATTCTTATTGATTGATTAATAATCCATCTTAGACTTGGAAAACATATGGTGAAACACATTTCCCTTCTTACTGTAAAGAAGTGGGTACTGTTGTGGTGAAAATGCATACACTGGGAGATGTAACCATTTTGTCAGTTTTACTTTGTTAAAAGGGAAGGGTAGGGGGCAGAGCCAAGATGGCAGAGTAGAAATAGCATTTCCAATGTGCTCTGCCCCACACAAATTTCAAACAATGTGAAAGGGAGCTCCGAACAACTTCTGGAGCCACAGCACCCACAGAACGGCACAGAGAAGCTAACCTCCTGCTGAGGACAGCCCAGCAGCCCTGCAGGGAGTGGCCAGCGCAGCGCTCTGAGAGCAGGCAGCACAACGCGCTGGGAACCAACAGAGCAGCCTGCAGAGCCGAGCCCAGGTCCGCGGTTTTAGCCCCAGGGCGGCGGGGCCTTCAGCCAGCTGGTGGAACCCCAGAACCCCAGCAATTGTGGAGATTCCAGAATTATCAGCACAGATATGCCTAGGACAAAGTGAGAGGTTAGTGCCCTATGGACTTTGGGACCAGTATTTGGGGAATACGTGGCTTCCTCCTCTGGGGGCAAAAAGCTGCTGAAGAAACTGCTGCACAGAAGCCATTTTGCAGCATCAGTAGTGGCTCTAGCTCCTGGTCTGCGAACTGTAGGAAGATCCAGCAATCACTCTGGGGGGTTAATTGCTTTTGCTTTAAACTGCCTGGATCTGGATTATGGTCTGGGGGGGAAGTTTGGGGTGGGTATCCAACTTGCCAGAGTAGGTGGAGGCTTTACAGAGGCCACCCAACTGGCGGAAGTTGTGAAGACCCCACGTTTGGGTGGAAGCTCCCCTGTCTGGTGGCAGAGTCCTACTGTGACAACAAGCCCAAAAATCAAGTAATTAAGTGGCAATATGCCTAGGCAAATGAAACAAAATAAACAGAAAAGTTCAACATTGGACTCCTATTTTAGGGGCAAAGAGGCTCAAAGCATGGAGGAGGACTGTAAGGTCAGAACTCCTGCACCAAAAGCCCCAAATGAAAATACAAGCTGGCTACAGGCCATAGAGGACATTAAGAAGCAGATAAGAGAAGTGGGGGAAAATTTGGGAAGAGAAATGAAAAAGATGCAAGAAAAGTATGAAATGACAGTCAACAGCCTGACTGAGGAAAATAACACCTAAAAAATAGACTAACTCAAATGGCAAAAGAGGCTCAGAAAGGCAATGAGGAGAAGAATGCCTTAAAAAGTCGAATTTGCCAGATGGAAAAGAATCTCAAAAGCTCACTGAGGAGATTCATTCCTTCAGAGTTAGACTGGAGCAAATGGAAGCTAGTGACTTTATGAGAAATCAAGATGCTGTTAAACAGGTCCAAACAAATGAAAGAATAGAAGGCAATGTGAAATATCTCATGGGAAAAACCACTGACCTGGAAAATAGATCCAGGAGAGACAATTTAAAAATTATTGGACTACCTGAAAGCCATGATCAAAGAAGAACCTAGAAATCACCCTTCAAGAAATTCTCAAGGAAAACTGCCCTGATGTTTTAGATCCAGAGGGCAAAATAGAGGTTGAAAGAATCCACCGATCACCTCCTGAAAAAGATCCCAAAAGAAAACTCCCAGGAATATTATAGCCAGGTTCCAGAATCCCCAGATCAAGGAGAAAATACTACAAGCAGCCAGGAAGAAACAATTTCAATATTGTGGAAACACAATCAGAATGGCACAGGACCTGGCAGCTTCTACATTGAGGGATAGAAGGGCATGGAATATGATATTCCAGAGGGCAAAAGAGCTGGGAATGAACCCAAGGGTCACCTACCCAGCAAAACTGAGTATCTTGTTTCAGGGGAAAATATGGTCATTCAGTGGAATAGAGGACTTTCAAGCATTCTTGATGAAAAAACCAGAGTTGAATAGAAAATTTGACATTCAGACACAAGAAGCAAGAGATGCTTGAGAAGGTAATCAAGGAAAAGAAATCAAAAGGAACTTATCGAAGTTGGACTATTTACAGTCCTACATGGAAAAACAATAACTGTGTTTGTTGAAACCTTTCTCATTATGAAAATAATTGAAGAAGGGCACATGGCATATGTTCACAGGTATACATGGATAGAGGGCACAGGTTGAATTTGATGGGAAGGGATGATTATTTATTTTTTTTTTTTTGGAGGGCAGTTGGGGTTGGGTGACTTGCCCAGGTTCACGTGGCTGGGTTTTTGTTTGTGTGTTCGATGTCTGGGGCCGGATCCGAGCTCGGGTCCTTCTGGTTCCAGGGCTGGCTCTTTGCTCGCTGCGCCACCTAGCCACCCCAAGGAAGGGATGATTCTTAAGGGGTGAAGTCAAGAGGGGAGAGAGGAAAGTGGCAAGAGGAGATGGAGAGAGACAGGGTAGGGCAAACTATCTCATGTAGAAGAGGCAAGGGGAAGTAGTTCCAGGGGAGGGGAAGAACAGGAACGCAAAAAGGCAAAAGCATATTCTCATTGAAGTTGGCTCAGGGAGAGAATCACATACATACTAAATGGAATATCTTACCCTCACTCACTCTCCTGAGTAGGGGAAAGGGGGATGAGAGGGGGGATGATGAAGGGGAGGGCATTCTGGGGAGAGGGGAGGTTAGAAGTACCCACTATCAAAGAGGGACAGGATCAAAGTGGGGAATGGACCAGGTGGGAGGGGGGATAGGTGGGAGGGAAATATAAGCAGTCTTTTACAATATATCTACTATGGTAGTGTTTTGCATAGATATACATGTACAACACATACTGAATTGCTTATCTTCTCGGAGGGAGTGGGTGACAAGGGAGAAAGGGAAGGGATCTGAAAGTCGAAGTTTTAAAATTAAATGTTTCATAAGATGTCCAGGCAGTGGGGCTCAGAGATTCACCTTGACCTAATGGCAAAGTCGAAGGGGGTATGGGAGAAGATATGGGAGAGAGCAGATTGGATGAGGGGATATCTAGTGGGACTGCTATTCTGGGGTGGTGGGTAGGGAAAAAATGGGGGAAAAATGTAACTCATAATCTGGTGGAAATGAATGATGTAAACCAGAAGTTAATAAAGCATTTGTTTAATTAAAAAAAAAAGTGAAGGGTAGAATCTGTGGAAGGGTATATCAGGAAATCAGTATGCCATAAAAAAGCATAAATACGTTTTAAAATTGTAATTTAATTTTAATGTTGAAATTCCTTTTTTTTTTTTGATCTTTTTGGAAGGGGTAAGGTAGGACAAGGAGGTTAAGTGACTTGCCCAAGGTCACGCAGCTAGTAAATGTTAAGTATCTGAGGTTAAATTTGAACTCAGGTCCTCCTAACTCCAGGGCCAGTGCTCTATTTACTGTGCCACCTAGCCACCCCCTACCCATACCCTTTGATCTAGCAATATCACTACTAGGTCTATTTCCAAAGATGATGAAGGAAAAAAGAAAATAAGTTATATGTTCTAAAAAGGTTATAGAAGCTTTCTTTGTGGTGGCAAAGAACTGGAAATTGTCGGGATGCCCATAAATTGGGGAATGGCTAAACAAACATGTTGTGGTATATGATTGTGATGAAGCAATATTTTGATGTAAGAAATGATGAGCTCAATGATCTTAGAAAAACATCAAAAATCTTGCATGAAATAATGAAAAACAGAACAAGCAGAACCAAGATAACATTGTGCACAGCAATAGCAGCAATACTGTTTTAAGAAGGACTTTGAGTGGACAAGTTATTTTGACTATAATAAATACTTAATTTAACTGTAAAAGATATATGAAGAAAGTTCTTTCTAGAGAAAGAACTGACAAATATAAGTATGTATGGAATAAATTTATATATATACATATTTATATATACACACACATACATATACACACATACAGATTTGTGTCTAATGTTGGGTGTCTCTAGGGCAGGGGGTGGTGGTTTGGAGGGACAAAAAAAGAAAAAAAATTACATGGTGACTTTCATATATTTAAAAGAAATAGGAAGTTATGTACAGTAGATTGGCAGTTTCTTGTGCAATTATCTTTTTTATTATGTTATGGAAATGCTTGTTTTATTACATAAATCTTTAAAAAAAGATTTGAAGCACCTTGCTTTAACAGTTTTTATTTTTGTGCTTTTCACCATTGCTGAAGTCAGTCAGTCTGCTTCAATGTTCAGAATGGGCATCTTTTCATTGCAAGAAGAAATTTTCTAGTGAACATCATAAAAACTATATAACGTTTATTTTCGGGGAAACCTTAAATAAGCATAATTCAGAGCAATCACTTCCCATGTCAACTTTAATGTCTGTGTTATTTTTGCATTAGGTTCTATGACAATTTCCAAGGAAAACATGTATATTTGAATCAAAATAAAAGAGTGTTAGCTTGTCTGAGCATTTTTATTCTCATCATTAGCATTAGGAATTGGACGATTTTGTCTTCCTTAAAACAAGTACAAATATAAGCAATTCAAACTGAGTACCAAGAGGAATTAGGACAGGTTTATTAGGTCAAGATGCCATTCCCAAGTCTTATTTGATGAATAACTTCACTGAAACATTGGGCAAAAGAAAATGTTATTAAACATCTTCTTGTCTTTTCATTCTTGTAGTACATGGGAAATGGCTCAATTAGGTGCCTATGCCACAGAACACACTTTAAACACCTCTAAAATCATACCTAGTTTCCTCTTTGCTAAATTAATCTCCTTTGCCATAAAATGAGACCTTTTCTTCTTTCTACAATCTTATTAATTGCATGGCACTCCACAAGCTCTTGTTGAACTGAAGTTGCTGAATTACTCAAGAAAAGGTCACTTGCTTTCTTGACTACTCGAATACTAATTAGCTAGCAACCTCGGGAACAGCTTGTGAGGTGACAGTATACAGTACTTGAACTTTGATGGGTAAAGAACTTTTAAAACATATAGATTTAAGAAAGAGGCAGCTCCAAAATAGACTAACTCAAACTATATGAATGTCAGAAGAATAAAAGAAAAAAAGATCTCAGGGTCATAGTGACCCCCCAGATGGACTATGAATCTTTAATTTGTAATTTTACTTTTTAAAAAAAGCAAATGGAACATCATTTTCAATAGATCTCTCACCAAGACTACAATTACTGATTGTGCCTTTAAGGGGCAATGAAATCTTAAAAATGAACAGTTTAACTGTTATTTTGTGAAGAATCTGTGAGGAGGTTGAATTTTTAACTGGTTTTTTTTGTAGAGACCATTAAGAGAGGACAGAGTAAAAGGACTAGTAGAACTTATTCTTGACAAGAACTGTGTTCAGTCCCTATCTTGCAAAAAAAAAAAAAACATGAAGAGAATTCCTAAGAAGAGACTTTAATTGGTATCCTGAGAGAATTGAATGGTGGGAATGTGTTTCTAGAATTGAGAAGAAGTCAGCATTTGTAGGGAAAGTTAAAGATGACTTTGAATGTGATATTTTTTACAGATTGTAAATAATTGTTTATGTCCTTTTCTTGTTAGTTAGATTGTTAATATATACTATGTTAATTTAACACTAAGAGGATAGGAAGGTTGATATGTTTAAACAAATTTAACACTAATCTACAGTAAAATTTAATCTAAAGCAAAAATTTAATGGAATAGGAATTTCTTCAGTTTATATAATAAATAATATTTTCTAAGTGGCAATATGGGCTCAGAGATAATTAATCAGAGATTTTAAAATTTTAGTCAGTAATAAGAAAATATCAAAATTTATTCCTCTATTGCCTTAGAATCTAGAAAGAGAATGAGCTAGTAGGCAAGAGAGAGGTGATCACCTTATATAACCTATATGTGAGGTAAGTTGAACAATTTTAATTCCCTCTTCCACAAGCATGGTACAAAAATGCATTCTATATATATTATAAAATTCATTACATACACACACACATACACACACACACACACACACTTTTTGATTCAAAACAGTGATTTCCTTGGTGTGAGGAACTCCTAAACTGAAAACTCCCTTGACCAATTCAGATCAACAACTCATCTGTAATTTATAGTCTTAGAATGTTGACTTTGGAAAGCTAAAGATAATTTAAATAATGATAAAGTTTCAGATGTAAGAAAAGAAGTAAGGACTGGAAAATAAGATTTATTAAAAATACCCCTCCAAAACCTGGATTATTTATCTTAGAGAAGAATAGATTATGATAAGCCACTGGTCATTTCTATGCCTACTATAGTTTGTTTCATCAATATTTATTTTAAAAAATACTTAACATAACTGGGTTTTTGTTTAGACTGAATATCGCATTTTGGTACCAGATGGGGAAGCTAATATTTATAATATTTATCTCTTTAAATTGGAGACATGGTTCTGGTAGAACAGTATGCCTTCACATATCAGTTTTTCATCGTTTTTGCTTGTGAATGGTAGGGAATCTAGAAGTATTAGACATACTGTCTTCAGGAGGTTTACCAAATGAAACCTACCAGTTTTGCTGGTTGTATCTGATTTCTATGGTTGTAGAGATCTCAAGTTAGTAGAAATTTTCAACTACATAGAAGATTATCTTACAAGAGATGGCAACTGACTCTTTCCATTTTCTCCTGAGGAAAAAATAAGAAAGCCATGTAAACTTCATTATAATGTACTTCTTTATAAAATTTCACCAGATATTGAGTACTTACTCTGTGTAGAGTACCATATTAGTAACCAGATGTAAAATACTCTGGAGGATCAATATAAAAGGCATTGCCTTTAAGGAGCTTGCTATTTAATAGAGAGAGATTAGACACATATAAATATCATAGTAATGCAATATAGAAAGTGCTTAAAAGATTTTTTTTAAAAGTGGGAAAAACACATACACATAATGAATTATCTAAAGAAATGTGAAATCACATGGGACAATTTTCTTCTACTTTCTGGAAGTTTTGCCCACTTAGAAAGGCTGCTGAGTTGTCAGAAGTCCTGTGCATCTTGTGGAACAAGGCTTCAGGCATGATTAGCTGGAGCTCTACTAAAGGCCAAAGGAATAATCTTTGTGACTTTAGCTTCCTGGCATATGATTTTTTTGCTTTATCTTTCTTAGAAGAAGTCATCATCTAGTTCAGGGATTTTTAAACATTTTCCATTCCTGACCCCTTCAGTGCTTCTTAAGCTGTGGGTTGTGACCCCATTTTTTGTTTACTCAGGAAAGACCTTGGTCAATTGAATAGGCATAGGGACTAGACCTATGATTAAACTCAGGCAGGGAACTCCCTGGTGAATAAATTCCCTCTACCCCTTCTGTAACTTACTCTATAATTTAAGGAATTAGAGTACTGAGAAATTAAGACGATTGCCAATGTTTACAGGTCAAGTTAGTAAATTTTAAAAATTCGAGACAAAGGAAATATTTATTTAAATTTTAAACTGATTGCTGAGGGATCCATTGTAAAACTAATTGCAGTAGCATATCTGAGGAATGCTGCTTGAATAATTTTAAGGGTCTAATCACATAATAAATGAACTCTCTATTCAGCAATAAACATTCAATAAAGTAAAGCATAACATTCACGAAAACATAACATAACAACTTGTTACTAAGGTGGCCATATAATCTTAAACAAGACATATCATTCAGTATATCTTATAACAGAATCTCTGCACAGGGGGTCCTAGGCTAGGGTTTTCCTAGCACAGCATATCCTTAAGGGGTAGCAGAAAATACAAACACCATCCACCCCTAGGTCACAGTAAGTTACAATATCCTCAGTCAATACAGAGTGTCCAAGTAAAGTCCTCTTTCATCTTGACTTGAGATTGACTTCTAAGTCCTATGGCTTTTCCTCTGTGGGACTCCAGGGCTTGCCTGGATTCACAGGACTCTTGCCTGGATTCACACATAGACAACTCTCTGCTCCTGCTCCTTGTCTCAGGTCACAGGGACTGCTCCACTCTAAGCTCTTCCTTTTCCAAATTGGCAACAGACTCCCTGGGTTCCTGTCTGCACCTTTTGTTTCTAGGAAGACAAAACTTAACAGGGCCACAACAGTATTAACACACATTACTAGTACTATCATCTCAGTTTACTTTTTGTCTGAGAAATCAACAC
This sequence comes from Gymnobelideus leadbeateri, assembly GCA_011680675.1. Lineage (NCBI taxonomy): Eukaryota > Metazoa > Chordata > Mammalia > Diprotodontia > Petauridae > Gymnobelideus > Gymnobelideus leadbeateri. The sequence goes on along the minus strand of WOXC01002356.1, from coordinate 89,679 downwards.
AGATCGACAGACAGGACTTCTGTCTAAGAAATCAACACAGATAAACAAATAAGAGTTCTGTCTGGGAAATCAATACAGATCAACAAACAGAACACCATCACAAATATTCTTTCTGTGAGGTCTCCCCACAAGCAAGTTTCCCAAGCCTGCTCATGCTTGCTTCTCTCTCTCAACTCTACTCTCTCTCACAGCTGCTCTTGTGCTCTGCTGTGTTCCTTCCTGCTCCACCCTTTCAGCAAGCTCTTCCCACCATGGAGTCCATGTGATTAAGTTTGGTCTATTAAGGGCAGGAAAGATCTTAAAATTCCCAATCAAAGACCAGGCTAAATCAAAGACACTTGATTAGCTAAAACTCAGTCCAAAAAAACAGCAAAAAATCCTACTTTGCTTGCAATTACATCCTTTAAGTACTAGCCTATTACTAAGCATGTGGTAGAATATTTTGCTTGAAGAAGAGGCCTAGATGTTGGGAGCTGAAATGAGGAAAAATGATATTAACTTTTGATTGACAGAATATCACTATGAAATTAAATTAGTAATATGAATATATGTGAGCAGAATTTAATTTTGGGATTTTGATTGTTGTCTTAATATTAATTAGCAAAAACCATAAAATCATCTAATCTTCTGGAGAATGTAACGAGACACGTAAGGGGAGAAATATACTCTTGTTGTACTGTTAAGCAAACACATTGGTGTAAATAGCCTTATGGTTCTTACGCACTATGTGTCTAGCAAAGTAGTGTACAACAGAGTAGCACATGGTGGAAACTATGTATCTAGGGCAGCATCCAACCTAGCAGTATCTAGAACAAAGGAGAATTGGCTAAGGACTATGAAACCACAGGGGGATGGGCCTGGTAGGAAAAAAACCAATACCATCGCTAGAAGATATTGGTGGTGCTTAAAGTATCAGAGACATAAGTTGACCCACCCTACATATGTCTTTCTTACACATGCATCTCTATACATAGGTTCCTATTCTTCCTGTTGATGAATGTATTTGTGGACTTACGCCCTGAGGTGGGGGGTGGAGTCAATATGGAGGAGTAGAAACAGGACTTCTGCGGTTCCCGCTTGCACCTCCTCCAATTCATGTAAAAAATGACTCTAAACAAACTTTGGAGCTATAGAACCCACAAAATGACAGAGAGAAAATAACTTCCTGATGATGACAGTCCTGCAGGCCAGCAGGAAGGGGCCAGCTCAGCATGCTGGGAGCTGTAGCTCAGCCCTGCATGAGCTGGAGGTTTTAGCCTTAGTGCAGCCACAACCCGCTGCCGGCTGAAGAGACTTCAGATCACCAGCAGCTGTGGTGGTTTCCAGAATTATCAGCCCATAGATGCTAAAGACAAAGTGAGAGGTCAGTGCAGTGTGGACTTTGGGAACTAGGAGTTCAGGAGTATGGTCCAACATTTACCCTCTGGAGGGAGAAGCAGCTGAGGCACTGTGGCCATGCAGCTCCTGCCATGTGGCTGTTTCAGAGCTCCTGGCCTGCAGATTGCAGGGGGACCAAGTGAGCAGTCTGAAGAGTAATCACTCTTGCTTCAACCAGCTTGGATCTGAATCACTTTCTAGGGTGGAGGTCCTGGGGTGCATGACCAGTTTGCCAGAGCCTGTGGAGGCTTCAGAGAAGGCAACCAACTAATAGCTACAGCATCTGCAAAAACCCCAGTGATTGGGACAAAGCTCCCCTCTCTGGTAGCAGGGTTCTATTGTGGCAAAAAGCTCAAAAGTCAAGTAATTGAGTGGCAACATGAGCAAGCAAAGGAAGCACAGCAAGCAGAGCGATCTGATATTAGACTCCTATTTTGGGGACAAAAAGGATCAAAGCATGGAACAGGAGGAAGACAGTGAAGTCAGAAGTCCTGCACCAAAAGCTTTCAAGAAAAATATGAGATGGTTACAGGCCACAGAGGACCTTAAGAAGGATTTTGAAAACCAAATAAGAGAAGTGGATGAAAAATTGGGAAGAGAAATGGGAATGATGCTAGAAAATTATGAAAGGAGAGTCAACAACCAGACTGAAGAAAATAACACCTTAAAAATAGACTATCTCACATGGCAAAAGAGGCTCCAAAAGGCAATGAGGAGAAGAATGCCTTAAAAAGCCAAATTTGCCAGATGGAAAAAGAATCTCAAAAGCTCACTGAGGAGAATCATTCCTTCAGAATTAGACCAGAGCAAATGGAAGCTAGTGACTTTATGAGAAATCAAGATGCTGTTAAGCAGATCCAAACAAATGAAAGAATAGAAGGCAATGTGAAATATCTCATGGGAAAAACCACTGACCTGGAAAATAGATCCAGGAGAGATAATTTAAAAACTATTAAACTACCTGAAAGCCATGATCAAAAAAAGAACCTAGAAATCATCTTTCAAGTAATTCTCAAGGAAAATTTCCCTGATGTTTTAGAACCAGAGGGTAAAATAGAGGTTGAAAGAATACACCAATCACCTCATAAAAAGATCCCCAAAAGAAAACTCCTGGGAATATTATAGCCAGGTTCTGGAATTTCCAGATCAAGGAGAAAATGTTATAAGCAGCCAGGAAGAAACAATTTCAATATTGTAGAAACACAGTCAGGATTACTGAGGACCTGGCAGCTTCTACATTGAGGGATTGAAGGGCTTGGAATATGACATTCTGGAGGTCAAAGGAGCTGGGATTAAAACCAACAATCACCTACCCAGCAAAACTGAGTATCATGTTCCAGGGGAAATATGGTCATTCAGTGGAACAGAGGACTTTCAAGTATTTTTGATGAAAAAAACCAGAGCTGAATCGAAAATTTGACATCCGGATACAAGAAGCAAGAGAAGCTTAAGCAGGTAAACCGGGAAAAGAAATCATAAGGAACTTATCAAAATTGAACTATTTACATTCCTACATGGAAAAATGATAATTGTAACTTATGAAACTTTTCTCAGCATGATTATAGTTGAAGGGAATAGAAATATATGTTTATATAGAAGGGTACATGGACATATGAATACATATATGAGTGTGTGTATGTATGTGTACAGATATACATAGACAGAGGGCACAGGACCAATTTAATAGGAAGGGATGATACTTAAAAGGTGAAATTAAGAGGTGAGAAAGGAATATAATGAGAGGAGATGGGGAGAGACAGAATGGGGTAAATTATCTCATATAGAAGAGGCAAGGGAAAACTGTTACAATGGAGGGGAAGAAGAGGAAAGCAAAAGAGAATGAGTCAACCTTATTCTCATTGAATTTGGCTTAGGGAGGGAATGACATGCATGCTAAATAGGGTATCTCACCCTACAGGAGGGTGGGGGGGGAGGGGATGAGAGAGAGGATGAGAGAAGGGAGGGCAGGCTGGGGGGGAGGGAAGTTGGAAGACCCACTTTTGAAAAGGGACAGTATCAAAATAGAGAATAGAACAAGTGGGGGGTGGGATACCATGGAGGGAAACGTAGTCAGTCTTTCACAATGTATCCACTATGGAAATGTTTTGCATTAGCTACACATGTACAACCTATATTGAATTGCTTATCTTCCCAGTAAAGGTGGGTGATCAGGGAGGAAGGGAAAGAATCTGGCATTCAAAATTTTAAAATAAAATGTTTATATATATACATATATGATTTTACATGTAACTGGGAAATAAGATATATAGGTGTTGGGGCAAAGAGATCCATTATGCCCTACTGGAAAATCTGAGGTGGGGTGGGGGAAGATATGGGAGAGAGCAGATTGGGAGAGGGGATATTCAGTGGGATAGCTGTTTTGGGGTAGTGGGTAGGGGAAAATGGGGAGAAAATTTGCAACTCCAAACCTTGTGGAAATGAATGATGTAAAGTAAAAAAATAAAAAAGAGAAAAAAAAACATGCCCCAGTGTAATCTCAACCAGATTTATGTATAATGGGTACTTAATAAAATAAAAAATATATAATAAAATATAGGTAACAGTTTTAAAATTAAGCCAGTAGGTGGTATAGAGGCATACTTATGTAGTGACTTTATCTCTCTTTCTCCCTCTTTTTTTTTGGCAAGGCAATTGGGGTTCAGTGACTTGCCCTGGGTCACACAGCTGGTAAGTTTCAAATGTCTGTGGCCGGATTTGAACTCAGGTCTCCCTAACTTTAGTGAGGGTGTTCTGTTCCCTGGTACTCTATCCAATGTGCCACCTCCCTGCCTTGAGGCTTTATCTCTAATTGAGTTTGAAACCACTTCTCTGGCTGACAATTAAATGTAAATACCTTGGTCAGAGCTCCTGAACTATCATTTTCAGAGATATGGAGCCATTAGGGTACTATATACTTGAGGGAGCTTTTCTCTGAAGGCCCTGACCTATGATATCAGGATGCAGTCAGGTGCTACATTCATTGTCATCACTGACACTAACACAAGCTACACCTAACAAATTGCTATTCCTAAAGCTCCAGTTTGACCATGTCCTTTTATTGCCTGAGCAGCTCTAGCATCCCCAGCTTGCTTCTAGAATAAAATAGAGCTTCAGTGTTTGGCGTAAAGCCCTCCAAAATTAGACTCCGGTCTACCTTCTCAGGCTTATCATACTTTACTCTTCATAAAACCTACGCTCCATCTGGCCTACTTCCTCTTTCCAATGTACATTTCATTTCTCAATATACATTTGCAGAGGCTTGCCCCATGCCTGGAGTGTGCTTCTTACCTCTGCTTTTTAATACCCTAAGCTTGCAGACACTTCTACTAGTTGCCAGAAGGGAGTTGAGAACCTTCCCCTCCTCTGCCCCAGAAGACTGAGGGAAGCCATGCGTGGCTTTATCCCTTGACTGACCACACCTTATTACTTAATTTCCCATTTTCATTAGCTGCAGAAGCCTCTATTCTCTTGGTAGGAGATCATTTGTCCTAACGTTCCTTCTTAAGGTTCTCTTGGCATCTGCCCTGCTGCATTCTCTACTCAAACAATAGCTGGCCTTTTCATCTGCCAAGAATATAACATAAACAAGAAGCCTTTTTTATGTTTTGGCTCCTTCACTCAGAATTGAAGGTCCTTCAGAGCAGGCAAAAATCTTGATTTTCTATTTGTGTCTTTAGTACTTAGCATGACTTGGTAGACAGTAAGTACTTAGGTGACATAGTGCTGAATTTGGAATCAGGAAGACCTGGACTTAAATCCTGCCTCACATTGTCACTTTCTGTGTAACCCTGGGCAAATCACTTAACCTCCCTGAACCTTAGTTTTCTCAACTGTAAAATGGGGTTGATAATAGTACCTCCTTTGTGGTTTTTTTTTGTGAGAATCAAATTATTTAAAATAAATAAAGTGCTCTGCAAACCTCAAAGTGCTATATAAATGTTATCTAAAGCCTTTAGGCTTTTCCATTCCTTCAAATATTAGCTTAAGTCCCAACCAAAGAAGAAAACTATCCTGACCTATTCTCATTTCTGGTTCCCCTACCTGTCACTTTACATCTGCTTTGTATATGTACTGTATCTGGAAACTAAGAGATTTAGTGGATAGAGCTAGGCCTAGAGTCTGGAAGACCTGTGTTCAAATATGGCCTCAGACACTTACTAGCTGTGTGAACCTGAGTGAGTCACTTCACCCCGTTTTCCTCAGTTTCCCCATCTGTGAAGTAAACTGGAGAAGGAAATGGCAAGCTTTTCCAGTATCTTTGCCAAGAAAACCCCAGATGGAGTCAGGAAGAGTTGGACACAACAGAAATGGTTGAATAACATTGCTATTGTTTCCCTTTTTCTATAAGTTATTATTTCCCTTCAGTAGGGACCTCCTTGAGGTCAGAAATTTTTTTATTCCCAGAAGCTAGGACAGTGCCTGTTCCAAAACAATGCTTAATAATTATTTGTTTAGTGAATCAATGTATTTCAAAGAATCTGGTCATCTGTCCTTTATATTTCATTAGTGAATATTATCACTTTGAAACTAGAGGCAGATAAACTTTTAGGAAGCTTTCTTTTTGGATAATTTCTAACAATACTGTCATTACTAATTAACAATTGCTAAAAAACCCCAACAATTTCATTAATGCTATAGCTAAACGTAAACTAACGTTTGTTAAAAGGAGAGTTAAGAATCAGGACAAATGCATTGTTCTAAGCAGTAATTCATAGTAGGAAAAGGAAGAAAAAACTTAGGTCAGAGTTTCATTGGTCATAGATCACCAAAGTTCAATGCTTTGTCAGATACTTCAAATGTTTGCCTGTAAAAATAAGCAAGAGAGAGAGTCTGAGAGAGCAAGTCAATGCTAGATACTTTGAAAGCTTAAGAACATTTGATTGAACGTGACAGTGAGTGAAGGGTTTGGCTGGTTTTGTTAACCTAGAAAAGTCAGTTTGTCAAACTGCACTTCCTGATTTTACATTTGGAGACCTGTAATTTATAGTACCAGATTGAGCCTGTGTTGGATGTCATATGTGCTTAGGAATAAACAAGCTATTGCTGGCAGTACCAATTAGGGAGCAGCAGATGCCCAGCACTCTGTGCACCATCCGAATCCATGTTTTCCCAGACACCTGTGCTCTGAAGACATCATGACTTTTTGTTTTTGTTCTTTTGGCAGCACTGTTGCCTGAGATATGTTGCATCATATATCCTGGATTCTTGCAAGTAACCTGTCAAACAATCTGATCCAGGAAAATCCTGGCTCAGTAGTGGTGAATGTCCCCCAAATCAGCAATATTCCACAAAGGAGGAAAAAATGGACACAATTGAATTCTTTACCTTTTGGTGATTTGATTGTTTCCCCTTTGGCAGAATGCTTTTTTTTCCTATTAAAGTAGTGACAGCCAGAGCCTTGAGGATAGCCCTAGGGGTGGGAGATAAAACTAACTGAGGAATCAGGGTCTTAGAAGAGATAGGAGGAATGGGTTTAAGAGCACAGATGGAAGTCTGTCTTGAAGTGAAAGGTGCATAGGAATCAAGGGAGAATGTTTAAGGATAGAGGGATAGCATGCCAAAACTATGTTAGAAAATGTGAGGAATGTAAAAGAAACTTAAATAATTATAGAATTTTAGAGCTGGAAGGGCTCATAGGATTCCCCTCCCCCAAACTGCACACAAGGAAACAGGGAATACCCAGGTGTTCTGTTCTCAAGGCACGAAACTGAGAAGACTCAAGACAGTATATGGCCAAGATCCAAAATGTGTTACATATAAGAATTAAGGGAAGGAAAAAATAGAGGTAAATGAAAGCAGACTTTGTGGAAGAGGTAGGACCCAAATATTTAAGAAGATTATGATCTAGTTTAAATTGGAATAGCTTTAGAATCACAGATTCTGTTTGAAAAAGGAATGCTGGATATTTAGAGAGAGGTCCTGGAATCCCTAATCTTTCTTTTACTTCCTGGGGGACCTTAGGCAAGGCAAGGCCTCAGTTTTCTCATTTGTAAAATGAGACAGTTGAATTCAGTGACCCTAAGGGTACCTTCTAATTCTAGATCTATTATTCTATGTTGTTTACTTTGTGATTCTTAAAATAAATTTCCACTGGCCAGTAGGCAATTTGGGTATCAAATTATTCTTTATGGTTATTTGGAACTGGGAATACACATGCTCCAACCAAAACCAAGTATCCCTAAAATGATACTGGAATTCAAAGGAAAAGGACTGATGTGAGGTAAATTTTATAAGTTCTTCTTTTTCCTTTTTAAGAAGCATCTACATTAGATGCAAGGGTCTTTATGAATTTGAAAGTGAAGCTTGACAGAAAAGTAAATGCCATATTTAAGAATAAAAACATCAAAAATAAAGATAAAATAAAGCCAGAAGATTTACTTTTCAGGAGTCAAATCAGGCTGCAAAAGGAGCATCATACTATGTATGGGAAGCAACTTAATGATGGTATTAATAAGGGGAACTTTTTTTTAAGTTCTGTGACATACTCAGAAACAAAAGACTTTGGAAAGTTGGCTCTGGCAAATATTTCTCCTTTGAGGAGGATGGAAACATGACTTGGGTCTTTAAGAGTGAAATCATTAAATACAAATGGTTCATCATGCATCATTTGTTAGCTTAACATGTAATTGCTTGTCATTAAACAAACTGCTACAAAAGTATTTAGATTATGAAACAAGACAGGCCTTTGAAATTCTGGGAGCAGAGTACACCAATAACAGGATTTACTATAAAGATGGAGTCAAAGATAAATGAGAAACTAATGACACTTTCCCCTTCCTCATTATGTACCTTATCTAATTTTTTATACTGACTATATTGTATTCCAAATTAATGCAAAATTCTGCATTAATAAAACATAAATTCAAAATGAATTTTTTTATAATCTGAATAATGTTGACTTACTCTTCTATTCAGAAATATTGTCTACTCAAAATATTATTGACTGAGAGAAAGAAACTTGGTTAAAAGACAAACTTTCATTCATAATATCATGATTTTAGATCTCGAAGTAGCCTCAAGGGTCATCTGATCCAATCCTGTCATTTTTACAGATGAGGAAAAGAAAAATGCTAGAGGCTAGATGCTTTGAGAAAACTCACAGTAAATGGCAGTGTCAGAACTTGAACCCAAATCCTCTAACTTCCCATGTACTAACCTTTCCAATGCCCCACACTAATGCAGTAGGCAAAGAAATGACTTGGAGCCAGGAATGTCTGAATCCAAGTTCTTTAACCCTGTTTATACTTTCTGTGTGAGCAAGTCACTTCAACAAGTTATATAAACCTCCCTGTTCCCTCAGGATATTGTCTAAGATTATAAATAGAAAAATAATTTTTGATCTTCAATGGTAGAAGAAGTTTCCTTGCTGGAAGTTCTTTATGACAATCAAATCACAGGGCTAATCCCAAAATTGAACCCAAAATATTAGAAACAGAATTTAGACGAGGGATATGCATGTAGCTACTATTCTTCAATGCTGGCCATTCCTCAGGTCCAGGGAACAAGATGAATAGACAAGGATCAACACACAGAAATTATAGATAGCCATCAAAACTATTTGGTACTGGCTAAGAAATAGAGTGGTGGATCAGTGGAATAGGTTTGGTACATAAGACACAGTAGGAAATGACTAAAAATCTACTATTTGACAAAACCAAAGACTCCAGTTTTCTGGGATAAGAACTCAACATTTGACAAAAATCTACTGGGAAATTTGGAAAATACTATGACAAGAATTAGGCATAGGTCAGATCTCATACCCTATAACAAGATAAGACTGGAATGAGTACAAAATTTAGACCTAAAAGGTGAGACCATAAGCAAACTAGGAGAGCATGAAATAATTTACCTGTCAGATCTACAGAGAAGGGAAGAACTTATGACCAAACAAGAGATAAAGAACATTATGAAGAGCAAAATGAATAATTTTGATTACAATAAATTAAAAAGATTTTGCACAAACAAAACCAATGCAAGCAAGATTGGAAAGAAAGCAGAAAGCTGGAAAACAATTTTTACAGTCAGTGTTTCTGATAAACTCCTCATTTTGTTGTAATGAGAATTGTGAGTTGAGACCATTAATCATTTTAAATGAAGTTTTAATTGTGGAGCATAATTAATTTGGGGACTGCCAGAGGTCATGTACCCAAATCAGGCAGCCCTAAGCATATACATCTTGGAGTTAATATAGAGAAAAATCACAACATAGCTGTTACCAGGAGGAAACTACAACTTAGTCAGTTGCTACACAAGAGGGAAAGATAAAAAAGCGAAAAGGTAGCAATCAGTTCATTGCCTAATGCTTATTGCCCTGTGGTCACTTTGTTGCCCAGCTGGAAAGTTCCCAAATCTATTTCAAGAACTGAACAGAAGGTGGGGGGTGGGCTATGGGCTTCAGGTAGCAGGTTTGGGAAGGTTTACTTGGCAGGTTTGCTGCCTAGGTGGGCTTTGTCAGGTTTCCTAGGGAGCTGTCCTATGATGGGGAGATATGGAAGATGTTCACAAAATGGGGGGTTATGACAATTTCTCAAATATATAGAGAATTGAATCAAATTCATAAGAAAATAAGTCATTCCTCAATTGATAAATGGTCAAAGGATATGAACAGGTACTTTTCAGATGAAGAAATTAAAGCTATCTGTAGTCATATGACAAAATGTTCTATGGCAGAGCCAAGATGACTGAGATAAAGCAGCTCATCTGAGCTTTTCCCCAAACCCCTCTGAACACTTTTAAATAATGCCAGAAAACAATTTCTGGACTGGCAGAACCCACAAAATGATGAGGTGAAATAATTTTCCAACCAAAATGAGTTAGAAGGCTGGCAGGAAAGGTCTGTCACACCTGGGTGAGAGTGGAGCACAGTCAAGCACAGGACACGCCAGCACAGACCTGGTCCAGCAAGCCAGAAGCAAGACTTGGGAACTACTGAATCAACAGTAGCAGTGGCTGCTTCCAGAGTTCTCAACCTACAGATGGTAAGGGGTTGAACAAATGATCAGAAGGAAATTATAGGGGTCTCTTTGCTGGCATTGGGGGCAGAAATCTGTTGCTTGGACCATACTCAGTTTTGAGTTTCAGTGCTGGATGGCAGTCCCAGGTGAAGAGGAGCTGGCAGCTGCAGTGGAGCAGGTATTCTCATCATAGTTCGGGGGCAGAAGAGAGTGCTTGTGATAACTCACAGTCCAGAGCACAGGCCAGGAGAGTAGTAAACACATCTCTCCTTAGATCATGTCATCTTTGAAGAACTAAAAACTTACAGATTCCCAGAAGTATCTCTGAAAACAGTTTCACAAAATCACTGAAGCTTGGTACAATGCACCCTCCACCTGGGAAGCAGAGCTCCACTGTAACAAAGAGTTAAAAGTAAAGAAATAGACTGGAAAAATGAGGAAAAAACAGAAAAAATATTCTGAGCAGAGAAAGTTACCATGGTGACAAGGAAGTTCAAAACATACACTCATAAGGAGACAACAAAGTTAAAATACCAACATCCAAAGCTCCCAAGAAAAATATGAATTCATCTCAGGCCATGGAAGATCTCAAAAAGGATTTTGTAAACCAAGTAGGAGAGGTAAAAGAAAAATTGGGAAGAGAAATGAGTGATACAAGAAAATCATGAAAAATGGGTCAACAGCTTGGTAAAGAAGACGCATGCACGCACACACACATACACACAGACACACTGATAAACACACACACTGAAGAAAATAACACCTAAAAAAAACCAGACTAGGCAAAATGGTAAAAGTGGTACAAAAACACTGATGAGAAGGAGTGTTCTGAAAAGCAAAATTGGTCAAATGGAAAAAAGAGGTACAAAAATTCAGTGAAGTAAAAATAAAATAAAACAAAACAAAAAACAGACAAAGAACAACAACAAAAAATCTAGTAAAACTGGCCAAACGGAAAAAGAGATACAAAAGCTCACTAAAGAAAATAATTCCTTAAAAATTGGAATGTAGGGGCGGCTAGGTGGTGCAGTGAATAGAGCACAGCCCCTGGAGTCAGGAGGACTTGAGTTCAAATCCAGCCTCAGACACTTAACACTTACTTGCCATGTGACCTTGGGCAAGTCACTTAACCCCAATTGCCCTCCACAAAGAAAAAAAAATAGAATGTAGCAAATGTAAGCTGATGACTTTATGAGAAATCAAGAAACAATAAAACAAAACCAAAGGAATGAAAAAATAGAAGACAGCATGAAATACCAACTGACATGGAAAATAGATCCAGAAGAGATAATTTAAAAATTATTGGATTACATGAAAGCCATGATAACAAAAAAGTACCTAGACATCATCTTTCAATAAATTATTAAGGAAAATTGTCCTAGGATTCTAGAATCAAAGGGTAAAATAGAAATGGAAAGAATCTGCTAATCACCTCCTGAAAGAGAACCCAAAATGAAAATTCCCAGGAATGTTATACCCAAATTTTATAGCTTCCATATCAAGGAGAGAATATTGCAGGCAGCCAGAAACACACAATTCATGTGTTGTAGGACCATAGTCAGTATAACACAAGATTTAGAAATGTCTACATTAAAGTATCAGAAGCCTTGGAATATGACATTCCAGAGGGCAAAGGAGCTAGGATTGCAGCCAAGAATCACCCACCCAGCAAAACTACATATAAACCTTCTGGTGAAAAAAATTAACATTCAGTGAAATAGAGCTCTTTCAAGCATTCTTGATGGAAAGGACAGAGTTGAAAAGAAAATTTGACTTTCAAAAATAAGACTCAAGAGAAGCATAAAAAGGTAAACAGGAAAGGGAAGCCTGTTGTATAGGCCATGTGAAATGAATGTAATGATAGGTTCCCCACCTCACTCTCAATTCATCTTCTGGATGAACTGCATATGTAGACATCCTATGTTCATTCATATCATCTCCTGGATGCCAGAAGGTATTGAAAGTCCATTCTGAGACTTCATCCTTCTACCAGATTATACTCAAGAGAGGCTTAGGGGATGACACTTTGAACTTATAAAGCTAAGAATTTGGGATAGATGACCTTTATGATTCCTTCTGGCTCTGATACTCTATGGTCTAATAAACTCTTTTTTTTTTTTTGCTTTGTGGAGGCAGGGAGGCAGGGCAATTGGGGTTAAGTGACTTGCTCGAGGTCACAGGGCTAGTCAGTGTTAAGTGGTCTGCGGCTGGATTTCAACCCAGGTCCTCCTACAGCCAGTGCTTTATTCACTGTGTCAACTCTTTAATCAGCCTTTCCAGTGTTTCTCAGTTTCTTAAATTTAGAGGTCACAAAACTGGCCATTTTTCCTCTTTCAGCAAAGTAGAAGCAGGTGGGAGAAATATTATCTCAGGTAGTGACTGAGGAGCAGGAAAGAGGAGGTTCCAGTTTCAAGTGGCTGTGACGACAGCAGGCTGCAGCCTTTTTAAAAATTATTATTAATTTATTAGTTTAGTTTTAGTTAACAAGATTCATTTCCATAGCTCCTTGCTTTTCAAATTTCCTTTACCTCCCTCCCCCCACCCCCCATGACAGCATATAGTCCAGTATAGGATCTGAAAATACATTCATATCAGACATTAGTCCAATTACAAAGGCGTATTGTACTAGGTGGGATGAAAAATTATAAAGAAGAAATAAAACCAAACAATGAAAAGAAAAAGATCAATTAGTTTGCTTCCATCAAGATTCAAGCTCAGTTCTTTCTAGTTATATCTCTGGATGTTGCATTTCTCTCCTTCATGAGTCTTTCAGGATTGACTTATATCACTGCATTGCTGAAAAGAGTCCAGTCTATCATAGTTGGTCATCACATGTATGTTGTGTCTGTGATTGTATACAAATTTCTCCTGATTCTACTCTTCTCGCTCAGCATCAGTTTGTATAAGCCTCTCCAGGTAAATATGAAAACCATTTCCTCCTGGTTTCTTTTTTTAAATTTAAACAAATGCTTTATTAACTTCTGTTTTACATCATTCATTTCTGCCAGATTTTGAGTTACAATTCCCCCCCTGTTTTTCCCCTACCCACCATCCCAGAATAGCAGTCCCACAAGATATCGCTTCCTCCAATCTGCTCTCTCCCATATTTTCTTCCATAGCCCCTTCAACTTTTCTATTAGAGCAAGGTGAATCTCTGTGCCCCAATGCCTGTACATCTTATCTCCCAATTACAAGCAAAAGAGTATTAATAATAGTATTTATATATATTTGAAACATTTAATTTTAAGACCTCGAATTTCAGATCCATTCCCTTCCTCCCTTGTCACCCATTCCCTCTGGGGAGATAAGTAATTCAGTATATGTTGTACATGTCTAGCTATGCAAAACATTACCATAGTAGATCTATTGTACAAGGATGCTTATAATTCCCTCCCACCCATCCCACCCCCCACCTGGTCCATTCCCTACTTGATCCTGTCCCTCTTCTATAGTGGGTACTTTCAACCTCCCTTCCCCCAAGGATGCCCTCCCATCCATCATCCCTCCTCTCCTCCCCCTTCCCCCTATTCTGCTGCAGGTTGAGATATCCCATTTAGTATGTATGTCATTCTCTCCCTGAACCAAATTCAATGAGAATGTGGTTTCACCTTTTTTGCCTTCCTATTCTCCCCCTCCCTTGCAACCACTTCCCCTTGCTTCTTCTACATGAGATAGTTTACCCTACCCTGTCTCTCCCTATCTTCTCTTGCCACTTTCCTTTCTCAACTCACAATTTCACCACTTAAGTATCATCCCTTCCCAATAAATTCAACCTATGCCCTCTATCCATGTATAACTGTAAACATATATATACACATTCACATATGTATTCAAAGGACCATACACCCTTCTTCCATTATTTTCATACTGGTTTCATCAATCACAGTTATTGTTTTTCCATGTAGGAATGTAAATAGTCCAACTTTGATAAGTTCCTTTTGATCTCTTTTCCCTGATTACCTTCTCAGGCATCTCTTGCTTCTTGTGTCTGGATGTCAAATTTTCTATTCAATTCTGGTTTTTTCCTCAAGAATGCTTGAAAGTCCTCTATTCCACTGAATGACCATATTTTCGCCTGAAACAAAATACTCAGTTTTGCTGGGTAGGTGACCCTTGGGTTCATTCCCAGCTCCTTTGCCCTCTGGAATATCATATTCCATGCCCTTCCATCCCTCAGTGTAGAAGCTGCCAGGTCCTGTGCTATTCTGATTGTTTTTCCACAATATTGAAATTGTTTCTTCCTGGCTGCTTGTAGTATTTTCTCCTTGATCTGGGGATTCTGGAACCTGGCTATAATATTGCTGGGAGTTTTCTTTTTGGGATCTTTTTCAGGAGGTGATAGGTGGATTCTTTCAACCTCTATTTTGCCCTCTGGATCTAAAACATCAGGGCAATTTTCCTTGAGAATTTCTTGATTTCTAGGTTCTTTCTTTGATCATGGCTTTCAGGTAGTCCAATAATTTTTAAATTGTCTCTCCTGGATCTATTTTCCAGGTCAGTGGTTTTTCCCATGAGATATTTCACATTGCCTTTTATTCTTTCATTTGTTTGGATCTGCTTAACAGCATCTTGATTTCTCATAAATTCATTAGCTTCCATTTGCTCCAGTCTAACTCTGAAGGAATGAATCTCCTCAGTGAGCTTTTGAGATTCCTTTTCCATCTGGCAAATTTGGCTTTTTAAGGCATTCTTCTCCTTATTGCCCTTTTGGGCCTCCTTTGCCATTTGAGTTAGTCTGTTTTTTAAGGTGTTGTTTTCCTCAGTCAGGCTGTTGACCCTCATTTCATACTTTTCCTGCATCCTTCTCATTTCTCTTCCTAATTTTCCCTCCACTTCTCTTATTTGATTTTTAAAGTCCTTCTTAAGGTTCTCTGTAGCCTGTAACCCACTCATATTTTCCTTTGGGGTTTTTGGAGCAGGATTTCTGACCTCACAGTCCTCCTCTTGTTCTATGCTTCGATCCTCTTTGCCCCCAAAATAGGAGTCCAATGTTGCATTTTTCTGTTAATTTGTTTCCTTTACCTTGGCATGTTGCCACTTAATTACTTGACTTTTGGGCTTGTTGCCACAGTAGGACTCTGCCATCAGACAGGGGAGCTTCTGTCCCGAACGTGTGGGGGGACAGCTTCTGTTTCTGGCAAGCTGGATATCCGCCCTACGACCTCCACCCCAGATCACAATCCAGATCCAGGGAGGTTAAAGCAAGAGTGATTACCCCCCAAGACTGATCGCTGTATCTCCCTACAGTTCGCAGGCCAGGAGCTGGAACTGCCACTGAAAACTACAAAATGGCATGTCTCCTTAGTGGCTTCTAGCCCCCAGGGGAGGAAGCCGATGCATTCCCCAAATACTGGTCCCAAAATCCATAGGGCACTAACCTCTCACTTTGTCCTAGGCATGTCTATGTTGATAATTCTGGAATTGCCACAGCTTCTGGTGTTCTGGGGTCCCTCCAGCCAGCTGCTGGCCTGGCTGCCCTGGGGCTAAAACCACAGCTCAGGTGGACCTGGGCTCGGCTCTCCACATGCTGTGCACTGTGCTGCCAGCTCCCAGCATGCTGCGCTGGTCCTTCCTGCAGTGCTGCTGGGCTGTCCTCAGTGGGAGGTTAGCTTCTCTGTGTAGTTCTGTGGGTGCTGGGCCTCCAGAAGTTGTTCAGAGTCCCCTTTTACATAGTTTGGAGGTGATCTGGGAAGAGAGTGCCTTAGATGTGCTATTTCTACTCCACCACCTTGGCTCCACCCCCTCCTCCTTTTTTCTTATAGCATAATAATATTCCATTACATTCATATACCACAACTTGTTTTGCCATTCCCAATTGATGGGCACCCCTTTAATTTCCAGTTCTTTGCAATCATGTAAAAAGCTGCTATAAATATTTTTGTATATATGGGTCTTCCTTCCTCTTCTATGATCTCTTTGGGATATAACCCTAGAAGTGGTATTGCTGGGTCAAAGTGTATGATATTATTTATAGCCCTTTGGGCATAATTCCAGATTGCTCTTCAGAATGGTTGGATAAGTTCACAACTGTACCAGTAAAGCATCAGTGTTCCAATTTGCCCACATCCTCTCCAGCATTTGTCATTTTCTTGTTTTGTCATCTTAGCCAATTTGACTGGAGAGATGTGATATCTCAGAGTTGTTTTGATTTGCATTTCTCTAATCAATAATGATTTAGAGCATTTCTTCAAATGCTTATAGATATCTTTAATTTCTTTCTCTGAAAACTACCTGTTCATATCCTTTGACCATTTATCAATTGGGGAATGACTTGTATTCTTATAGATTTGACTCAATTCTCTGTATATTTTAGAAATGAGTCCTTTATCAGAGACATAGGTTGTAAAAATTCTTTCCCAATTTCCCACCTCTCTCTTGATCTTGTGTACATTGGCTTTGTTTGTACAGAAGCTTTTCATTGTAATGTAATCAGAATTATCCATTTTGCGTTTTACAATGCTATCTAATTCTTGTTTGGTCCTAAAGTCTTCCCCTCTCCACGAATCTGACAGGTAAACTATTCCTTGCTTTCCCAGATTGCTTACAGTATCATCCTTTATACCTAGATCATGCACCCATTTAGACTTTATTTTGGTATATGGTGTTAGATAATGATCTATGCCCAGTTTCTGCCATACTGTATTCCAGTTTTCCCAGCAGTTTTTGTCAAATAGTGCATTCTTATCCCCAAAACTGGGGTCTTTGGGTTTATCAAACAATAGATTACTATATTCATTAACTGCTGGGTCTCCTGAGCCCAATCTATTCCATTGATCCACTACAGCTTTTTATTTCTCTACCTTTCTTCATCCATTCCACCAAGAAATACATAGTCTACCTGTACCATCTCATGTCCTTCCCTAGGGATTCCCCATCTCTTCCTCCTTTCCAGCCAGCTTTCTCTCCCTTGACTAACATCAATTCTTGTTTTATATGGGAGAATAATATTCAAATTTGTACATGATACAAAATGGAGAGAGCTAGTTGATACTTAAGATGACCTTTAAATGATCTTGAAAGTTCTCTACAAGATCGAATGTTGGGTTTAATCTAATACTATGAAATTTATTAGGCATAAATGTATTAGATTCACCACTTGGGTTGAAAAAAAACCAGCAACACACCACACAAGATCAGTGAGGAATGACCAGATTTATCTTAAAAGGACCTAGGAGTTTAAGCATACTGCAAGTTCACTATGAGTCACCACTGATATTTGTTGTTGTTCATTACTTCGTGACCCCATTTGGGGTTTTCTTGGCAAAGATCCTGGAGTGGTTTGCCATTTCCTTCTCCAGCACTGATATAGAGGCCAAAAATTCTAACACATTCTCAAGCTTAATTAAGAGGATATACAGGAATGTGTGGGTAATGGCTGAAAAAACTATTGGGGAAAATGATCATTATGTACTTTTAAGTTTAATCTACATCACTAACATTTTCTTTTTCATTTTCTTAAATCTAGATAATTAATAAAACAATAAACCCAGCTCTAATTTGAAGCATTTGTTGATTTCTTAGGTATAAAATGCTCACACTGAAAATTTAAGAATTCCTTTCTTGAGCAGATGAGAGCTGGCTCCAGTTATACCCCTGGTGGTATGGCATTCAAGAGGTGATAGGAATATTGACTTTTGTCCAGATACCATGTTTTAGAAAGGACATGAGAAACTAGAGAGCTTTCAGAGGAAGTGAACCAAGGTGGTGAAAGGCCTTGAGTTTATACTAAATGATTATCAGTAGAAGGGACCTGAGATGTTCATCCAAAGAAAAGAATGTCCAGGAGTGATAGCTTATTTGTTTTAAAAAATTTGAAAGGCTGCTATGCAGAAGGAGGAGTTAACTCGTTTTGCATGACTACAGTTGGTCTAAGTAGGAGAAATAAAGTAGGGGTTGTAGAGTAGTAAATTTAAGCTTAATGGGATAGAAGGAAAATAACTTCCAGACAATTAGAATTATTCAAAAGTAGGTTAGGGTGCTTTAGGATGTAGTAGGTTTTCCCTCATTTGAAAGCCTGATGATCACTCATTGGCTGTATTGTAGGAAGTGTCCTTGCTCTTTTGTGAGTTGGGTTAGATGGCCTCTAAAGTCTCTACCATTTCCAAATGATTATTCTGTGATTCTGTGACAGTTCAAAAAGGAATATGAACCATTAGTTTTCATGAATGAACCAACGAAATATGTCCCTGCTTCAATAGATACAGAGGGTAACACATAGCTAGGTGATCTTGGAAAATGCACTTAACCTCTTTGAGTAAATGATTCTAAAAAGAAAAAAAAAAGAAAACATTTGGCTGGAAGTTTTAAAACTTAAAAAACAGCAAACATACAACCTTCTGAATCAACTAATAGCTTTAAATTGCACTAAGGTTTTTGGGGAACCCAGTAAAGCCTGATATTTTACTGTTTTGTGCTGTTCTCTGTTACCTACTCTGCTTCAGTCATTAATGATTAGTGAATTAAATGGATAAGAACACTATGCTAAATGAGTCCAAGATTTGGGGTCTGAATTCCTTCTTCTTTTTGCCTTTTGGAGGGCAATTGGGGTTAAGGAACTTGCCCAAGGTCACACGGCTAGGTTTTTGTTTGTGTGTTAAGTGTCTGAGGCTGGATCCTAACTCAGGTCCTTCTGACTCCAGGGCCAACGCTCTACTCACTGCGCCACCTAGCCGCCCCTTGAATTCCTTCTTAATCAGCTTGGTTTAGCCAGGTTTTTGTCCTAGCACACCTCTTGCTTCAAAGAGGGGCTGGATTAGCTATGTTACATGGATCTACTCATAGTACTAATGGGAAAATTATTCTAAACACATTGCAGTTCAAATTTGGGTTAGTAACATTTTCTTTGTCTAGAAAGGATAATAGTACCATTAAGATCAAATTGGATAAAAAAATCTGTGGAGTGTACTGAGTTAGGATAATAATGTTGTCTCATCTTGATAGGGATGGTGAAAATGTTTTGTATGCCTTGGAATTGTGAAATAATATTGTTGAATTGAGATATAGCACAACAATGGAGACTATGTGCTAGTAAAATTGAAAAAATAAAAGTTGAATTCTTTTGTTGTTAATTAGAAAATAAACAATAGAATTAGAAGGGCTTTTCTATACCTATAAAGATTATAAAATTAAAGGACAATATGGAAGTTTTAGTTTTCAAATGACTATATGAATCTATAACTTGTTGCAGTCTAAGTAGGTCAAATGTAAAGCACCATTTCCACTTTAACCTCTTCTAGTGTTTATGGAATAATAGCACAGTGCTTTGGTGCCTCAGCATACAAGTGCTGGCCTACAAGATATCTCACAAATTAAACAATATAATCATATAATTAGGGACCTACTTACAATAATGAGAAACTAAGGTGTTTTCTTTTCACTATTCATGCTTCATATGCGAATGAAGTTGCATCTCAAGTTCCCAAACTGCCAAATGTGTAATCAGTATTTATTTATGTCAACCTAATTGTGTAATACCATCTCAATATAAAATCCAGTTTATAAAGTCACTACATTTCAGAAGCTTTATTCACATAATCAGCCCCCTGTTTGACAACAGTAATAATCTTGTAATAAAACAATAAAAGTGAAATAAGCCAACTAGATGTGATTCCTTCAAAATTATCCACTCTGGCTTCATTTTTCTTCTTAGTCACATACTTTTTTTTTTTTTTTTGCTTTTTGGAGGGCAATTGGGCTTAAATAACTTGCCCAAGGTCACATGGCTAGGTTTTTGTTTGTGTGTGCGTTAAGTGTCTGAGGCCGGATCCGAACTCAGGTCCTTCCAACTCCAGGGCTGATGCTCTACTCACTGTGCCACCTAGCCACCCCAGTCACATACTTTTTAAGGGATGAAATATAAGCCATCTTTTTATCCAAAAAAACCCCAATTTTATTCAGCCACAGTTAAATGAGCAGCTACTATTCTTATTCTTCTTATCCCTCCTTAAAACAAGTTTGACTCTACTAGTCAAAATCTCTTGTAAAAACTCATACTCCAGTACTTCAATGGGTAAATGATGTCAGTATGTACAGACCATACATGCCTATTCCAACTGGATGTTACTCTCATATCTTTCCATAAATTCACTATAGTAGGGTCTACCCAAGGCGATAGGTATCTTCCTCAAGATTTCTTGACATTTCACCAACATCATTGTAACATTAGGGCTATCCATCAGTTGTCTATCACTCTCAGTATAAGACTATTCTAGGTTTGTTACCCAGTTCATGTTGGTCTTAAATTGTATTAAACATGAAAATGTGCTAAAAATTATGCAAAATGACATAAGATTATGGAGATTATGCATAAGATACTTAGTAATAATACATATAGAGTTAGAAATAGAAGGGACCTCAGAGGTCATTTAGTCCATCCATTTCATTTTACAAATGAGGAAACTGTGACTCCAGGTGGTTAAATGACATTCTCAATGTCACAGGCAGCAACAAAACCACAATTTTAACCTGGTCTTCTTATTCCATAGACCCTATTCTTTGTACTTTGTCATATAAATAACTGCTAGATTTCTCTGGGAAAAAAAGAATTAAATCACACTGATATAATACAATTCAATGACATAAACATTTTTACAAAGTACTGTGGGTACCAAATAAAAAATGAAAAATAGTTGTTGCCATTGTTTTCTACCTCTTATAAGATATGTTAATTTTGGGAGCCAAAATGGAGTCATAAAAGCAGGAAAACTCTGTGAGCAACCCCCATAACCACCTCAAATACCTATAAAATATGTCTCTAAACAAATTTTAGAGCTACAGAGACCACAAAGTGACAGAGAGAAACAAATCTCCTGCTGAAGGCAGCCAGGCAGGCTGGCAGGAAGGGTCCATTGCAGCATTCTGTGAACTGAGCCCAGCCCTGCATGAGCCCACTGTTTTACCCTCAGGGCAGCCCCAAACAGCAGCATCTGAAGCAGACTCAGGGAGAGTGGATCACCAGCAGTGGTGGCAGTTTCCAGAAATATCAACTCATAAATGCCAAAGACCAAGTAAAAGGTCAGTGTATAACTCTGTTGTAACTGGGGGAGGAGAGAGGTATTGTCTGGCCTCTGCCCCCAGAGCTAGAAGCAGTGGAGGCATGGCAGCCATGCAGCTGCCTCCATGTGGCTGCTTCAGAGCTCCCTGACTGCAGTTTGTAGGGGAGCCAACCATTCAGAGGGTAATTACTCTTGCTTTAACTTGTCTAGATCTGGATTGAGCTCTCGGGTAGTAGTCCTGAGGTGTGTGACCAGTGAGCCGGAGCTTGTGGGGGCTGTAGAGACAGCACCCTCCTAATAGCTCTGGCAGCTGTGAAAACCCCAGCAATTTGGGACAAAGTTCTATTCTCTGGAAGCAGAGTTCTACTGTGGCAAAGAGCATAAAAGTCAAGTAATTGAGTGACAACATGAGCAAGCAAAGGAAGTAAAGCAAGCACAGAAATCCAACTTTAGATTCCTTTTTTGGGGACAAAAAGATTCAAAGCATGGAACAAGAGAAAGACAATGAAATCAGAATTCCTGCACCAAAACCTTTCAAGAAAAATATGAATTGGTTACAGGCCATGGAGGAGCTCAAGAAGGATTTTGAACATCAAGTAAGAGAAGTGGAGGAAAAATTAGGAAGAGAAATGAGAATGATGCAAGAAAATTGTGAAAAGAGAGTCAACAACCTGACTGAAGAAAATACCACCTTAAAAATAGATTAACTCAAATGGTAAAAGAGGTCCACAAAGCTAATAAAGAGAAGAATGCTTTAAAAAAGCCAAATTTGCTAGATGGAAAAAAAGAATCTCAAAAGCTCACTGAGGAGAATAATTCCTTAAAAATTAGATTGGAGCAAATGGAAGCCAATGACTTTATGAGAAATCAAGATACTATTAAACAGATCCAAACAAATGAAAAAATATAAGGCAACATGAAATATCTCATTAGAAAAACCACTGACCTGGAAAATAGATCCAGGAGAGATAATTTAAAAATTATTGGACTACCTGAAAGCCATGATAAAAAAAGAACCTAGAAATCATCCTTCAAGAAATTCTCAAGGAAAATTGCCTTGATGTTTTAGAACCAGAGGGCAAAATAGAAATTGAAAGAATTCACCAATCACCTCTTGAAAAAGATCCCTAAAAGAAAACTCCTGGGAATATTATAGCCAAATTCCATAGTTCTCAGGTCAAGGAGAAAATACTGCATGCAGTCAGGAAGAAACAATTTGAGTATTGTGGAAACACAATTAGGATAACACAGGATCTAGCAGTTTCCGCATTAAGGGGTCAAAGTACAGAATAGAACAAGTGGGAGGTGGGATAAGATGGAGGGAAATATAGTTAGTCTTTCACAATATATCCACTGTGGCAATGTTTTGCATAGTTACACATGTACAACCTATATAGAATTGCTTATCTTCCCAGTAAGGGTGGGTGATGAGGGAGGAAGGGAAAGAATCTGGAATTCAAAGTTGTAAAATCAAATGTTTTTAAAAAAATTATTATTATTTTTTACATGCAACTGGGAAATAAGATATACAGGTACTGGGGTATGGAGATCCATCTTGCCCTACTGGAAAGTTGGATGGGGGATGGCGGAGGATAGAGGAGAAAACAGACTGGGGGAGGGGCTATACAGTGGGATTGCTGTTTTGGGGTGGTGGGTAGAGGAAAGATGGGGAGAAAATTTGTAACTCAGAATCTTATGTAAATGAATGATGTAAACTAAAAATAAGCATAAATTTTAATTAAAAATGTTAGTTTCACACCTATAATTTGAGATTGGAGAGCTGGGAAGGAACCCCAATAAATGAAACACAATCTTATAAGGATATTTGTGTAAGATATGTGTGTTTTGCCCATGTAGGACATGTGTATATACACATGGGTCTGTCACAGTGAGGTGTTAATAAATATTCCTGTGGAATCTTGCCCACTCCTCTCCAAAGGAGACTAATTCCTCCTAGCAGGGGAGTAGGAGATAAGGGACATGAAGCCCATTGAAGATCATTGCAGTCCATGAAGAGTCTATTTCTCTTCTCAGAGAGGAGATAATAAACTAGAATTATATGTATTCATCCTCTCCCTCAATATTACTAGTGTAGCATAAATACTTTTTAGGTTTAAGTCACTTTGCCTGATCACTATCCCTTATACTATCACTGACACTGACCTTCTTGCTCTTTCAGGAAAAGACACACTGCATTTCTTAGCTCCAGGTTATTTCTCTGTCTGCCTCCCATACCTGGAATATTCTCCCTCCTCATTTCTGCCAACTGGCTTACCTCATTTTCTTTAAGTCCCAATTAGAATCTCATAGTGCAGAAAGCTGTTCCCAACCCTTGGAATTCTAGCGCCTTTTCCTTTTTAAGTATTTCCTATTTATCCTGTACATGGTTTGTTTGTACATATTGTTTGCTTATTGTCCACCATTAGATTATAAGCTCCTTGAGTTCAGGGACTATGTTTTGCCTCATTATGTATTCCCCAGGATTTAGCACAGTGCCTGGCACATAGTAGATGCCTAATAAATGTTTATTTTCTGATGACTAATTTAACCATATGCCACTTTTACCACTATCAGTCCTCAGGTTATCTGCTGAATAGAGAGCTGTTTTCTAGAAACCATTCCATGTTAAATTTTCCTTCCTATTCAAGGCACTGAGCCATTTATTATTAGGGTTTTCAAATACTGCTTAAAAATGAGCCAGTGTTGTATGAATGATTTTCTTGTTTATTTGTTTGGTTGAGTTCTTATCTAATCAATCAAAATTCTACATTTTACTGTTGGATAAAGTATCATAAACAAAGATAGCATTTGTCTTGCATGCATAATACATAGAATGAACAAATTCTGAATGCATATGGTAGACTTTGCATTATATCTACATTGAGAAATTATGGATACTGCCATGCTGAGGCATTCATTTTGCATGATTTTTGGGGTAGAATTTGTATTGAGTGAACATTTTATTGCTTTTTGTGCACGTGTTGGGATTTATTTCCATACTTCTAGGATTGGCAAGTGTGATATACCTCACTTTGATTACAAAAGTACATACCTGACAATTTCATGAATTATATAGTTACTTGCTTAATGAGTAAAAAAAAAAGAGTGCTTTTGAAGGTTAAAAAAAATTAGAACCAAATTCTCTGACATCATTCTCTAATTATCTATCCTAGAGGGAAGAATTTAGTTGTAGCATGAAGAGAGTCAGAAGACATTTCTTTTCTTCTAAAATGCTTTACTTCAACTGTAATCACTTACTTTTTATTACCCTCCCACCTTTGATTCAGTGGTATGCTGGTAAATGTTTAACAACTAGGGAAAGCTATGTGGCACAGGGAATAGAGTGCTGGCCCTGCAGTCAGGAGGACCTGAGTTCAAATCCAGCCTCAGACACTTAACACTTACTAACCATGTGACCTTGGGCAAGTTACTTAACCACAATTTCCCTGCCTTCCCCCCCTCCAAAAAGTAAAAAAAAAAAAAGTTTAACAGCTGACTCTCCAAATTAAAAAAAAATGTACCCACAACACACTTTTATCTGACCACTATTTATATTTCTCAATCACTTTCTTAAGTCCAGATAATCAACAAAACAATAAATTAAGCCTGATTTGGAGCACTGCCAATTTCCAATGAATAAATAATCAAACTAAAAAATTAACAATTAGAGAGCTGTTTCAAACTGGCCCCATCACAAGCCTACACCCATCCAGGGAACATTGTCTTATAAAGCATAAGGGGAAACAAGTATAGCAAATCAACACATTGTCTATATCTGAATATATATGCCCAGTCCACAACTACAGTGCACCTCCTCTTTGCCACGAAGAAAGAGGCATACATCCTCTAATGTCACTATTAGACATGGGGCAGGGTTCTACAGTTTTTTCATGATTATTTTCCTTTGTTGTCAAATAGAACAGATCCCTAAAAAGCCACATATTAAATGTTGTATTATATTTTCTTTCTTTTTTTTTTTTAACATTTTCCAATTACATTTTAATTTAGTTCAGGAGATACTCCAGAGTTTTCTAGGTGGCTTGGAGTTTGATAACTCTATTTATATTATTCTGACGACTATGCCAATTATTTTCTTGGTTCTGCTTTCTTTGCTTTGTATCAGTTCATCCACGTTTCCTCAGGTTTCTCTGGATTTTTTAGATTTCTTGTTTCTCTTGGTACAAAAATTTATTAAGTTGGTATACCACATTTTGTTGAGTTTTCCCTCAATCTATTGGTATTTATTTTTCCTTCCAGTTCTTTTCTATTAAAAAGTGTGGCTGTCAAGAATTTATATCTATATCTATCTATCTATCTATACATACATACATACATACATACATACATACATATATATATATATATATGTATATATGGCTTCCCTCTGTCTTCAACCACCTTGGGTTACATTCCTAGTAGAAGAATTGCTGGGTCAAAGGTTAAGTTCAGTTTAGAAGCATACATTTCCACATGCATTTGAGGTGCATGTTAAGCTCTTATACTATAGCAACATGGCTTTAATGTCTGTTATTTCCTTGTCAAGCAGCTTCGTATAAAGTGTGGCGATAGTGGTGGCATTTTGTTGTTGTTCTTCCTTAGTTCTGGAAGAGGACCAATGACATCATGAGGGTGATGTCTTGACTTGCAAATGAATTGGATTTAAGTGAGGCAGGGCTGTGCAAAGTCATCAAGCTCACTGTCTCCTCCAGAGTTATCTGAGTCCAGGGGTAAGGCACACGTGTGGACCACTGGTGATGGAGCTGGATGCAGTGGAAGACCTTGACCTTTTTAAGGTAGGTTTTTCTGAAGAAACACCCATTTAGCAATTAAAATCTAGGTAAGAATGGAGGCAAAAGATGGCCTATTTTGCCTTCATGAAAGAATCATTCTGGGAGGGTAAGACCCTCAGAGTTTCTGGCCAGAACAGCAACAAGTGCTTTTACACTGAGGCATCAAAATCCAAACAAAGAGCAAGTGAGACTTGGGCTGGGACCTATTATTGTCCAATCAGTGAGAATCAGAGTGAATTGGGTTTAAAGGCATTTGGTAAATATTTGGTCAATGTGATGAGCTCAC
This sequence comes from Gymnobelideus leadbeateri, assembly GCA_011680675.1. Lineage (NCBI taxonomy): Eukaryota > Metazoa > Chordata > Mammalia > Diprotodontia > Petauridae > Gymnobelideus > Gymnobelideus leadbeateri. The sequence goes on along the minus strand of WOXC01002356.1, from coordinate 63,278 downwards.
AGCTTGAACAGTCTTTGGGGACAGACATCTTTCTATGGAGAGTGTGTGTATGCCCACTGCAAACATATTTAGAGGAAATAGAAAATTCCTGATTGGTTTTAAGTGATAGTCTGGCTGGAACATGGGAGTATGGACTTTGTTTGAAGCAACGACTTCTTTTCCTAGGCTTATTGAATAAAACTGACATATTAGTTTGTCCTTTTTACTTTCATATTTTTGAGATTTCTTCTCCTGTTGCCTCTTCAAGGGACAGACCAGAGCACAATAGAGCAAACCTATGTTTCAGGGGTAGTGGGGAACATGCCTGTGCATAGTATCCTTCCTCCAGGAATGGTGAGAGCTGCCTGGGGGCAGAAGAGCATGAGTGTTCAAATCTCATTTGGCAAGCATGGTGAAGTCCTTTCACTTTAGCATGATTCTTCCTCCCTCAAGGTCCACCAATCTGATTCATACTGATCCTTCAAGGTCTGAGTCCAATTCCATTTTCTCCAGGAAGCTAATCTTGATCCTATCATCCAGGAGTTCCTTTCATTCATTCACTCTTCCTTTTATTCCTGTAATACTTTATGCTACTCTTATTGTAATCTCAAAGCAACAACAATAACAGTAATGATAACAACAACAATAAATAGCCTTTATAGAGCACTTTAAAGTTCTACAAGTGCTTTAACTCTGTTAGCTCATTTGGTATTCACAACAACCCTGTGAAATAGGTTACTATTTTAATGCACATTTTACAAATGAGAAAACTGAGGCTAAACAAATTTAAGTGACTTGCTCAGGGGTACACAGCTAGCAAGTGTCAGAGGTAGAATTAGAACTCAGTTTTACCTGAACCTAAGTACATCACTCTATCCATAGGAGCACCTACCTGCCTATTCTGCCTTCTATCCTAGTGAGTTGTGATCTTCCAGTTGACCAGATCTAGTAAGCTCCATTAGGGCAGGGACTATGTCTTATCTTCCTTTATATCTCCCAGTGACTTATAATATTTTATACCAAATAGGCTTTTAAAAATTGTTGAATAAATTAATTATGATTTTGGTGACTCTTCATGCTTTAATTCTTCAATAATGTGAGTCATTGTTGGTAATCTTGTCTCTGATCATATCCCTTTCATACTTTTACTGGGGTCTTCATAATATTGCTTTACTATAGTAAAACACAAGCAAATAAATAATTATGACCTGGTGGCCAACATTCTGATGATGAGGCTCTGTACTTAGCTAGGCTTGTTCTTGGATGACAGATACACAGTCCATTACTGGGATCCATAGTTGGAGCCTTTATTATTAGTAATATCTTTTAGAATTTTCACTCTTCTGGCATTCATTGCCTTTGAGAATTTCAACCCATGATATACCAATGAATTAAAACTTTAGTCAAGGTTCTATAACTCCAAAATGAGATAATTATGATGGAATAACTCCTTGGAGTTATCATCAACTCTTCTCTCTATTTCTTCCTCTTTAACCTTTCCCTCTTAACAAATCAATCAGCAAGCATTTACTAATGGTTTACTCTCTGTCAGGCAATGCTCTAGGTATTAGTAATGCAAAGACTAAATTCTAGCCCTCAAGGAACTTACAGTATAATCAGGGGAAAAACATGTAAGTGTGTGTATGTATGTATGTATGTATGTATATATACATATACACATACACATATATATTATGTATAAATGTATAGACACACAAAATAGATATAATATGATATTGGGGAAAGGTAATAGCATGAAGGGGCATCAGGGAAGGATTAATGTAGAAGGGGGCATTTGTGCTGAGCCTTAAAGGGAAGTAAGGATTCAGAGATAGAAGTGAGGAGGGTATACATTTCAGGCATTGGTGATAACGAGTACACAGACATGGATGGAGGAGATGTGATGTGTATGAGGAACTGCAAGAAGGACAGTTTGGCTGAACTGTACTTGGAGGAGGGTGATGTGTCTTGCCAAGTCTTGTCGGTTCTAGCCTCATTTATCTTTTGCATTTGTCCCCTCCTCTCCACTCCCACAGCCCTTTTCCCTAGTTGTAAGTCTTCATCATCTCTCATCTGGTCTATTGCAATAGCCTTCTAATTCATCTCACTGCTCCTAGTACGTCTCTCTCCTGTCCAGCTCATCCTCCACAGCTGCTAAATTGTTATTTTCAAAACACAGGAATGACAATATCACTCTTGTTCAGAGTTTTTGGTGAGGTCTTATTGTGTCTAGGGAAAACTACACACCCTTTGATTGGCACTTAAAGCCCTTGAGAATACGTGGCTCACAGCTGCTTCTCTGCTCTTGGTTCATATTACTTTGCCTTATGAGCTTCGTGTTCCAGTCACACTAGTCTACTAGCTGCTCCCCATATTTTGTTTCCATGAATTTGTACCGATCATCTCCTGTGTTTGGAATCTATTCTTTCCTCACCTCTATTTCACAGAATCCCTAATTTCCTTAATAATAATAATAATAGCTAACATTTATATGTCATTATAAGATTTGCAAAGTGCCTTAAAGATAATATTTTATCTCATAACAACCCTGGGAGGTAGGTGCTATTATTATAGCAAATTTGTAGATGGGGAAACTGAGGTAAATAGTGGTTTGGTGACTTGTCCAACTTTATACTTCTAGTAAATATCTTAGAGCAGATTTGAACTCAGGTCTTCCTTACTTCAGATGTAGCACTCTTCTGAACCACCGAGCATTCTTCAAAGTACAACCCAAACACTTACATAAGGCTTTTTACATTTCTCTCTAAGTTTTCCTAAAATTATTTTGTATTTATTTGTACATATATCGTATTCCTTTTTCCATGTATGCATTGTAATTTATATGACTTTTTATATTCTGTGAGCATATAGAACCTTCCCAGTAGAATGTGGATTTCTTGAGGGCATGTCTATTTCATCTTTGTCTCTTTATGCACAGGGCTAAAGTATAATACTTTGAATGTTGTGAATATGTACTTCAGAAATGCTTGTTAGGTTGAATTTGTTGAATTCAATTAGGAGTTTATCATGACCACGTTTAGTGCTCTGCTCATGTAGTTCTGAAAATGAGGCAAACTGGGTGACCAGAAGTATAGCTGGGAATTCATTTCCTTGGGGATCCTATGTGGATAGTGATATTTTCCTAATTACTGGAAAGCACTAACTTGTTATGATGTGTGGAGGTGTTTGTCTCTTAAGTGTCCTAGGGTAAGCCTAAGAATAGTTCTGGGCAAGGATAAGTCAGTAATAATGGGGGAACATAGTGGTTAGCCTTGAGTAGTTGTCTTTCTTAATTCCTCTCTTAGAAAGTTTCATGAGATAATGGTACCTAGATTAGGAACTATGGTAAGGATAAGTTGATTTTTTATTTAAGTGTTCTGAGGAAAAGAGCATTGTTAATAACAGAACATTTTATTTCTTTTTCAAAGATGAAAAATCAAACTGTCAACTAATCATCCTAGATCAGTGGGTTGCTAATAATAAGCAATGAACCAGTTTAGTTCCCCTCACTAAATAATGATCTAATGATTTTTTTTAAAGAAGGGATTTCATGTTAGTTGAAAAAATAGTCTTGGGTCTAATTTTACTTTCCCTTATGGCACCATTTGGATTTGATCATTTGGCTGCATCTACCATACTGTGGGAGAATTGGGAACACTGAAAGGAATTTCTAGACTGGAAAGAATAAATGAGCTACCTTTATCACCTTCAACAGGAAATTAAATTGGACCACACTAATGATCATATCTTTTCTATGAAAAGCATAAATACACATAATTGTAATATGCCAGTTAGAAATATGGTTGGTTAAAACAATGAGTACTATACATTCAAGTGGTAGAGAGAATAATTGTAGAGAAATACACAGGACATAATGAAAGATCTAAGTTCTCTTTGATGACTTTAAAATTTAACCCTTTTTTCTCCTATTCTAATCGATCAATTTATTATAATAGCTAGAACTTACATTGTACACTAAAGTTTTCATAATGCATTACAAACAGTATCCCATTTGATCTTTATAAAAACTCTGCAAGGAAAGTACTATTGGTATCATTAAATTCATTTTTAGACATAAGAGAATGAGGCCTAGGTAAGTGACTTGCTTATGACTATACAATCAGTTAAGAGTTAATGATAGAACTCATAACCAGTTCTCTTTTGATTCCAAAGTTTTAACTTTTTTTCTTGATGTGACTGCAGGACAATGTTTTCTTGATTTTGTTTTAGCCCAATAGGTAAAATTAATGTATATCTGTATAGACACACATGCACATATACATAGACACATACACTATACACACACACATATATGTATATATATACATACATACATACATATAAATTTGGTGAGCTAATAGAAAAATTAAGGCTTGGGTGAGTGATCATGTTTTAGATTTGGGAAGAGAGAGGAGGAAGATGGTCATCATGAGGTTGTGTTGGATTAACAGATTATTAACAACTAGGATCAGAAAATGAGATGCTGATTCCATCAATTTTATGGTCATGATATATATAGATGGATACCCCAAACTTTTGACCAGAGTTTCTAAATTAGTAGGTCAAGGCACATACCTACAACCCTACCTACACATCAACACATTCTTTTCCTTTGAAAGAAGTTAAGGATTCTAGCAGATCAAGGTAAAGAGAATGGATTGTAGTCATGGGGGCGGGGTACATTGTGGCAAGGCATAGAGATAGGAGAAATAAAGCAGAATTAGGGACAAGCAAATAGGCAAATTTGTCTAATGAATACTATTAAAGATGAAAAATGAAGTAAATCTAGCAGTGTATATTGGCACCAGGGTGTGAGAGAGCTTAAAATGTGACAACGGGGGCTTTGTATCTTATCCTAAATGCGATGGAAAGCCACCGAACATTTTTTGAGAATGAATGTGACCTGGGTCTTAGGAAAATTATTTTGGCAGCTGTATGGAAGTCGGACTGGAGAGAGTAGAAATTGGAAGGAATGCAACTAGTTATTGCATTAATGATGATGAATCTCTGAAGTGTAGTAGTGGCTAAGTGAGCAGCAAGAAGGGAATGGGTATTAAAGATGTTCTGGAGGCAAAATAGAGAAGACTCAGGAACTGATGGGTACTAGAGGAAGAGAGCAGACTCTTCGGGGAACTGTAAGGTTTTGGACCTGAATGCTTGGGAAGATGGTGATACTCTCAACTTGAATAGAGAACTTGGTTGTGAGGAGGGCTTGGAAGGTGAATTATAAGTTTTGTATGTTGCTTAATAAATTTTTGATGTCAACAGAATCCACAGGCAGGCAGTTTAGGAAGAGAATTTAAAGAGAGGTTAAGGTTTAACATATAGATTTGGAGGGAGGCTCAGATGCATAGAAGTAACTCTTGGGAAAACTGGGTGGTACAGTTTCTAGATCCCTGGATTTTTAGTCAGGAAGACCTGAGTTCAAATCTATCTTCATTCACTTTCTTTCTTTCTTTTTTTTTCTCACTTTTTGAAGGGCAATTGGGGTTAAGTAACTTGCCCAAGGTCACACGGCTAGGATTTTGTGTATGTTGTGTCTGAGGTCAGATCCGAACTCAGGTCCTTCTGACTCCAGGGCCAGCACTCTACTGACTGCGCCACCTAGCCGCCCCTCCTCATTCACTTTCTAGCTTCCTTATTGTAAGGATCAAGTTAGATATTTGTAAAGCACATAGCACAGTGCCTGGCGCATTTTTGTGTTTATTGTTTAGTCTTTTTCAGTCATGTCTGACTCTTCAGGACCACATTTGGGGTTTTCTTGGCAAAGATACTGGAGTATTTTGTTGTCTCCTTCTCCAGCTCATTTTGCAGGTGAGGAAACTGAGACAAACAGGGGTAAGTGACTTGCCCAGAGTAACATATCTAGTAAGTGTTTGAGGGCAGATTTGAACTCACATTCTCCTGACTCCAGGCATATTGAGGTTTAATAAATGCCAGTTAACCAAAACAAACTAACCAACAAAACAAAACCTATATCCACGGAAACCTGTCAGATGACTGAGAGAAGAAGACAAAAAGGGTGCAGAAAAAAATAGAATCTTGAGGAATACTCATGACACAGGTTGTGTGTGTGTGTGTGTGTGTGTGTGTGTGTGTGTGTGTGTGTGTGTGTGGTGTTATATATGTATACAGAGATAGATAATGACCTAACAAAGGAGACTAAGAAGGAGAGCTCAGAGGAATAAGAAAAGAGAACCAGAAAGAACAGTAGAATAGGTACCAAGGAAAGAGAGAGTATCTCTGATTCAGGAGTGGCTGCCAGTGTCAAAAGCTAAAAAGAGGTTGAGAATGAAGACTGAGAAAAAGCCGGTACGTTTAGCAGGTAAGAGATCATTGTTAGTCTTGAATAGAGCAGTCTCAATTGAGTGAAGCTGAGAAGTTGGAGTTAAGAAAGTGGAAGGAAGAAATGGAGATTTTTTTTTTACATTATATCTTGAGAGGAGAGCAAGGTTTCTAAGGATAAGAAGACACTTTGAATGTCTGTAGGCAGCAGGGAGGGAGTCAGTACATAAGGAACGATTCAAGATGAGAGAAGTAGATGATAAATAGAGCAAGCTCTTGGAGGAGACATAACTGAATGGGATCAAAAGTATATAGTCAAGTTGCTTTGGCAAAGAGGACTGTCTCTTTCTCGAACTCTAGGCAATGGATAATGGAGGAGCAAAAGAGAGCATGGGTGATAATCTGGAGGACTTTTGAGGTTTGGAGTAGGAAAGAGAATTCATTATTGATGAACTCAATTATTTCAGTAAAGTAGACAAAGTCCTCTGTTAAGAGTGAGGGTGCAAGGGTAGCACAGGAGACATCAAAGAAAAGAGATTTAAAATAGCTCTTTTGGGAAGTGTGATAGTCAAATGAATTTAGGATTGCTTCATACAGTTAAAGCTCAGTTGGTGTCAATATGAGTCATCAATGTTATGTGGCAGTCAAAAACACTAATGTGATCTTAAGTCACATTAACAGAGATAGAATATCTAGGACTAGGGTCGTGATAGTCCCACTGCAGTCTGGCTTGGTAAAGCTATTGAAGGAGTATTGTTTTCAGTCTGTTGTTTTAAGTCATTGTTGGAAGATAAAACCAATAGTATCTAAAGGAGAGTATCAAGGATAGTAAAGAGCCTTGAAATCATGCCATATGGGAATCATTCATTGATGGCACTTGGGACATTTAGCCTGGAAAAGAGGAGAGCTGGGGAGGGCATGTTAGTTATCTTCAAGTTCTTGAAGGACTGTTATGTGGAAGAATGATAAGACTCATTCTACGGGGTCCAAGAAAGCAAAATTAGAAGCAATGAGTAGAAGTTGAAAAGACAAATTTAATCTTAACATAAGGGAAAATGTCCTAAAAATTAGTGCTATTTAAAGTATAATTAGTTGCCTCAGGATTGAATAGGCTTCCCCTCACTGGAGATCATTAAGCAAAGAGTGGATGACCATTTTAAGGGGATATGTAGGAGGGATTCTTGTACTTGTAGCAGTGCTGGTAAATGTTTAACAACTGTTTCTCCAGAAAAAAAGACTAGACATTTTAAAGTTTATCTACCTTATCAATATTTTCTCTGTCACTTTATTAACTCTAGAAAAAAACAATTATAAATCAAGCCCTAATTTGTAACATCTGCCAATTTCCAAAGTGTAAATGTTCACACTGAAAATTTAATAATTGACTCTTGTCAGCTGGTATGAGCTAGGTCCAGCTCACCCATTCTCTTAAGATTTCTTCCTCTGGAATTTTGTAATACTAGCTATTATTCATTTGAAATGAGATCTATTGTTATAGCTGTGAATGTGTCCTTATTCTACAGTATGGTTTGTTGTTATTCTCCAAACTTCCCTAACATTTTTCTAAGTATCTCTGAAAGGATGCTGGCTGCTATCTAAAGAGTTCTCTTGAATGAGGAGACAGTCATAGTGTGTGTCATGTTTTTTAATCTTTTCTGTGCTTCATTTACATGGGATATAGGAGGAACTAGAAAGAAAGAAAAAGATAGAATATAATGTGTATATGTATAACTATGCAAAAATCCAATTTTAATGCCCCATCAGGTTGTGAGGAAGATTCTTGAAGATCATGGCATTATGGCACAAGTTTTGCCAGGTATTGCCATGCTGTAATGGCATGGTGCTAATAAGACATTGGATCTGCTATAAGAGGACTGAACTAAGGAATGCAGAATCTTCCTATCCACAATATGTCATAATACTTGGTTAGACATCCCACTGAACTGTTCTATCAAATATAAATATACAAATTTAATTTGGCTGTCTACTGTATCATGCTGCCTCTATATACATATAGATTTTATACATATGCATGTATTTATACACACACAAGCACAAGAACAGACATAAGGTGGATTTAAGTAGCTTTCTAATGAACAACAAATGGCACACAAGAAACAACATAAAATATCAATGAGATGTATTGAAGGAAAAGTAGGTGGGTTGGTCATGTAATAAGAAGCAATAGATGTTAAAAATATTGCCCAGGGCTCATGCATTGTTGAGAAATTTTTTAAAAGCCAGAATATTGAATTGAACCCATGTTGAGGATTTATGGTAGGACAAGAACAAGAATCTAATCATAGAGCATGAAGAAGGATAGATATGTTGCATTCCTTTCCATTGAAGGGAGTACACATAATGATAAGATCATAGATTCACTAAAGCACTGAAATATGTAGTAATCATGAATATTTAGGAACATAGATTTAGAGCCAGAAGAGACCTAAGAGGTCCTCAAGTACAAGTACAACACATAGAAAAGTTAAATGACTTTCCCAGGGTCACACAGCTTAATAGAACAGATTGAATCCTTAATAGTATTGGATTTTAATCCAGGTATTTCTGATGCTAAGTCTTACAACTGATATCATGCATATATATTTTTTTCACATATATGCGCGTATGTACAACTAGCTCTCAATTAGTGCAAATAAGGAATCCTCTAAAAGAGGCCACATGTATTTGAATTTGCATTATTCAAAGGCATAATTAAGTAAAATATGGTAATTGGTTCCAGGTAATTGGAAATAGGTCGTATGAATTTGAATATTATGATCACTTCAGGGATTCATTATGCACACTAATTGGAACCTGGCTGTATAGTAATAGCTAACATTTGCTTAGCACTAATCATATATTATCTTCTCTCTCTATATATGATATGAAGTATATGTAGAAATGCATGTAGGTATACAAATATCTAATAATAAATTACATATATCACTTTCTTCTCTCAATAACCTCACAAAATTTTACAGATAAGGGAACAGAGTCTTGGAGAACTTAAATGACTTGCTCAAAGTCACACAGCAGGTAAATGGCAAAGCTGGGCATCAAATCCAGCTCTTCCGACCTAATTAGGATATTTTTGCTTCATAGATATGCATAAAATAGAAAAAAAGGCGACTTAATATGGCCCATACCAAGTTGTTTCTGTCTTCTGGTTATTATTCCTGATCATGAAATTTCACTGATAAAATGGGTAGAGTGCCAGTTCTGGAATGAGGAAGATTCATCTTCCACAGTTCCAGTGCAGCCTCAGACATTTACCAGCTGTGGTATACTGAGGGAATACTTTACCTTGATTGACTCAGTTTTCTCATCTGTAAAATGACCCAGAGAAGAAAGTGGCAAACCACTCCAGTACCTTTGCCAAGAAAGACCCAAATGGGAACATGAAGAGTGAGCCTCAACTGAAAATGACTGAGCATAAAATAAAATGTATGTCTAATTGTGTACAAGAAGTAAAAATATGAGAAGTGGGGAAGCTAAGTGGTACAGTGAATAGAGCATGAGCCCTAGAATCAGGAGGACCTGAGGTCAAGTCCAGTCTCAGACACTTGACACTTAACTAGCTGTGTGACCTTGGGCAAGTCACTTGACCCCAATTGCCTTGCCTTCTCCCTCCAAAAAAGAAGTGTGAGAAGAAGCCTGTTATAGTGAATAGAGAGATGGCCTCAAGGTGAGGTGAAACTAGGTTCAAATCCTACTTCACACACCTCCTAACTTTGAAACCCTGGTTGATTGTAACCTCTCAATGCCTCAGGCAACTAAGTTGCTAATACTTGCTAGTCTGATTTGGTAAAGTGGATTTCTTTACTAGGATTTCCTTACAACAATGAAATCACAAAATTCATAAAAAAAGTTAAAATGTCCCTTATTACCTGCTGTTCTTGGCACACAATTTTTGTTGCATTAAAATCTTGACTCTGGATAGAAGGACCTGATGTGCTATGGTTCACAGGGTCACAAAGAATTGGACATGACTGAACAATAACAACAACAGAGTAGATGGACCACAGAATGATGGATGTGAATAGCCCACTGAAATAATATTCTCTTTTTTGGTTGAATTTCAGAATCAATCTTTGTGTCTGAAGAAAAATTGATTTATGCTTTGTTTAACTTCATAAAAGTAATTCTTTCATCTTTAACAATGACGGATGGCATATTTAAAGTGGTGAATGAATGAATGGAAAAGCACTTATTAAGTACTTACTATTGTCCAATAACTGTACCCTGGGTATACGAATACAAAAGTGAGGCAGTTCCTACCCTCAAAGAGCTTATATTTTAATGGGGAAGATAACACATAGAGGGGAGTAGTAGCCACAGAGGACATTTTGATTTGGGAAATGATAGAGTGAAATATAGGGGAGAATGTTGAGGACGCTATATACAAGTAAGTGATTAAAAATATTTGTTCAGTGAATGAATATATCAATGAATTAATGAAAAATCTCTCTGAAGCATATTTTCCAGTTTTAAATGGTTTATTTGTAACTATCCAATTTAATGTTTGTGTTTTCTGATTGTTACTACAATGAGGTTTAGGCAAGGCCATTGAATCAATGAGCCTTATATTTTCTCTGAGAAGAATCAGAATTTTAATTAGCTTTTTATCCATCATTCAGCACCTAATAAGGGGTATTTTAGCTTTTTCTTAGTTTCATTGTGTACCCTGGTTCAAAGCTGCTTATTTATGGCAATCTTTGTCATCTATTAGGATGTAAATATGCTAATTTTACCTTTGTTATGACCAAATATATCACCTATTCATAGCCCTGTGCATTCAGTCCAGTTATTTTATTTTAATCTTAAAACTTTCCTTTGTTCTTCTTTCCTTGTTACTTTCCCCTTCTCTGTACTTCTTACAATTCAATCATAGCTTGTTTTTATCTATAATCTCACTCCCCTCTCTCTGCATGTAGTCATGGAAACCATGGTATAAATGCCTGTACTTTACAAATCACTGTATACATTTCCGTCCATTATAATTATTACACTACCGTTTGGCCAGAGTGCTGATTTTTGCACCTACAAAAAGGGTTATGGCTGCTGGTAGTTTCAACAGAATCTGTGTCAAGATATTTATGCAGGACAGTTAGGGATGTGTCTATTTCTGCATATTCTCCCTGTCATTTAGCAAGAATGAGTTGCTGTCACAAAAGATTCATTGTTCCAGTTAAAAACCACGATACCATCCTCAAAGTTAGTTATGGATCCCTATTTAAGGACTCTCATTTTCCCATTTTTTTTCATCAAACGCTAAAGAACCTAATAATATTCTTTCTGTTTCATACACAGAAGGGTGAATTCAAGGACATTGTTAAATGGTCTTAAAAATATTATAGAATCCTAACTCCTAAGTGATAACTACCTGATAGTCACTGTTTTACTAATCAACTAATTTTTGTATAATTATCGTTCAATTTAGTTAAACAAGAAATGTATCCCAATTCATCCTTTTATTCAAAAAACATTTGTTAAGTACTTAGTATGTGTCAGGTACTATTCTGGGTCCTGGGGATATGAAGACAAAGAAAAACATCCATGAGTTGATGAACTTATAATCTTGTAGGGGCAGATATGTACATACATAAGCATAGGAGAGTTTGAGGAGAGAGAGAACATTAAGAATTAGGGGGAATCAAGAAAGGCTTCCTGGTGGATTCAAGAATGGATTCTTTTTTTTTTTTTTAAAGCAATTGAGGTTAAGTAACTTGCTCAAGGTTACATGGCTCGTCATTATTTATGCGTGGGTGCTCATTTTCTGAGGCCGGATCTGATCTCGGGTCATCCCAACTCCGAGGCCGGCGCTCTTACTCACTGCACCACCTAGCCGCCCCTTTAGGGCAGTTGGGGTTAAGTAACTTGCCCAAGGTTACACGGCTAGGTTTTTGTTTGTGTGGATTAAGTGTTGGAGGCGGCTCCGAACTCAGGTCCTTCTGACTCCAGGGCTGGCGCTCTATTCACTGCACCACCTAGCCGCCCCGAATGGATTCTTAAAGCAAACAAAGGATTTTAAGAGGTGGGGTGGATATGAGAGGAAGTGTATTCCAGGTGTGGAAGACAGTCTGTACAAAGTTATAGACATAAGAGATTTGATATTTAGTTTGAGAAACAGAAAGCATACCAGTTCATCTTAAATGGAGAATGTGAATTAGTCTGCAAAGTTGGAGTTGGATAAAGCTATCTATAACCACAGCTTGGTTACTTAGTCTATCTGTCTATCTGTCTTCTGGTCTCAGGTTTCTTTCCTTCCTTCCTTCCTTCCTTCCTTCCTTCCTTCCTTCCTTCCTTCCTTCCTTCCTTCCTTCCTTCCTTCCTTCCTTCCTTCCTTCCTTTTTCCTTCCTTCCTTTCTTATTCCTTCTTTTTTTTTCTGCTACATTTTGCATGTCTTCCTTTAGCAGGTGTTGATATGCTCAGGCAATCCTAGGCAGAGATTGATGTGACTCATTGTAATTCAACCATGCAGAATAAGCAGTAGGTTCGTCCCTGTAACTTCTCCTTTAGATTATAGAACCCAACTTATTGAGAAGTCATTTATTTATTAAACTCCAAGGTTTTTCTGAAGCATTAAAAACATACAGCTTTCTTCAAAACACCAGCTTAAGGACATGTTCAATTAATTTATTCAGTTTTGTCACACATTCATTGGTCTTGCTGAGGTCAGAGTTGGGAGAGTTGGTTCAGGTTTTGAAAGAATTCATTTAGACTTTCTCATTAGCCAATTGGAGCTTTATTGACAGAGAAGCATATGGGCCCCAGACTAAGCAAGGAACCAAACAAAGGCATTGATATATGACAAAGACCAGACTTATACAGACAGAAAGCTAATACAGCCTGTAGAATGATGATGCAATTATTAGTGTTTCTAAAGGGGGTTGGAGATTTAGGGATAAGATAAGTTTTGCAAGATAAAAACACAGGATGGGGATGATGAATGACACAAAGTAAGGGAGACCAGGGAATTTTTATGACCCGGGATGAGGGGAAACAAGGAATTTTATGGTCCAGGATAAGGGGAAGTTTAGTGGTATTTCAAGATAAGGGGAGACTTTAGGGCACCAAGGAATGAGCAACTTAACCCATAGGGCACCTTTGTACTTTAGGGTACCTTTAGGGGATAAACCAGGGAACAGGTAAGTTAACCTTTAGGGCACTTTTTTTTTTTTTTTTACTATTGCAAATATTTTAATAAGTGTTCTCTGCAAGGCATTTAAAACACCAGTTTGTGAGGATAAACTCCATTGGAGAGAGAAGACAGAATGCAGGTAGCCACGGAGCTGAGGAATTTTCTTGATTTGGGGTAGGATCTGAGAGTCTACTGTTTTCTGATCAGCCTTGCGCTGCTCTGTAATCTCGTATTTCTCTTTTTTTGTGTCAAAAATCTCTCCTTCTTGGTGTCTAGGTTTACGGAGCCTCTTCTTCTTGATGTAAGCATCAGTAAGATGATTTGGAATTTTCACACCTGAAAGGTTAACTCGGGTAGAAGTGGCAATGACAAATTTCTGATGGGTCCTTCTCAGAGGAACACGGTTGATGGTCAGAGGTCCGGTCACCAGTAGCAAGCCACTAGCCAGTGGCTTTAGGAAAACCACACGCTTGCCCCTGTGGCGGCCAGTGAGCATGATCAGAACCGTACCGGGCTTGATGCTAGCTCGAAGTCTCCTCACATGCTGGCTAATGGGCTTTTTGCCATGACTTAGCAGCTTTCTAGGCACATCCTCAGTAGGGTAATACCTAGGCACTTTGCAAATCTTTACCACTCGAGTTCCTCTATTCTTATCACCACCAACAGGCTTTGAGATAGTAGCAGGCACTTTGTCTTTCTTCTTCCTTTCAATCCGGGTTTTGGGGGCAGCATATTTCCGCTTTTACATGGCTCTCCGGGAATACATGGCAGACCTGGAGTATCTACCGATCCCTCGGGCCAGGACTGGGTTCCAACTGCAATGCTTTCGAGGCTTTTTGGCCTTTTCAGCTACATCTTCCTTTTTTTTTCTCTTTTTTTCCTTTTTGACCTTCTTTTCCTTGGGTGGCTTTTGGTCTGCCATCTTGAGAGCCGGGAAAGAGAATTACGGTCCGCCTTTAGGGCACTTTTATATCCACATCAGTCTCATTTCTTGATTTTTCTGTATCTTTTGACTGTTGAGCTCTCCAATCACCCTTTGGGTTTTTGTGACAATGCTTTTTTCCTGCTTCTCTTCTCAACTGACCAACTACCTACTGGATACCTTGAACTAGGCTCCCCATAGTTATTGCAAACTTAACATCCCAAACTTAACTCCTTTTCTTGCCCCTCTGCTCCAAATTTTCTCCTCTTTCTAATTTCTCTATTACTTCCAAGGCTGCCACCATTCTCTGTCACCCAGGCTCACAATCTAGGTGTTGTCCTTGTCTCTCCATTCTCTTTCACTCCTTATATCTAATCTATCACTAAATTCTTTTTTTTAAAACTTGGTAACATCTCTTGTATACATCCCTTTTTCTCCTCTGATATTGCCTGAAGCCTAGTACAGGCCCTCATCACTTTAAGTCTGGACTATTGTAATAACTTTCTGATTGGTCTCCCTGTCTGTCAAGCCACCTTATTAAAATGCATATCTGAGCATGTAATTGCTTCATTCAATAAACTCCTGTGACTCCTTATCATCTCAAGGAGAAAATATAAAATCCTCTGTGTGGCATTCAAAACCCTTCATATCCTGGCCCCTTTCTTCATGTTCATTCTTCTTATACCTTATTTCATTCTACCTACTCTGTGATTACTGGTGTCCTTGTCACATGTTCCTTGAGGAAGATACTCCATCTTCCAACTGTGCATTTTTACTGGTTGTCTCTCATGCTTGGAATTCTCTCCCTTCCCATCTGTCTTCTTCCTGTCCTCTCTTGCTTCCTTCAAATTCCACCTAACAACACATTCTACAAGGAGCCTTTACTCATCCCCTTGGATACTAGTACGTTCCCTTGGTTAATTATTTCTACTTTATGCTTTCTATTTCTTGTTAGTAGATAGTTTCTTGCATATTATTTGCCCCATTAGATTGTAAGCCCCTTTAGAATAGGTACTGGCTTTTTTTCTTCCCTTTTTTGTATCTACAGCACTTGGAACAGTACCTGGCATACAGTAGTTACTTAATAAGTGCTTCTTGACTGACATCTATTTTTAGGAGTCAGTCTCCTTCACTGGATCAAAGAAGCAGGGAATGATAGAACTTGTGGGTTATGAGGGATCCATCTCAGTGGAAAGTCAGTCCAACTCATACTGAAAAAATAATCCATGACAATTGGTCGTCACTCCAATATTCATTTGAGGAGAATGCCTTGGCCCCCTCAGGGAAGACTCTTCTACTTTTGATCAGCTCTAGGCTATAGGAAGTTCTTCCTGCCATCAAGTGTAAATATACCTCTTTGAAGCTTCCACCCCTTGCTCCTGGTTCTGTCCTCTTAGGTCAAACAGGGCAAATCTAATCCTTCCTCCACATGTCAGCCATTCAAATATTTGAAAACAGCTATCATTTGAATACAGCTAATATGTTCCCACTGAGTCTTCTTCAGTATGAAGCATTAGGGAAAATGAACAAATAAACAAGCAGAACAACCACAACAAAACCTCCTCCTTATTGAAGGGAGAAAAAGAACTTGGGGATCTGGAAGGCCCTACAGAAAAGTCAGGAAACATGTCAAAGGACTTAGAAGTTGAAAAAGAATAAACAAAGGTGATGATAAACAGGTTTGCAAATGATTGGGCTTGATAGCAGTTGAAAATCACAGATGTGTTTCTGCTTCATGAAGGGGGTTAGATAGGATAGAGGGAAAATTATTGTAGGGACTTAAGGAAGATGATCAGAAATGTAGTAGGATGGGGAAAATTTTTTGGCTGTTTCATTCAGTATTGATTGAAAATATGGGGAATCTTAGTGGTTAAGAGTTAACTTATAAAGGTCTAGTTGAAGATTCACTCATCCCTTTAAAATGTATTGATCACTTTCTGTGTCATCTTCATTTCCAAATATTAAAGAAATATTAATAAAAAATCATCCTCATCACAATGTGAACTTGGACATAGTGATATATATGTAACATTATTTATTGTCTATACTAGATGTGCTTATTGATGGATTTATAGGCCCTTCACATTTATGTATTATCATAAGGCTTGCAGATCACCTTCTTCACAGCAATCCTGTGAGGTAGGAGTATTATTATTCTCATTTTATAGATAAAGAAAATGAGGCCATGAGACATTAAGTAATTTGTCCATGGTCACATGGGTATTAATGGATGTGGGATTTGACCACAGATTTTTTGAGTCTGTGTGTAATATTTATTCTACCTCAGCAATGGCTTTTAGATTTTTTTTTGACCTTTCGGTGAGCCATTGTTTGAAATTATTGGTCTAAGTGATAGATGGCCCATACATAGATGGACTTTGAACTTGATTGAGGAGCTAGACTTTGGTAACAAAGACAAAGAAAGTTCATATTAGGGATACATAGTATTTAAAATAAGTATTTTTGTACCTATATTAAATATTTATGCACTTATTTTTATTGTAGTAGTTTTCATGTTTTTTTTTGTGTGTGTGTATGTGTGTGTGTGTGTGTGTGTGTGTGCCCTACTAGGCTGTAAGAAATGGAGAAAAATCTAGATTTCAAGCATCTAAGTTCAGGGTAAGAACTTGTGTATGACTTAACATCTACATTAATTGTAGGAGTATGGATTCTCCTGAGAAGGGAGGAATACTGAAACAATGGAATAACTTATTTATGAGTTGGGACTATATAATATTTAACTTTGCATCAACTCCATTGTCAGGGACTGTTTGTTTTCAATTCTGTTTTCCACTTGTGTTGTGCAATGGAAAGTTTTGGTTTCAGAATCTTTGGATGTAAATTTACATCCTAGCTTTGTCATCTACTGTCTGGATGACCTTGAGCAAGTCACATAACCCCTGTGGGTCTCAGTTTCACCATCTATAAAATGCAGCTAGGACAAGAAGGGAAGAGATAAAGTGAAGGAAAAAAATCTTTTATCAAATTAAACATAGTTGTTCTAAAACAAAGTGTTTAAAAAATTCTGTTGAGTTGAATTTAACATTTTCTTAACTTAAAGTGCTATACTGATCAAAAGAGATGGGATATTTGAGTTTACTAGAAGTCCAAATAAAAAATTCAACTTATTTTGTGGGGAATATGCTCAGATAAGTGTTTCTTTGAAAAGGATACAAAAAAGTTTGCCAGAAGAATTTGATCAACAACTGAAAAAAATATAGCTATTTCCAGGATTTAACTTAGTCACAGGTTCTCAGACAAAGAATTTGCACTTCCTCTCTTTTCTACATGCTTATTAGGATTTGAACAACATAGTATTATATTAAAATAACCAATTTCTGTATTTGTAAGTCTAGTTGAATTGATGTTCATTATCTCTGGAGCAGCCCATTCTTAGTCTGATGTCATGATTATATCAAAGTCTAGAGTTATTTCTCAGAATTTTTCCATTATTTTCCCATATCTTGTTCGTAAAAATACGATTCTGCTAACCAGGGTGATTCAATTACAATAACACTTCTTTTTTTTTTCCAGGACCCAGTAAACCATGGAGGGCAACTATTTTTCCTGGAATGTCTCCTAAAACAATAACTTGTGATGTTTTTGTGATTTGAAGGACTAACTTTTCAACAGACTTATTCAGAATAAAGGAAGAGGTAATTGTAATTACTGTCTCAGTTGTGAAACTCTGTGTTATAATGAGGCATAGAAGATCATATCCATATGGCAGTTTAAAAATAAAAACTCATGAAAAAGAAACTAAATTGAATCTATAAAGCAGGAAATTTGTTGGGGGTAGAATCATAGAAGTTTGGTACTGAAATAATCCATTATCATTAAAGAATTGGAAACCTTGATTCTAAATCGGTTTATGTCTTTCAGAGTAAAAAATAAATTAGTTGGTTGTTAGTGAATATTTATAAGTACTACTCTTTATTAAATACCATTAGATATGCTTACAATTTAGATTAAACAAACAAGGGAATAGCAAGAGAAAATTATGCATACAGGCCAGAGATATACAGTACCATTGAGGAAATCTTAAATATCTTTCATTCAACTAAATTTAAGGAGCATTAAAAAACAGCATTGATATTTTTTCTTTTTACATAATTTATATTTTACTTCTATTCTCAGAGAACCTTTTTATAATAATATATAAAAAGGTATGTATGTGGAGGGAAGTTTGTCTAAACCAACCAACCTATCCAAAAAGTATGACAATATTTCATACCCATAGCTGTCCACCTCTACAAAGAAGGAAGTGAAGGGTTTCCTCCTATCTCTTCTTTGGGGACAAGGTTGGTCATTATAATTTCATTATATTATTATTTTCCTTGTTTACCCTTTAAATTGTTTTAGCGATTGTGTATTTTACTTTTTTGTTTCTGCTTCCTTCTCTGTGTCAGTTCCTATGTGTCCTTTCATGCTCCTTTATATTCATATTTTCTTACAGCAATATTATACCTACACATTAATGTAACACAATGTATGCAGTTTCTAATCAATGAGCATATTTTTTGTTTCTAGTTCTTTGCTGGTATAAAAAGCTGTGCTATAAATGTTTTGTTATATATGTGGGCCTTTTCAATGATGTCCTTGGGATATATGCCCAGCAATGAGATCTCTGGGACACTTTCTTTTAATTAATTAAACAAATGCTTTATTAACTTCTGGTTTACATTATTCATTTCCGTCAGATTTTGAGTTACAATTTTTCCTCCATTTTTCCCCTACCCACCACTCCAGAATAGCAGTCCCATAAGGTATCCCCTCATCCAATCTGCCTTCTCCCATATCTTCTCCCATACCCCCTTTGACTTTACCATTAGGACAAGGTGAATCTCTGTGCCCCAATGCCTGCACGTGTATCTCCCAATTACATGCAAAATAGTATGAATAATAGTATTTATATATATTTGAAACATTTAATTTTAAAACTTTGAATTTCAGATCCGTTGCCTTCCTCCCTTGTCACCCACTCCTTCTGGGAAGATAAGCAATTTAGTATGTGTTGTACATGTATAGCTATGCAAAACATTACCGTTGTAGATATGTTGTAAAAGACTGCTTATATTTCCCTCCCACCCATCCCACCCCCCCCCCCACCTGGTCCATTCCCTACTTTGATCCTGTCCCTCTTCGAAAATGGGTACTTCCAACCTCCCCTCCATCTAGAATGCCCTCCCCTCCATCGTCTCCCCTTTCATCCCCCTTCCCCCTACTCTTCTGCAGGGTGAGATATGCCATTTAGTATGTATGTCATTCTCTCCCTGAGCCAAATTCAATGAGAATATGGTTTTGCCTTTTTGCCTTCCTGTTCTTCCCCTACCCTGCAACCATGTCCCCTTGCTTCTTCTACATGAGATCGTTTACCCCACTCTGTCTCTCCCCATCTTCTCTTGCCATATTCCTCTCTCACCTTTTAATTTCACCCCTTAATTACTATCCCTTCCCACCAAATTCAACCTGTGCCCTCTATCCATGTATACCTGTAAACATATATACACACATTCACATATGTATTCATATGCCCATATACATTTCTTCAATTATTTTCATACTGAGAAAAGCTTCATCAGTCACAGTTATTGTTTTTCCATGTAGGAATGTAAATAGTTCAACATTGATAAGTTCCTTTTGATTTCTTTTCCCTGATTACCTTCTCAAGCATCTCTTGCCTCTTGTGTCTGAATATCAAATTTTCTATTCAACTCTGGTTTTTTCCTCAAGCATGCTTGAAAGTCCTCTATTCCACTGAATGACCATATTTTCCCCTGAAACAAGATACTCAGTTTTGCTGGGTAGGTGATTCTTGATTTTAATCCCAGCTCCTTTGCCCTATGGAATATCATATTCCATGCCCTTCAATCCCTCAGTGTAGAAACTGCCAGGTCCTATGCTATTCTGATTGTGTTTCCACAATATTGAAATTGTTTCTTCCTGGCTGCTTGTAGCATTTTCTCCTTGATCTGGGAATTCTGGAACCTGGCTATAATATTCCTGGGAGTTTTCTTTTTGGCATCTTTTCCAGGAGGTGATTGGTGGATTCTTTCAACCTCTATTTCCCCCTCTGGTTCTAAAACATCAGGGCAATTTTCCTTGAGAATTTCTTGAAGGATGATTTCTAGGTTCTTTCTTTGATCATGACTTTCAGGTAGTCCAATAATTTTTAAATTGTCTCTCCTGCATCTATTTTCCAGGTCAGTGGTTTTTCCCATGAGATATTTCACAGTGCCTTCTATTCTTTCATTTGTTTGGATCTGTTTAACAGCATCTTGGTTTCTCATAAAGTCACTAGCTTCCATTTGCTCCACTCTAACTCTGAAGGAATGAATCTCCTTAATGAGATTTTGAGATTTCTTTTCCATCTGGCAAATTCGACTTTTTAAGGCATTCTTCTCCTCATTGCCCTTTTGGGCCTCCTTTGACATTTGAGTTAATCTATTTTTTAAGGTGTTATTTTCCTCAGTCAGTCTGTTGACTCTCATTTCATACTTTTCCTGCATTCTTCTCGTTTCTCTTCCCAATTTTTCCTCCACTTCTCTTATTTGGTTTTTAGAATCCTTCTTAAGGTCCTCTATGGCCTGCAACCCACTCATATTTTCCTTTGGGGCTTTTGGAGCAGGATTTCTGACCTCACAGTCCTCCTCCTGTTCCATGCTTCAAACATCTTTGCCCCCCAAATAGGAGTCTAATGTTGAATTTTTCTATTTATTTTTTTTCCTTTGCCTAGGCATGTTGCCACTTAATTACTTGACTTTTGGGCTTGTTGCCACAGTAGGACTCTGCCACCAGACAGGGGAGCTTCTGTCCCAAATGTTGGGGTCTTCACAACTGCTGGAGGTATTAGCTGGGTGGCCTCTGTGAAGCCTCCACACACTCTGGCAAGCTGGATACCCACCCCAAAACCTCCACCCCAGACCGCAATCAAGATCCAGGGAGGTTAAAGCAAGAACGATTACCCCCCAAGACTGATTGCTAGATCCCCCTACAGTCCACAGGCCAAGAGCTGAAGCTGCAACTGAAGCTGCAAAATGGCATCTGTGCCACATCTCCTCAGCAACCTCTTGCCCCCAGGGGAAGAAGCCGAGGGCCAAATCTGGTCCTAAAGTCCATAGGGCACTAACCTCTCACTTTGTCCTAGGCATATCTGTGTTGATAATTCTGGAATTGCCATAACTGCTGGTGTTCTGGGGTCCCTCCAGCCGGCTGCTGGCCTGGCAGCTCTGGGGCTAAAACCACAACTCAGGTGGGCCTGAGCTCAGCTCCCAGAGTGCTGTGCTGGCCGTTTCCTGCCGGGCTGCAGGGCTGTCATTAGTGCGAGGTTAGCTTCTCTCTGTCGTTCTGTGGGTGCTAGAGCTCGAGATTGTTCAGAGTCCACCTTTTACATGATTTGGAAGTGGTGTGGGCTGGAGTGATGTGGAAGTGCTGTTTCTACTCTGACATCTTGGCTCCGCCCCCTCTCTGGGACATTTTAATCACTTAAAACAAACAAACAAACAAACCCCAGTTCCAAAATGCTATTCAGAGTGTTTGGACCTAGTCACATCTCTACCAATAGCATATTAGTGTGCCTATCTTTTCTACAACCCTTACAACATCAACCATTTTCATTTATTATTATTTTGTACTTTGTTAATTGTGATGTGAAATCTCAGAATTATTCTAATTTGCACTTCTCTTATTATTAACTTGGAGCATTCTTTCAAAGCATTTAATAGCTTTCAATTCTTCTTTTAAGCACTGTCTATTCCTGTCTTTTTTCAACTTTTCTATTGGAGAATGATTTTTGGATTTATGTCTATTAGTTGTCCATATATCTTGAATATCGAACTCTAATCAGAAATATTTGATAAAAGATTTTTCCCTGACTTGGTCTCTTCCCTTATCATCCTAGTTGCATTGCTATTATTTATGTGTAAACTTTTCAGTAATTTTGTTCAACAGTCATTTATGAAGCAGATTATGTACTAGGAAAAGGAATTTATATTCTTGGCTGGAGGATGGGGAACAATATGTACACATATAGGTAAATATATGTTGTCACTAAAATATAATTTCAAAGGAAGGGGATTGCTAATAACTAAAGGATTAAGAAAGGACTTGTATAGGAGATGGGTTGAGTTGAGACTTTAGACTACTGTATTATTCTGGGTAAAAAGAAATGAGAGACTGAACTAAGGTTCATGAACTAGGCTAATGAGATGATCTTTAAGGTTCATCAAATTTGGAGAAATACAGGTAAAAACAAGTTGACCTCAGTACTTTCCATAGAGTTCTATACTTAGTGAGGACTTAAAAGTGGTTTGTAAATGAATGAATGAATGAATGAATGAACACTTCATTGTAACTGTCATGTTTTCCCCTTATATTGTGCAGTAGAAAGTTCTGCTCTTGGAATCTTTGGATGTGAGTTTGTATCCTAGGTCTCTCATTTGCTCTCTGGCTGACCTTGACAGTTGTGGATACAAATTATTCATAACTTCTGTGAGTTTTGGTTTCACCATCTGTGAAATGAAGGAGTTAGACTAATGACTCACAAGGTCCCTTTACAATTTTAACCTAGGAATCTTTCCACAAATTAAAAAAATAATAACTTGTTAGCACCTCTGCTCCCCAAATTCTGTATTCCTAGGCAAACTCCTGGAATGATGTAGTTGGGCTTGACAGGAACATTATGGGAGTTGAAAAGCATTTTTTTTCACCTTCATTCAAAGAGTAGATTACATTCAAGAAGTGACAGATCCTATAACACCACCAGACTAGCAGATGACATTAGCAACTCTGTAGGAAGAAAGAAAGCAACAGCAGCAGCAGATGCAGAGAGGAATTCCAGTCCCTAGAAGCCCAGCTACACATGCTCCCTGTTTGTGTACCCACTTTAGTGGTATTTCCTGACCTTACATATTCCCTGACCTGAATTGTTCTATATATGTATTCCCTCTCCCAGTGGTGGTGTGTGGAACTCTGCCCCTATTCTCTCTCTCTCTCTCTCTCTCTCTCTCTCTCTCTCTCTCTCTCTCTCTCTCTCTCAGTAGTAGATATTTCTTGCTAATTATTTTGCCATACTCTTTAATTAAATGTAATTTTCTTTAAAAATATATGATTTCTAGCTGGTCTGGAAAAGGGGTCATTGATTAGGGTGGGGGCTATGACCTTTGGTTTTGAGCACATGCTAAACAAAGAAACCAAAGGTTCCTTTCACTTAGGAAGGCTTTCAAGGAATCCATAACTGAGAGGATTCTGGGTGACATATAATTCATTTAATTACCAGACTAACTCATCTTGAGTTGAAGTACTACTGTAGACTGAGTACAGTAGTTTTTCATATTTTCATTGGATTATAAGGACTAGATGTCCTTTTTTTCCTTTAATGTTTCCAAGTATAGAAAAAATCTCATTATCTTTCTATCTATCTATCTATCTATCTATCTATCTATCTATCTATCTGTCTGTTTACCTATCTATCTTCCCTATTCCAATACCCTAAGAAGACAAGGAAAGCCCTTTTCTAGACTTCTTAGAAATAAAAGCACACATGGAAACCCATTCTTGCCTGTAAATTCATCTTTTACAAGTCATTTCTAATCCTCTCCCTATGATATCCACACCTATATCATTGCTAAATCTAAAATTATATTAAAGGTAGTAATTGCTAAAATGAATTAGTTCTGGATTAAAATAGAAAAGAAGATCAGTGCACTAGTTTAGATAAGCAAGACATAACAGAAAATTTGTGCACAGAATAGCTTGCACTGGACAAGCACAAGAACAGAAGCTACAATGGGACAGCTACTTTATTTGATAAAATCTGACAGGAAATAGGACTTAACCAGCATCTTACATCAAACATAAATTCCAAATGTATAAATAACCCATGAGGGAAGGGAGAGTTTAGCATTTCTCAAATTGTACATAAGGGAAATTTCTTAATCATACATGGATGGAGGTAATTGTAGAATACAAAATAGATGATTCTGATTACATAAAACTTAATTTTTTGCAATAACAATATCAATACAATAAATGAGAAGGAAAGATAGAGACTGTGGAAAACTCTAACAAATATTTTTGATATAAGACATCTAGCAGCTATATGGAATTGTCTTAAAACCATGAGAACAAAAATCATTCATTAATACACAGTAAGTCAACAAATATGAATGAAATTTTTGAAGGAAGTGCAATCTATTCTTGAACATCTGAAAAATAGTTAAGAAAGGCTAATATATGGGGGCGGCTAGGTGGCGCAGTGAGTAAGAGTATCGGCCTCAGAGTTGGGATGACCCGAGATCGAATCTGGCCTCAGAAAATGAGCACCCACACATAAATAATGACTAGCTGTGTAACCTTGAGCAAGTTACTTGACCCCAATTGCTTTAAAAAAAAAAAGGCTAATATTTTGAAAAATCCAGACAATTCTAATGTATTGCCTCATAACTATCAAATTGACAATTATAGTAAATTATGGGAAAATTCAATTTTGGGAGAATTGTGAGAAGACAGGTTCAATATTGATGGAACTGTCATTTAGTCTATCCATTTTGGGAAACAATTTGAAATTACAGAAGTTCCTAAATTGTTCATGACTTTAAGAATCCCACTACTGGATTTATACCCAATGAAGTCAATGACAGAAAGGATCTGTATCTACCAAAATCTCTATAGCTCTATTTGATATAGCAAAAAAACTGGACACAGACAATGTTCCCAAAGATTGGGGAATTTCTGAACAAATTGTAGCATGTGAAAGTAATGGACTATGGGTTGAGAGTCATAAAGAATTCAGAGAAACACAGGAAGATTTGTATGAACTATTCAAAATTAAGGAAGAAGAGCCAAAAGAACAATGTATACAGTAACTATAGTAATGTAAATAGAATCAACATGGAAAGCCAACAAAACTCAGACAAAATATCAGAGACAATTTTGCAACAAATTATTGAAATTAAATGCATATTTATTTCCATTTTGTTTGTAAACAGTAAACTATAAAAATGAAAATTCATTACAATGATTCTGTTAGGTGTTTTGTTCCAACTATTTTTATGGGAAGTTTTTTTTGAAGAGGTCAGTGTTTGTTGGAATTTAACAAAAGACAATTTGTTAATCAAATGTATTTTTAAGAGATAGTTCTTTGTGGACAGGGCTTATTTGTTACACTTCTTTTCCACTCCTTTGCCACTGCAATGGTGCTTACCATAGTATCTTGCAAGCAATGAATACTCAAAAAGTATTCGTTGATTTTTTTATTAGATGAACAAAGACCAAAGTGAATAATCCTCAACAGCTTTAAAGCTATTTTAACCTTTAATAGTATGGAGAACCACATAAGAATAAAGAAATCATAAAATACTTGTAGGGGAAGCTAGGTGGCACAGTGGATAGATCATGAGTCAGGAAGACTCATCTCCCTGAGATCAAATCTGGCCGCAGACACTTTCTAGGTGTGTGACCCCAAGCAAGTCACTTCTCCTTGTTAACCTCAGTTTCCCCATCTATAAAACGAGCTAGAGAAGGAAATGGTAAAGCCCTTTAGCATCTCTGCCAAGAAAATCACAAATGGGATCACAAAAAGTCTGCTTTGACTGAAAAATGATTTAACAAGTATTTGTAGATATAATGAACTAGATCTATGACCAATTCTGTTTCCTTAATCTGTAGATTGGAGATGCAAATCACAACAATATGTTTCTTTTCAATAATCTGTCCCCACTGATGGCTATTTGATTCATCAAACATTTATTAAATGCTTACTAAGTTCAAGATACTGTTCTGGGTCCTGGGAGTAAAAGGACAAAAGTAAAAAAATCCTTCCTTGACTTCTTAGAGCCCATATCCTACTGTGTGGATATAATAGCCAAACAGATAAAGAAATACAATATGATGTTAGGAGGAAAGAATACTAATAAGTGAGGGGATCAAGAAAGATTTCATGGACGTGGTGTCACATGAGCTGAATTCTGCAGGAAATTAAGGTTTTCATGAGGTGGAAGTAAGGAGAGAGTTCACATATGTTGAAGACAACTTAAGGCCCACTGTCCATATGCCATCTATCATGCTGGTTGATTTATTATTGATTTTCTTCTTTAAAAATTTTTGCATTTTTTTGTTTTTGCTTATGACAGGTGTGAATGCTTTGAGGGGAAAACAGCTGCAAATGTTAGGAAATAGAGAAAGTTAAAGAGAATATTCTGTTTCCTCTCTGAGAAAAAGGAAAAAGAAATCTGTCAGCTCAGCAGGAGAAGGGAGTGTTGCAACTAAAAAGAGCTTTTGCTTTGCTTTTATTCACTTGGGGTTGGGGGAGGAGGGTTGTTTTCGCCTGAGCAGGAAAGAAATACTGGAAGAAGAAAAAAAGGAATCATATTTTCAAGGAGACAATAAAAACTCAACAAAGATCAGGTTGGGAGCCACTAAATTATCCGGTGGAGCAAAATGTAAAAATGACTAAAAATGCTATCTCCTCATTGGCTTTTCCTAGTGTCTGTCATCCCAGAGGTCTCTGCAAAGGCAAAGATCACTGTCTTGTTACAATACATAAATGTGAAATTCACTTAAACTTAAAAGAAATGTCTTGAAATCTTTTAAAAATGACCTTCCCATGGGGAACATTTAAATCTCTATTATGTGTATAGTCTCAGGTGTTCTCTCTTTCTGTCCTAACAGAATTCCTAATGCATTTCTTAAAAGTATTTTGTTTTGAGGTTATGAAAAATAAAGACTGATTTTTAAGTCCTTAGGGAGAAAATTGCTTTCGAAAGCCCATTCTGTCCTTCCCTCTATTATTACAGGCCACAACATTAAAATGCCAAAGAGCTGGTAGAACAATAAAATAAAGGTCAGTCTGCATGATACTAACTTAGTCAAAGAAAGTGCTTCTCAGGTAAAAGCATTTCGGCTTTTAAAGAAGGAAAATGACAAAGAAAACAATTCATTTATACGAGGTTCATTTGATTTCCTTGGAAAATTCCTTTTATTCTTGCTGTCAATGCTGGGTCGCCTGCAAAGAGCACTGCAAGCTTCTATTTGCATTTCACAAGTCGGCTGATTGACTGTCTAATAGCCACATCTTACAATATAGGGGAAAAAACCCTGCCAGATCTTTTTTAGCAGAAAATGGAAGCCATTTTAAAGGATTCAAATGGCAGCTGTGAATAAAATGAGGCATCTGCACGTATACTGAAGCGATGTCCTCCATCAAGAAAGCATTTTCAAGCTCCTCCATATAATTTGGTTAAAGCACTGCTTTCCTGCTCATTATTTTTAATAAAGAAAGCAAAGAAATGTAGAGGCAATCATTTGGAGCAAAATAATGCAGCTGCGTATGAATAGAAGTCATAATAGGTATATATCTAGGATGAAGGTGAAAGAACCATTCACTAACTCCTCTGATGGTCTTAGGACAGTGAAAACCTACATTTTCTTTCTCCTCTTTGCCTATTAAGTTTCTGTCCATCCTATAAAGGCCAACTGAAATGCCATCCCTCTTGTGCAACAGAGACATTCCTGGATTTGGAGTCAGAAGATCTGAGTTAAAAAAACCCTCACTGGCTGCTGCTATCCCCTCAAGCCTCCTTTATTCAGCCAAACTTCTTGAAAAAGTTATCTAAATTTGTTGCATCTAATTCCTCTTCCCTCACACTAATAAACACTCTGCAGTCTGTCTTCTGATCTCATCATTCAACTGAAAGTGCCAATGTTCGCTCGCCAAAGTAAATAATGGTCTTTTCTCAGTGCTCATCCTTTTTGATCTCTCTGCATTTTGGGGAGCTGTTGACCACCTTATCCTCCTGGACATTTCCTACTTCATTGTTTTGATATTTTTTATTCTCTTTTGATCTTTTATCTGTTTGACTATTCAATCTTTTCTGTTGGAATCAGCTACTTCCTGCCTACTATGTATGTACCCCAAGGCTCTATGCTGTCTTTTCCTTTCTTATCCATCTGTGCTCACTCATTTGGTGACTTCATCAGCTCTTGTGACTCCCAGATGTATACATGTTTTTCTTTACATATTCTATGTATAGAATAATCTACATGTAGACTGGGCAGCTAGGTGGCGCAGTGGTTAGAGTACTAGGTCTGAAGTTAGGAAAATTCATCTTCCTGAATACAACAGCCTCAGATACTTACTTGCTGTGTGACCCTGGGGAAGTCACTCAACCCTGTTCGCCTCAGTTTCCTCATCTGTAAAATGAGCTAGAGAAATCAATGGCAAATTACTCCAGTATCTTTGCCAAGAAAACCCCATAAGGGGTCATGAAGAGTCAAACATGACTGAAGGATGACTAAACAACAACAATAAGCCTATTCTAGTCTTTTCCATACTTTTCTAAGCTTGGTAGTTTTTCTAGGGTCTAGCTCATTTCTTTATATTCAATAAGCGTTTAATAATAATATCACCAACATTTATATAGTACCTTCTATGTTCCAGGCACTGTGCTAAGCACTTTACAAATATTATCTCATTTGATCCTTACATTATCCTTAGGAAGTAGGTGTTATTATCATCCCCATTTTATAGCTGTAGAAACTGAGGCAGAGGTTAAATGATTTGCCCAAAGTCATACAGCTGGTATCTGAGGCCAGATTTGAAATCAGGTCTTTCTGAGTCCAGGTCCAGTCCTCTACCTGCTGTGTTACTTAGCTGCCATAACTTTTAACCGATTGAGTGGTTGATTTCTTTCTTTCTTTCTTTCTTTTTTTTTTTTTTGTCTTTTTGTGGAGGGAGAGGGGGAAGGCAGGGCGATTGGGATTAAGTGACTTGCAAAGGTCACACAGCTAGTAAGTGTTAAGTGTCTGAGGTCTGATTTGAACTCAGGTCCTCCTGATTCCAGGGCCAGTGCTCTATTTGCTGTGCCACCTAGCTGTCCCTGGTTGATTTCTTAATGACAAAACTTTGTCATTGGTCATTTTGTTATGAATTCACTGACCACCTTTCTTGTCTTCCTTCTTTTAAAGCTTTTTGAGACTGCTGTGTAGATATGGTCATAACCTGTGTCCAGTCTTTATTTTTCAGTTTATATACCCATTTAGGGCTTAAAAAGTAGAAGAACGGGAAGGTGTCAGTGAAAAATAAAAAACAGAGAAATTTCAGGAAGGAAAACGGTATATGAAAATTTTCTATTAGGGAATTTAAAATTGAATATGACACACGAAAGTAATAATAGTCATATAGATTCAGGAAAAAAAATTAGATTGGCTCTTGGGGTAAGGAAAGATTGCCTACCAGTTATTATTGGGTGAGTGAAATGATTCAACCCAGGCTTCTGTTATATTTAGAAATTTGTGAATGTGTATCTCCTTATACTGCTTTCTCAATCCCTTGGTCTTCCATTGATCCTCAGCCTTACTTTGCTGTTTACATGTAATATTAAGATTTCATGTTTGTGTATATGTACATATGCACATAAAGCTGAATGTCTATTATATCAGACACCTGTTTAGTTATTAGACTTATCCAACTGATTTTCATTTGGATATATTCATATGAATTGTAAATGCATGTATATATAAAAATATGTCAGTCAGTATTGTTTAGCTTAGATTCTAATATTCTACAGGTAGGACACTATATCTAACATGCTTACTGTAGAGTCTAATGCAATATCTATTGAGGCCACTGAAGACTTTTTAATGATGATGATGGTGGTTCTGTGGTGCTCATAATGATGATGGCAATGATTACAGTCACAAACATTTTTTCCCCAGGATTTCTGCCAATTGATGTCATGTTTATGGAATACTGAATTCTGGTACCATAGTTATTCTGTCTATGGTAAAGTAAGTTGAAATGAAATTTTTACCTGAAATTTTTGGACAAAAAGCAGATATAAATAATACTGAATATTAGAAACTGTGATTAGTAAAAGACTCCTTGCATTTTTGAGGATATTTGACTATTAAAATAAATGAAAAGCATAGACATAGATTTAAAAATAAAAAAAATTAAAGTTCAAGTTTCTTCCTATATTCCTTGAAATAACTTCTGGTATACTCTTCTTAATCAGAGATGACTGCACGGTTAGATTATGGATGAGTATTATTGATGCATGGAAATAGGACACATATTTTTGTGTGAGGTAGACTTTTATTACTTTTAATGACTATAAATGCTAGTATTTTAATAGAAGAGAAAAACATGTACATGCACATTCAAGTTCTGTGAAAATTTTACTCTTTCTTAGCTTGCATTTTAAACTTCACAGAATCCTTGCCATAAATTCATTACCTGAGTAAGTTATATTTGCCTTGAAAAAGAAAGGTATTGGAAATTTTCTACCAATTGGGAACTGTGGAAATTCAACCATGAATAATTAATTGTGTGTTTGTGTGCACTCACAAAACTTCTGAGACATAGGTATGTTATTTACAGATAAAGAAACTGGGCCAATCAGGGGTGTATGTGACTTGCCCAGTGTCTCACAGCTAGCATGTGCCTTAATAACTTAATCCCTTCTGATTCCAATTCTGGCCTTCTATTTTATTCCACAATGATTTGTGATAAATAGAGAAATTTTATATTTATGGTAAGAATGATGAATTTCACATCACCATCCCTTTCCACATAAAAATACTTCAAAGTAGTCTAAAACATAGTGAAACATCTTTTCATTTTAAAGAGGAAATCTGGCATAGTGATCTGAGTAGCCAAGTAGATCTGTGATATATACTAGTGTGATACTGGGTAAATTGCTTAGCTTCTTAGTTCCCCAATATACAGTCTCCAAAACACTTAATAAATGTTTACTGATTGATTGATTGAATGAATTCAATAAGACTATAAATTATAGAACAGTTACGTGTTGTGACAGGAAGAGGAATTCCACTAACTGGGAGCATTCTATACCAATTTAATCATATATCTGGATCAAAATGAATGAATGAATGAATACAAATAAATACAAAGTTCTAGTGTATCTGATGTCTGAATTTCTTGTACGTAGTCTGTTTTCTTTTCACATAAACAACTGAGAATTGAATTTGAAATGGATAAAATCATAGAAGTACAAACTGTTTAAAAACAGTTCTAGACAGAAACAATATAGGGTGATAAAAAAGTCTTAGTATCATTTTAATATTGTCCATGTATTTGCAACTAGATGGCACAGTTGTTAGGATGCCATCCCTTGAGTCAGGGCTAGCACATACTTGCTATGTGATAATGCTCAAATCATTTAACCTATTAGCAATCCAGACTACTCTCTAAAACTTACATACAAGTTGCATATTGACATCAATGCAAGGAGTTTTCCAAACAAATAAAATCAAAGTTCTATCCTATCTTCCTTCTCCATACTTTCTATGTGGAAAAAAATAGAATCTATATAAAGAAAAAAAAATATATTTATATAATATAAAAATCTATTAAGTAATCAAACACCTGTTTTAAAGGTGAAAACTTATGTGGAACATAAGCATAGTAATGAAAAACAAATTACATATTTAGCTGTCAAATATATATGTATATACATATGTGTGTATGTGTGTGTGTGTGTGTGTGTGGTTCCATTTATATTCTCCACCCTAAATCCATCACTCCTCTGCAATTGATAGTTTTCCATCATCTGTCCTCAACTCATAAATGGAATCATGAATTGTGTTAATCATAGTTCTTAAAATTTCAAAGACATTTATCTTTAAAGTGGTGTTTTTATATAAATTGTTTCTCCTATTTTCCTCATTTCATTCTTTATTAGTATACACAAGTCTTCAAAGTAGTTCAATTTTATAATATTGATGTTGCAGTATAACTTGTTCTTCTGGTTCTGCTTATTTTAATTTTCAGCAGTTGATGTAAGTCTTTCCATGTATTTTTGAAATTACCTTTTTACTCATTTGTTATAGCATAATAGTATTTCATCTAATTCATATGGTACGATTTTTTCAGTCATTTCCCAATAGTCATCCCCTCAGTTTCCAGTTTTTTTTTTTGCCACTACATAAAAATGATGCTATAAGTATTTTTGTATATATGGTTTTTCCCCCTCTCACTTTGTTCTCATTTGGGTATAGGCCTAGTAGTGGTATAGCTGGGTCAAAGGGCATGAACTTCCAAACTGTTTCTCAGAATGGTTCTACCCATTCACAGGTCTACCATTAGTTTATTAAGGTACCTATTTCTCCCTAAGCACTCCAGCATTTATCAGCTCTTTTTTCTTTTTAGTGGGAGGGGCAGGAGAGGGGTCAGCTTTATTGATCTGATCATTGTGAAGTGGAAACTCAGAAATGCTTTATTTTCATTTATTTAATTATTAATGATTTGGACCATTTTTGTATGGTTTTAAATGCTCTGATTTTTTTTTTCTTGAATATTGCCTATTTATATCCTTAGATCAACTAGGGAATGGCTCTTTTTCTTATAATTTTAAATCACTTCCTTATGTATCATTAAAATGACACCTTTATTAGAGAAACTTGTTGCAATGATTTCCCTCTCAATTATTTCCCCTTTAATCTTAGTTTTTTTGAATTGGTAGGGAAAGAATTCTGATTACATAATATAAAAGTGTTTAGGTTTGTGCTTCATAGGTATGGAAAACTTTTAAATGTGAAATGTTCCTTCACTAAGTTGCAGATTGGCAATTTATATATAGTTTTGCAGCTGACTCAAACACTGAAAGGTCGCATGACTTGCTTATAGTCACACATTTGATATGTATTAGAGGTCAAGTCCTCCTGACCTCAGAGCAAATGTTTTACACAGTATGCCAGTTTACTTCTCATTAAACTAACTTTACCTACTAATATGTTATTCATGTGAGATATGCCAATGAATGGAAGTAGGATATATCACCTCCTTATTTTTGCATTGGAAGTTTTACTTAGCTTCCACTCAAAATGAATCACATGTGACACGGTAGCCAAAATGATCAATGTTAGCCTAATATAGATTGAAAAAGAGATGGATTATAAAACGCAAGAGGTGACTGGCTGTATACTGCCATCTTTGTCAGAATATATCTATAGAATTGTGTTCAATACTTTGTTGAAATCTATTTTCAAAGAATTAGTTCGGTACTCTCTATTTTCCTGACTTTGTTTTGGCAAAGCATTTTTATTACTTAACATATGTTAAGCTAGGCACAAGGGCAGACACCATCAGTGATGCAACTTCTCTTTGTGGGAGATTGTTGGGAGCTTGCTCTTGGGAGAATCATGACCACAGGTAAGAAATACTTTGGTGAGACTGTGAATCATGCATGGACATGCTATAACTGGTTCCAGCTGGCTAACTGCATGTTTAAGAAGAGTCTTTTCTGATGGATTGCATGGCTGGAACTGCTTGTAATTTCATAAAAGTCTGAGTTGGTTTCTGTTCTATCTTTGTTTCATTTTGATGGTTTTTACTCATAGTACTTAGTGAGAAACAGCCATGAGGGGAAAGGACCATAGAGCTTTCTCTCCTTTTAAGAGGGCCTCTAAAATGAATCTTAGCCCATTTGTTATTTCTGCTTTTCATTTGATATTTTCTGCAAGTTTCAAAGGTGGGGAGATTGAATTGTTATGCCAAAAAAGTGAGCAAGACCTGGGTACAAGTTTTAAAGGGGGTTTATTTTAAGCATGCTGACTGTTCAGTGTGTAGACTCAAATTGAACAGCCTGGAGCAGAGGCAGAACTGGAGTATTTAAAGACAAAAACCACAAAATAATGGTCTGATCTATGTGAAAGCAGGAACTTACAGACACAGAAAAAACAATTGGTTAATACTCAGTTTAGGACTTTATATGGAATAAAGTTATATTTTAATTTCCCAGAACAGGGTAGGTGACTATGCTTTGGGCGATTTCCCAGCTCGGTGGCAGGACTTCATTTCCATGAAGAAGGGAGTGCAAAATGGTGGGGACTGGGACAAGATGGAGGGTGACGTGTTTAGGTACAACTGAATCACAGTAATCTTGGGCAGCTAGATAGTTTAGTAGATAGAGTGCCAGCTTGCAGTCAAGAAGACCTGAGTAAACAGCTAGCCTCAAACACTTATAAGTTATGTGATCCTGGGCAAGTCACTTAACCTGTTTGCCTCAATTTCCTCATCTATAAAATGGGAACAATAATAGGACCTATATCCTAGGGTTGTTGTGAGAATCAAATAGATGGTAATTGTAAACCACAATCTATGACACATAGTAAGTGCTATATAAATGTTAGCTATTATTATTATTATTATTATTGTTATTGCTATTATTATTCTAGGAGTTGGAAACCAAGTTGGATTTTGCAGCCAGCATAGAATCAATGCCTTAAGAAGTAAAGGGTATTCTTTAAGAGAGACCTTTCATACCTTAGCTAAAGGACTAACCTGATATACGTATATGGATGAATTGCCCTATCCATTAAATGATAAAGGGGAGATGATGTCACTGAACTATTGGGAGAAATGTTTCTATATTTGGTCTTGCTATATCATAGAAATAAATATCCCTTTGTAAAAACCAATTGATATCAAATTGTTGAATGAACATGATTAAACAGATTCCTAACAATAAGGTGACATCACTGGTGGCACATCCCCTCATTGTACCCTGATACTCAGGGGGAAGATGATAGCAGGCCTGGCTCTTGGAAGGAGAAACCAAAGCACATACCTTCAACTTATATACATAAAGGGAGAATCAGACTGTGGACATGCAAGCAATTCTCAGTCATATTGACCCCTCAAGAAAATCATGACTGGTTAATTTGTCATCTTACAACTGTGTTGAGAAGACAAAGAATAAGTTGAAGGTGGTACAAAAGTTGAAATATAGATGGTTGGTAGTACAATGTTCTTAAAGGCAATATAAAGTTAGGAGATAGATGAAGGTAAGGTTAGCAAGATACAGTGACCAAATTGTAATTGGAACATTCTAGGAGTGAGTATTACAAGTTGAGCAATTGCTTTCCATTGTTTTGATTAGAGAGAGAACATTCTTTGTGAATGCTTCATGTTGTGACTTGAATTCATTCCTTATTGTTAGATCTTACTGCCTTTTTACTTATCTTGGGTACTACATTTTTATCAGTTCTATTGATTCTGTCCTTCCTATAACAAAGATCATTTTCCTTGGTAGAGAAAGTAAGAATTGAGCTGCTCTTCTTTCTCTCAATTTTCAGTTTTGTTATCCAATACCATTCATCATCAACCTGGGCTAATACTCTTTTTATAGAACCACAATTTTCTCTTATATTCATTCTTAATTGCTCTCTCTTATTTCTGTCTTCTATTCATGCCTTTATAAAATATGAGTTGTTTCTTGACCTCACTATGCATATATGTCAGTCCCTATAGGCAACTTTCCTTTATCTTCCTCATTGGAATAATTTCTGCTTGTAGTTTTAGAAGTTCTCCTGAGAATATTTCCCATCTTGTTGAGCTAACATCCCTTACAAAACATTAGACCAATTGAATCGTTTTTTTAAAAAAGAAATTGGGGTTAAGTAACTTGCTCAAGGTTACATGGCCAGTCATCATTTATGTGTGGGTGCCCATTTTCTGAGACCAGAATTGATCCCAGGTCCTCCCAGCTCCAGGGCCGGTGCTCTTACTCACTGTGCCACCTAGCCACCCCATCAATTGAATCATTTTTGAATGAGTAGAAGAGAATAGAAGTAAGGCCAAACCAAAACAAAAAAAGTAGGACAGGATTGAAAATTACAATTTTATTATATAATAAATATAAATATACAACATAAAAATTTATTATATAAACTAATTTTATTATATAAATTTATTATATAAACTGTACCTAATATGAATTCTTGATTTTATATGAAATTCTCTTACTCTGTTCTATGTCATATAGAAAAATTCTCATGTTATATGATGTTATATATAAGTTAAATTCTGAAGAAAAAATAGGTATAAGAAACCCCCAAGAAGTATTAGACCACTAATTCCTACTATGCTCCCTTGTAACCCTTTCAAATATACTTTCCCCAAATCCAGGTTCAAGATTATGTCTATTTCCTCTTTTTATCATGAACCATAAGAAAGTATGATCACTTATTCCCAAGTCATCTCATCCTACCCTAAAAATCCTTAGTACTTTCAACTGATCCACATATTTCTTGAAGTTCCTTACTTCCTCCCTAGTTTATCGATATCCTTCCCATTATGTAGAGCCCAGAAATGAACACAGTGTTCTTAATGTGATCTGCCCATGGGAGATTAATGTGAGGGCATCATGTCTTGTGTTCTGGACACCATGCCTCTTCATGCAGCCTAAGATTGCCCTAGCTTTTTTACTTATATTTGCAGGACTAGTAAGATTGCAGACTCCTAAAACACCTCAATCTTATTCATGCATACTACTCTATTAGCCATTCCCAATCTTGTATTTGTGAAGTTGACTTTTTGAACTTATATGAGACCTTGCATTTATCTTTATTAAATTAAATTTTATTTGAATCAGAAAGTCAAGCCTTTTTTGGATCCTAACTCTACCATGTCAATTATGCCTCATAATGTTTTTTTTTAATCATCTGTAGATTTGGCCTATCATGCCTTGCCTTCACCTAAAACATTCGTAAATATGCTAAACAGCACATATGCTTATTTACATGAAAAGTAGTTCTAACACATTTCCTTTTCCTCAGGAAAAGTAGTTAGGGACATGGCAGGAGCTAATAGTGATGGTGAAATATACTCTTCTCTCTTCTGTTCCCATATAATTCAGAGTTCCTAGCAATAAGGAGGTAATTGAATTGAATGATTGAGTACAATAGAGAATGAAAAGCTAAAAGGTTAGTAGGAATGAATATATTGAGAATATTAAAGTGTCTTAGATGGAATCAGTCAAGGGGGAGACATAGTACAAGACAAAGGAGTCAAATAAGTAGTAATTCCTGTACAATAAGGTAGTAAAGGAGTGAGGAATTCCAATAACCTTCTACTAGTGCTAGTTTTTAAGAGGCAAATACCTGGGAAGTAGTTGCTTTCCAGAAATTCTGCTGAATGGGGATTTATTAAGCATTTGTGACATTAAGGAAGAATGTATACCTGCCTCTGAAAAATACTGGTGTCAGAGTGTGACCTTGGGCAGGTCATTTAACCTTTCACTTTTTCTGTAGACAACTATATCTTCCAAAAAAGCCAGAGATATGCATCAATGGGAGGGGGGGCATTTTTATACTGATAAAATCATAACTACCAAAAATAATTTTTAAATTTCCCATATTATGGGTCTTTCCTGTTTTACCCTCTGGCAGACCAGAGGTGAAAGATATTTTAGGGCAATTGAGTCATCATATATCTCCTAACTCAGAATTTAGAGCTAGCAAGGATGTTTGAGTTCACCTACCTTGACCCCCTCATTTATGATTGAAGAAACTAAAGTCCAGAAAATTGACTAAAGTCAGACAGATAGTAGGTTACAAAGCCATAATTGGAATACAGTGTTTTAACTTATTTTAGATCTTGAGTTGAGGGCAGGGCACTCTGAAGAAGAAATATATGGGCTTTATTTGGGAATTGAAGATGTGTGGGTTTTTCCTTAAGAAAACTCTATGTGATTCCTGAGCAATGACCTGGAAACAGGAGAAGAAAGAAATAGATTTTAAAGTGTTGCTTTGGGATAAGGAACCAATTTGGTTTGAGAACAATGGATTACTACAAATCAAGAGAAATTTTAAGGCTGGTTTTTATAGGTAAGTGATAATAAAAGTATCTGATAAAAGAATAAGCAGAATACCTAGAGGTTAGTTTTGAAGAAGCAGTAATAAACTGAATAGGTAGTAAGAAAGTAAGTTGAAAAGGAATTAAAGGCATCAAGATAGAAGATAATGAGGCAGGAGCAAGAAGCTTACATCCTGGTGATAAGGCCTCTTTAAGAAAGAAGAAGTATGACCTCCTTTTACATTCATCTGGTGATCTCTGACCAAGATCAAAGGGATTGAAGGCTTTGTATTATATTCTACTCTAAGTGAATTCTTTCTTTGGAGGGATAAAGAGTAGGGGATTATTTTGTTCTGTATTGTGATACTAAGGACTTTTTCCCCTAAGTTTTAATTGAAATCCATTATTTGAAAATATTTCTTGGATAATATTTCTATTGAAATTGATTAGGTTCAGCAAAACAGTACAGCTGTTGACAATGCAAAAAAAATATAATATTAGATTGCAAACCAATGTTCTTTAGTATTTATTAAATAACTGTCAAAATTTATATAAGTAAAATATTTGATTTCAATAAATAACATTTTAAACATTTAAAAATATTTCTATTTTTAAAATATATTTTATTTTTAAAAAGGTGTATTTTTGAAGGGCTTAGAAATGACTTTCACTCATCTTCATGAAGTTCTTTGAAATAAGTAAGGGACTTATGTTTTATCCTCATTTGATAGAAGAAGGAAAAGAGGAGATAAGGCAAGGAGGCAAATGTCCCAGATATTATTCTGCAAGCAGAATAGAAAATGGAACGGGAGTTGATTTCTCTTGTGCAAAGATCATTGCTTTTTTTTTTCTCACCACATAGACTTTAATTTAGTACTAATAACATCTCTGTTGTTCCAATTATCAATCCCTATATATTGTAAACTCAACATACCCCAAATAGAATTCATTATCTTTTTTTTTTCTTTTTGGAGCGGGGAGGGCAGGGCAATTCGGGTTAAGTGACTTGCCCAAGGTCACATGGCTAGTTGTGTTAAGTGTGTGAGGCCGAATTTGAACTCAGGTATAGTGAATATTTTGCCTCATAATGTATTTTTTAATCATCTGTAGATGACTCCAGGGCCGGTGTTCTATTCACTTCGTTACCTAGCCACCCCAGATTTCATTATCTTTTCCTCCAAACTGACCTCTCTGTTTACATTCCCTGGACCTTTCAAGGGTACCCAGAATTCTTATAAGTCATTCAGGTTAATAATTTAGGATTCCCATTAGATTATGAGCTTCTTGAGGGCAAGGACTGTCTTTTTCCTATTTGTATATCCTTAAACCTTAGCACGATTCCTGGTTCATAGTAGGAGCTTAATAAATATTTACTGATTGACTCATTGATGCTCAACTAACCAATATCCCTTAGTCCCAATATCTAATCATTCATTGTCTCTTACCTCTGAAATAACAAGCACATCCATTGTATCCCTTTCTTTTCACCTACGCAGTCATCACCCTGTTGGCGCTGTCATTACTCCTTGCTCGGGCTATTGCAATGGCTACCCAGTTGGACTCTTTGCCCATTTCTGCTCTCTCAAATCCATTCTTCATATAGCTGTCAAAGCTATAGAAAGAATTTGGCAGAACACCTTCTTTATTTATTTTTTTCAAACAGTTTATATGATATTGGAATTCATGACTATTTCTAGAATTTGATAATGCCTCAAAGTTCAGTGAATCAACATTTTTAAAGTCTAATTTTGAATGAAACATGCTATATAAATGCTAAGTATTATATCTCAATACATCAATATGCATAAAATTGAACATCAAGCAAAGGAAGCAGAATGTGATAACTTAAAACATAGCTTTAAAAATGATTCATTATGGAAAATGACATGCTCTTGCTGAAAAGGTGAACCAACAAAAGAACACCACTCTAGTCCCATTTCTGTCACAGCTGGAAGTGCATTTCTAGGCTGTTTTTATTTTTTTATTTTGTAAGTTACTGCCAGGCAGTGCTACTCTTTCAGCAAAAATTAGAAATGAATTGAGTTCACTTTTAAAATATTTAGTCAAACATTATGGTGTAGCATTAAATAGCTATTGAATAATGCAGAGTATAATCAATGAACTTGGAAACTCATACGAGTTGTTTCCCAAGAGTTCCTCAAGAGAGTTTTTACCTGCTACTTTCACATGTTGACATGCCTTTGAAGGGACTGGGAGACATAGCAACAATAATAATTAAGATTCTATGAGATCTAAGATAGGAATATCCATGGGCAGTGATGATTAGCCCACTGTTACGCAAACATTTTTAATGCTGATCAGCCAACTCCAAAGAGTCCCTGACTCATTGGAAGAGAGGTGACTCTGATCCTACTCTATCTAAGACTGATCAGTTGTGACTTCTATGTTTCCTCCATCTGGCACTTGCCTCAAGGATACAATGACTAATCTGCTTGTTTCTAAGGGTAACATATCACTTGCAATTCATGTGTATTTGTTTGGTTGTCAAATTTTTTGTTTTCTATGTTTGTAATCCTCACTTCCCAAAGAGTTGGAAAAAGGGTTGAATCCCATTGTGCAGTATCTAGTACACAACTTCTTACCACCATCTGAGATAAGATAATTGGTTTGAATGGATTGTATACCCAACCTAATATAGTTTGTTGTTCTTTATTTAAACTTTGGATAAATTTGACTTATTTTTTACCAATATTTAGGACTAAATGAACATCTCCTACCAGGAAGAATATTTTTCTAGTTCTTTCCATAGGAGAACAAGTGCCTCATCCTAATATATCGATGCAAAGAAAGCAACTACTAGAACAAGAGAATAAAAAATGGCAAGTGTCTATGTATTTCTTCCATCCAGATTTGTGATTGTATTGATATAATGAATTGCCAGTGATGAAATTCCCTCTACCAATGCTTATCTGATATTATTCTATAGCTTATATTCTTAGAAAGTTGACTGGGATGCTAAGGGATTAAATGAATTGACCAAGGTCACATAGCTAGTATCAGTCAGAGATAGGATTTTAATCTTCCTGACTATTAGGTTGACTCTCTTAATCTCTTCCTACAGTAAACTACACTGTCTCATGGGTGTGTGTGTGTGTGTGTGTGTGTGTGTGTGTGTGTGTGTGTGTACTTGCCTAGGTAGCACCAGAACTTCTGTGATTAGATACAGAACCAAGAACCTGGGTTCAAGTCCAGATTCTGCCACTTTACCTGTGTAACCTTGAAAAACTCTCAATCTCTCTGAGCTTCCACTTGCTTACTTGTAAAATATGGGAATTCGATTGAATTCATTCTAGCTCTAAATAAGTGATCCTCTAATTTTATAATATATTATCCAAATGGCCTCCATTAAAAAAAAAACAAAAACATACTCCAAATATATTAGAAAGTATTGTGTGACTACCTTTCCATACTTAAACACTGACTAACCAAATTAAAAGAATAGACAAAGTGATAAATGAATGGATGGGTCAATGAATGAGAATTTATTAATGTCATATATGTTATATATTATATGTTATTTATAGCACATATGTGCTATGTATTTATACATATAATAAATATACATATGTCAGGGACTATGCTAAGTGCTAGAAATAAAACACACATATACATAGATATGATCTATCTGCTATCTATCTATCTATCTATCTATCTATCTATCTATCTATCTATCGTCTCTGTCCTCAAGGATCTTAATGCTAATAGGGGAAAGCATATATTGGAAAAATATTGGGTAGTGATGACCATAAAGGGGTGTTTTGGATTGGGAATTCACAAGGTTGGTGAGTGAAGTTGTAGACTTGTCGATGGACTTTGCTTTTGTACTGCTGATTTCCTTACTGTTGTCAAAGCTAAAGTAATGAGGCAAATTGGGGAGCAAGGGAGTGGAATCAGGATAAGAGCTTGTCTAGAAAGGGGCTGTGTAGTAGGTCTGGATTAGAAACAAAATGGTAAAATCTTAGAAATTAGAAACATAGGACTCTAGGGAAGGAGCTCAGGTGTCGGGGGAGAAACAAGGAGGCATATCTTGAAGGTGGTCCAGAAACAACTGAGGAATGTCTAGGCTGGGCTATTTATGGAGAACTGTTAGTAACCAGGAATGACCAACTCTTATCTACAATATACAGCATCCTACACAAAGCCTATATGGCTTGCATGACCCTATTTCAGGGGCCCACTTAACATAACAATTGTAGCCAGAAAAGTTTTTGGTTTGGATTGAGCAACCAGATCACCACAACTGAAAAAAAAGCTTTATTGAAGTCTTCCATAACAAATTTTTTCAGACTTCAAGTGATTCAAGAATTGTCTTAACAAAGAAAAATAAGAGCATGATTTTCAATGAAATGCTCTTACATTGAGTTTATAGGGAGTGATATGATGGAGATGATGAAAGCTACAATAAAATATTCACTCAATCTTAAAAAGATTAAAACCATTCTGGGATTGGGGGTGGGGTTGTAGAGATAACACAAGTGAAGGAGAATTACGTACATAAAAAGCAATAGTTTAATCTCTCAGAGTAATTTCCTTAAATACTAATTGAAAGTTAACAATGCTCAAATAATCATAAACAACTCTGGAAGTGAGTCTGAAGTATGAGCATTTAAGTATGTAAAAATGGGATTCAATTTTTAACTTTTTTCTGTCTCTGGAAACATCAACATAACATGTAGAAATTGCAACAACTTTTTTTAATTTTAAATTATTCATTAACATAAATGCATGGGGTAAAACATGTTAGAAAAAGTTTAAGAAATAGTCAAACTAACCATTATCCATCCTTCCTTCCTTCCTTCCTTCCTTCCTTCCTTCCTTCCTTCCTTCCTTCCTTCCTTCCTTCTTTCCTTTCTCCCTCCTTTCCTTCCTTCCTTTCTCCCTCCCTCCCTTCCTTCTTTCCTTTTTCTTTCTTTTTAAATCAGATTTGTGATTTCATTGGTCTAAGTAGCTACCAATGAAAAACTCTTTTTCTCGGTTCATGTTTGTACTTGCAATTTATAGACTTAGAGAGCTGTCTTGGACACTAAGAGCTTTTGTAAGTTGCTAAAGGTCACAGAGGTAGTAGGTATCAAATGTAGGACTTGAATTCAGGTCTCTATAAATCTCAAGCCACCTCTTTATCCACTATGGCACCCCAACTCTCCAATATAACCAATATCTAACTACCGAAAATACTTTTCTATGTGTGACTCAAGAATAAGGGAATGAATT
Organism: Gymnobelideus leadbeateri; assembly: GCA_011680675.1. Lineage (NCBI taxonomy): Eukaryota > Metazoa > Chordata > Mammalia > Diprotodontia > Petauridae > Gymnobelideus > Gymnobelideus leadbeateri. The sequence continues at coordinate 20,122 of WOXC01002356.1, read as the reverse complement.
AAGGCACTGTAGTAATGGTAAAAAATAATAAGATCAAGGATTGTCCAGAAAACTAAAATCCATTGGTGCAAAGAGAGCTGTAATTCGCAATTTCCTTTAAGGTTAAAGTCCTTTTGTGGTAGCCATTTGGAAGTTAAAGGAGAATTTGTAGCCACTGTTATTCAGTCAGGGGTATTGTAAGGTTCATATAAGGTAATAGACATAAAGCACTTTGCAAACCTTCTTTAAAGTGCTGTATAAATGCCAGTTATCATCATTATACAATTGGTCTACAATTACCATGCCTTCAGTTCGGTGGTTCACAACTACATTGCCTGAGCCTTCTGCTGCAGTTCTTCTGCACTCAAGCAATGCTTATAGAGCAATTATAGGGGTGTTTGGGTAATGTTTAACAGCCAGGTTCTTCCTGGGGTAGTGGAGGCTGACTCTATATATACCTGTACTTTAATTTATTAATACTTTCTTAAGTCTAGAAAATCAACAAAACAGTAAAAAAGCCCTATTTGTAGCAACAGCCAGTTCTGATGTGTAAGTACTGACATTGAAAATATAACAATTGGTTTTCCTGAACTGGTTAGAGTTAGTTCCTCCTTATTCTTGCATTCAGGTATTTTACCTTTATTTGATGCCTACAAATAAAGTACAGAGAGTTGTCTGAAAACCACCTCCATTTTTAGTCTTTTGATAATCTTCATATGTTTTAAATTTTATTTTTAAAAATTCTTTAATTAGCTACTATGTATCCAACAGGAAAACTAGGTGGCATAGTGTAAAGAATGCTGGGCTTGGAGTCAGGAAGACTCATCTTTGTATGTAGAAATCTGACCGTAGACACTTACTAGCTATGTGACCTTGGGCAAGTCACTTAACCCCAATTGCCCTGCATCCACCCCTCCAAAAGCCAGAAAAAAATATGATATGGAGAAAAAAATGACCAACTACTCCAATATCTTTGCTGAGAAAACCTCAAATAGGGTCATGAAGAGTTGGACATAACTGAAAAACAACTGAGCTCAATGTATCCAGCACTGTACTAGATGCTGCATGGGATTCTAAAGCATCATTATCAACAATAAAAGGTAGAAGACATGTTCTCTATAACTTAAAATTTAATTGATGAGATAAAACTCACATCCATACAACAGTGAAATATAGAAGATAATCTAAAGTCAAACCTGTGGCACGTGTTCTGCAATGTCAAGAGAAGAGAGATCAAAATGAACTGAAACAATTAAGGAAAAGCCTTCCTGGAGGAGGTGGGGATTGTGATTAGCCTAAAGGATGAATATAAATTTTGATTAGGCAGAGGATTAGGACAAAGTGTTTAAGTTAAGGTGAGCATGAGCAAAGGTGTAGTGAATATGAATTCATTCTCTGTTTAGTTTCCCTTTAGGGCAGTGAGAAGAGTAGCCTAATGGGAGTGAAAGGTTTTAAGAAAGAACACAACCCCTTCAGAAAGAAAATTGGAAGATAATTTTGACTAAGTAAGGTGGAAGGGGCTAGAATAGTCATAGCCAGAAAAGGGAAGCCAATACTTTATATCACACACTGACTTCTTGGAGGGCACAGTTCCTTCCTTGGGATGTATACTTTTTTCATGTAGAAATTTTCTTACCTTAATCCATTCCTATCCAGTACACCAATAGATGTTCATAGCAAGAAACCTCGAAGAAAGCAAGGGAGGGACATCATGGGACAGAAGAAATTAGGGAAAGCAAAGAAAGGAATAGGCTAACATAATTACATCTAGGGTTTGATTGTTTCTTTTAAGGCCAACCAATATTCCCCTTCTCACTATCTCAATGAGATAATTTGAATTTTCTTGAGGCTCTGGGATTCAAAATTATAATACTAACTTTTTATACTAGAATGAAGAATTTAGACTTGCTCTGAAGGGCAATAGATAGCATTGTAACTTTATAGTAAGGGCAGTGGCATAACAAAGACATTGTGAAAGGAAATATCCCATAGCAGGAAGAATAGTAGATTAGGAATACTGTTGGTGGTTTATCTTATTATTACATTACAATATTTAGAAGAAATGGACTAAAATATTGATGAGCAGATTAAATACACTGGATGTAGTGAATTTCAAATAGATATTTCTAATGGATTTTTTATAGATAAATTGGAACAGTGGTTAAGTGTTAATAAAAAATGTTATTTATAGACTGATATTAATTCTTGTGTTCCTTGTCTCTACTATATATATGTAATCATGCAGAGGTTTAATAAATCAAGTTTTTTTTTTAAGAAAATAAATGAAAGTTTAGTCATTTATGCATTCTGAGTAATGGGATTTAAATATGTGGTTATTAATACCGTTATCATTTAGTATCATGCCTGGAATAGTATATCAAGTCATTTTTTGAGGTACTTACTTAACTGGATACAGGTCTCATTTCTCCTCTGTTAATATTAGTAGGCATTTAAAAATCCTATAGATTTGACATTCAAAATGTTGAAACTACAAAATCCCCTATTTGGCATCTAAAGCCCTTTATAACATAGCCACCTTGTTACCTTTCCATTATCTTTACACCTCCTTATTCCCAGTACCTTCTTTCCCCATGTGTTCTTTCAGTCCAATAACACTAGACTCCTTACTTGGCTGTGGGCATTTTCTCTGGATCTTTCACCATGCCTGGAATGCTTTCCCTCTTCAGGTCAAATCCCTCTTAATTTTAATCCAATCCCTCTTAATTCGAATGCCTTTCCTCCCATTAATTATTTCTTATTTGTCCTGTACAAAGCTTATTTCTACTTATTTGTTTGTTTGCTGTCTTCCCTTTAGACTGTTAGCTTCTTGAGGGCAGGGACCATCTTTTCCCTTTCTTCATATTCCTAGCATATGATAGTTGTTTAATAAATGCTTATTAAATGACTGACTCAAAATAAAGATCATCTTGTTGTAGGTATTCAAGAAAAAGAGGATTTTAGTGTATTTACAAGATTAACAAAGAATTTCAGAGGGTGTTAGTAACAAGAAAATAATATATATCTATCTTTCTATCCTTGTATCTTTTTTTTTGAGCCTGGGTTTCTCTGTCTTACTATATGTGTGTATGTATGTATATATGTATGTATATGTTGTCTATATGTATGCATATGTTGTCCATTTGTTTGACCCTGGAGGGAAGAACTAAGAGAAATGGGTGGAAGTTCATGTCAAGAAAAACTTTCTAGAAAATCATAAAGTGGAATGAAATGCCTCAGAGGGTAATTGGTTCCCCCTCACTAGATATTTTCAAGCAAAGGTTTCAAGTAAAGGTATGTTACAGAAGGTTTAGGGATTTTATTTACAGGTTGAGATATATGATAATTAAGGCCCCTTCCAGTTCTGAAATCCTTTGGTTCTGTGCAGGGAGAGACAATGTGACCCCTGGATTCTGTAGATAGAGCCTTTAGGAAACAGAGGTACTATATAACTGGGGGTATAGTTGTTTGGTGTAGGGGTGGCAGTAGCAGAGTAGTTATGGGCCAAAAATGGGGGAAGGAAGGGAAGGAAGCATACAATCTGCTAGCTTCCTATTCCTGCTAAGCTCAGTTATTTCTATTCTGCCAAAGGCATAGGACTCTATAAATTTTGATCCCCTGGTTTCAGTTCTCACATCAAACCAAAAAGAGAAAAAAATGTTAAAGTGGCTTTTTCACTCTTGATGTCTTCAGGCATTCAGAGTGTATGGAATTGTTTCTCAGTATAATAAAAACACATAGATTTGATCCTAGTGAAAGAAAACAGGGGCAATGGGTTGCACTGCACTATTGGTTTCTCTGAGACCAATTTTTCATTTTTGAAGTTGTTCATTTATTTTTTCTAATATAAAATAAATAAACAGGACAAACTTATTTTAGAATAAATACACTTTTTAAAAATCACATTTGAGAAGGAGTTTTAAGCAAGATAGGAAGCCAGGATTAATAAATGTCTACTTCATCCCTTTTTGGTCAAATATATTAAAATCAAACATTTTTAAAAATCAGGATTAGTAACAATAGTTGCACATTTACTTCATCTTCCTCCAAACAAAAATCACTTTCAAATAAAACCCAGTTTATACTTAGAGCATACATACCCTGAACACAGTCATTGATTTCCACTTTTGTGTGCAATTGACTAGGGACCATTAGTATGTGGTCATGCTGTGAAAACTACTAACACTTTAGAAGCTATAAAAAAAGTTTCCAGGGCCCCTGGCCATCAATATAGTATACTTTAAATAATCATATATTTCTTGCTGTCCTCTTAATGCAATTTCAAGCTTTAAAAAAAAAGTTAAAAATTTTTATTTTTTTATTTATAGGAATAAAGAGTAAGATAAGCAAGAACTAGGTTGTAAAATACTTTAAATACAAAAAAGAGGAATTTATATTTGATCCTTGCGGCAATAGGCAGCTATCATTGTTTATTAAGTAGAGGAATAATGTGCTCAGATTTACACCTTAGGAAAATCACATTAGTAAAAAGGTAGAGGATGGATTGCAGAATGGAGAGATGAGTCACAGAGTTTAAAAAAAAAAGGTTACTGTATTATATACTGGTGCCTCCCCCACACCCAAGTGAATTTACCTGAAGAGTTGATTTGGAGGTACATTTTGTGAAGCTTGCTTAGGTCATCAAAATTGTTATTTTTGGCTCTGTTTGGTGATCTCTTATAGTATGCTTCTCACTGGCTTTGTACTAGGATTGGGGACTATTCAGTGGTTTCTCAGAGTTTTGGTGTTGACTTCTAGAGGCATTAATAACAGACAAATTGATGACAAATTTATGGCTATTAAGGTCAACATTAATAAAATTTATTCCCTTTTTTGGTGACCTTATTGGAATAGGGAACTCCCAGTCAGGAAATTGCTTCTACCAATGCAAACCCTTGGCAAATTATATTCATAGAGAGTTGTTCAGAGTCAATAATGGTTAATTGATGTATCAAGTGTCAGTACTTGTCTGAGGTTAGCCTTAAACCAAAGTCAAGTTAGTCAATGAGCATTTATTAAGCACCTATTAAGTCTTAGGCTCTGTGCTACACTGTGGTCAGTGCAGTTGGTGGGCTAGCAAGTGGTGAGAATACGAGATGGGGGTGTAATCAATAGTCTGTTTATTACAGAACCATTTCATACAGAGCCAAAGATGCAAGGGGCTCACAGAGTTTCTATGCCTCCCAAAAGGTTTACGTGACTCAAAAGAATGTAGACACCCCAAAAGAATGCAGACAATGTACAAGGACCCTCCCTTGATCTTGTTTACTATTTACCCTTGCTTAAGGTTAGTCATTTATTAGGGTAATATCATAGGACCATATCTGGAGGCATAAACAAAAACAAAGATTAAATGCCCTTCTGCTTATCTGCCCTGTAACCTTGAAGGTAACTGTACAGGGCAAGGTAATATTCCTTTAGTGGGGCCAAGGTACCCCAAAAGTTCTCTATAGCTAAAGAAGATTATATGTCCTCCTGCTTATCTGCCTTGTAACCTTTCAGGTAATAATATAGGGGAGGGAAAATTTCATTAGCGGAGGTGGGGAACTCCTGAAAGTTCTCTACAGGGTTAGGCCCTGGATATAGAAAGAAAAGCAAAAACAGCAAACAGACAAACAAACAAACAAAAATAGTCCCTGCTCTCAAACAGCTCACAGTCTAATGGAGGAGACAATATGCAGACAACTATGTACAAATACCATATATTTATATAGAATGAAGTGTATAGGGTGCTCAAGGAAGATTAGCACCCCTGGTGTGAGAGCTTGCTGGTTCTTTTCAGGGCTGCTCATCTACCTTTGTTGTTTATCTGGCACTTAAATCTTGTCTGTGGCTCCAAGAAGCTGTTGCATGTGCAGTAGTCATACCCTAGTAAAACCATTTCAGCAGATGAATGGGCCAAATGAGGTGAGTTTGAGATGTGTCTACCCCAACTACATGAAGACTTCCCTCATCAGAACGGGCAGAGGAGAGCAATCTGTTTCAATAGTTATGAAGGCAACTGAAGCAGGCTCTATGGAGTGCTTAGATGTGGTCAGACATCGAAGATGCCAAAGCCACCTACTAGCCATGGCCAGTCATCCTGATTTTCGTCTTGTTACTGGACTTTGATGACTCTGGAAGAGAGAGTGGGATAGAAAAACTTGTGCAACTGTGCCTCACTTAAATCCAATTCACACATGAGTCAAGACAGCATCTTATGATGTCATTGATCCTTTTTGAAAATGAATTATGAAAAAAAAAAGGAAATGAAGGATGAACAACAGCAACAACAACAGAGAAGCCAGGAGATGAAGATGATGAAGGAGATGTCTTCCTGAATCTGATGCTTAGCTCTCTGACATACCATACATTAGAAAACATCAGTATAAATAATACAAAATACTCTCTTATTTTATAGGGATACCCAGGGTGACTGGCCCTGTGACTTTTCTAATATAGTCACTCCCTGGTGAGGAGAATTCTGTACCAATGCAAGTTAGGATCTTTTCTGCAACTTTTAGTATCAGAGAATAACTTCACCATCTTGGGGTTATGTTGCTTAACCTCGTTATATCTTAGATAATCAGGGTTATACAATAAATATGGCAGAGGTGGATTTGAGCTTAGGTCTTCCTGTTTAGAAACAGGCTGGTTGTTTATTCACCATGACAGAGTACCTCTTCCTACATTATATAGCATTAGGTTAATGGCTTAACTTTGTGAAACTCAGAATAAATTTTATGGTTTCTATGAATGGAAGAGAATTTTTACATCTTTTATGACCACATCTGACATTCTCCCTCCAAATTCAAAGGACAAATGCAGATTAAAAAAGAGATATTTAGGATATATTGTATTCTTTACTAGATTGGTCAGTAAATTAGTACCTATTATATGCCAGATACAGTACTAAACACTTGGGATACAAATAAAGGCAAAAGAAAGCCTCTTTTCTCAAGGAACAATCTAAAGGGAGACACAACTCCAAAATGACCAGGGAAAACTTTGGGGGATAAATTCAGGATAAATTAGAGATAATCAGTATTTAGAATAAATGAACAATAATCAGTTTGGGCAAGGTACTAACAGTAAGTGGGATAAGAAAGTCTTCTTGTAGAAGTTGGGATTTTAGCTGCAATTTGAATAATTGCAGGGAGTCCAGGAAGCAGAGATGAGGAAGAGGTGGATGGTGAAGAATCAATGAATATGCCCTGAATCTGAAGATATAATATCTTATGGGAAGAACAGCAAGCAGGCCACTCACTAAAGTGCAACCTATGAAGGGCTGGGGAAGGTAAAAAAAAATAGAAATATAAGAGGGGTCCTCCTGGTTGTAAAGGGGTTTGAATGCCAAACATAGGATTTTATTATTTTTTTTTTTCAAAGCAATTGGGGTTAAGTAACTTGCTCAAGGTTACACAGCCAGTCATTATTTATGTATGGGTGCTCATTTTCTGAGGCTGGATCCAGTCCTGGGTCCTCCCAAATCTGGGGCTGGCGCTCTTACTCACTGTGCCACCTAGCTGCCCCAGGATTTTATTTTTTATACTGTAAGTGATAGGGAAACACAAAAATCTGTTGAACAGAGAAATGACATGATCTGATCTGTGCTTGAGGAAGATAAATTTGATAGTTAAGTAAAGAATGGGCTAGAACGAGGAGATACTTGAGGCACAGAGATCAATTAACAGGCTATTGCAATTGTCTGGATGTGAGAGTGATGAGGGCCTATTTCAGTAAGGTATCAATGTCAGAGGAGAAAAGGGGGCATATATGTGGGGTGTCACAAAAGTAAAATCAATAGACTTTGTACATGGTAGATGTAAAAGTCAAGGATGTCACCTAGGTTGCAATCCTGGGTAAATGGGAAGATAGTGGTGTCCTTGACAGTAATTAATATTAATAATATTTTCTTTGCAGTCAGTGTATCATTAAGCTATAGATGATTTTAGAAAGAAATAAAATAGGTTTTAGAAGACTTATAGAAAAAAGCCTTTAGGCATTTTGCCTATTTCAAATATAGTGTTCTTTAGATAAGTTCGCTTCATCAACAATTAGTGTCTTCTTTCTAACCCTTAAATTATTCATTAATGCAAATCCAAAATCTAGACACTTTATTCTTCAGCAAAGTTGAGAGAAGAAAATTAATGCTATTTATTTCTTTAAAATGCACTCACTGGTCCTTTTCTTTTTGATGTGTTTGAATGTAGATAAATATAATTTTAACATGCAAGCTTTCTGCAGCCATTAAAATTTTCTAATAACAAAAAGAAAGATGAATACATGCATATTGTAGAAATATAATAAATCCATGGAAGAAGATGATATGTTGACACACTGAGCCCAATTCACTTCCAAATTTCCCCTTGGAAGGCATCCATACATATTCATTAACACATACAGTAAATGTTTGCTCTATATGGAGCAATTTCTGGCTTCTCTTTCTTTCCCCTCTCCCAACCACTTACACAGTAGTATTGTACTTAGAATTTGTGTTCTAATGGGAAGAGTGCAGGATTTGGAGTCAGAAGACCTGGGTTTAACTCCTGGCATGGTCACTTATGACTTATGTGGTGTTGGTCAAGTCATTTTACCTCTAAGTCTTGATTTCCTTAGTTGTAAGATGGAGTCATATCACATACCTCTAAGGTCCCTTCTAATATGAAATCTATGGAAATAAGGAAGGAAGAAAAGTAGGGAGGAAGGGAGAAAGCAAGGAGGCAGGGAGGGAAAGAAGAAAGGAGAAGCAAATGAAAGAAGGAGAGAAAGAAGAAGTAGAGGGAAAGAAAGAATGGAAGAAAGAAGGATGAAAGGAAAGAGGGTAGGGAAGAAATAAAGGAAGAAGTGAAGAAGGAAGAAAGAAAAATAAGAAGGAAACATTTATTAGGCATCATGCTATTTGTAAAAAGCTTTGCACACATGCTAACAATATGCACATATTATCTCATTTGATCTTTACAATAGTCCTGGGGTTGCTATTATCATTTGTATTTTATAGTTGGTGAAACTAAGGCAAACAGAGGTTATATGACTTGCCCAGGTTCACACAGCTACTAATTGTCTGAGTTAGGATTTGAACTCAGGTCTTCCTGACTCCAGGGCCACAGCTTTATCTATACTATAATTTGTGTTCATCCTGTGATATGTACTTTGGTTTGAGGTATGACTTGGACAAGGTAGAATTCCCCTTAGAGAAATAGACAGCATATTTTTAGAAATGAATAATTTGTTCCCTTTTTCTGTTTTATTGCATACATGCAAATGCCCATTCTTTTTGGCATTTGTTCAGAATGTAAATTAAAATTCATAGAAATACATGCTACTAGTTACAAAGATGTATGTTTACATATACACATCTACACATGAACCTTCCATGAATTACAGTTATTAGACTCAAAGTACCCTTATGATAAATTACTAAAAGAGCTGGTCATTGTGATGGATGAGCTACCAATCAGTGCTCACCAATAAATTGTGAGGAATAGGAAAGCTGGAAGCAGAGTTTAATATGATCAATTGATATATTGATTTTCTTTAAAATGAATTGAGCAAAGTCTTCAAATTGTTGGAAATTCAACTCAAGACCTATTTTTTATCAACAAAGAAGAAACCAGTTGCTGAAGTAGAAATGATAGGAACCCTACTTTATTTTAGAATCTTTGACAGAGGAAGAAAATTGTCAGGCTACATTTGGCATATACCAAGAAAGGACAGGTAGCATTTCTTCCAAAATTCTATGAAGGAAGCTCAGAAAGTATTAGAGGTTAAGAATAATGTTTTTGAAACACAGAGAGAAAATTCTGACAAAGATAAATGTACAATAGTCTAAATGGGATGATGTGGATATACAACTCATTGAGCAAATTCCATTAAAAAACAAACACACATTCAGAAGATGGAGGCAAAGGCAGATAACTGGGGATGCTAAAGCACAGAGTGAATTTAGCCCAGTGAGGAATGCTAAGACAATGCAATATGTGTAATAAATAAAGAAGTGAATTATCTGCCTAGTTCTTCCTGTATGCATGATTTTTCCATGAAGAGAAAATATATATCCAGGAAAAGGAAGTCCTATTAGTCACCCAGACTAGGGAGCTTGATGTATAATTCTTGAGGTCACCAAACTATCAATTCAACCCTTCATGTAGGAGTCTAGCGGGAGGTGGGATTTGTGCAATTCCCAGGCTAGAAAGAAAAAAAACTCATTTGAACGTAATGAAGCATAAAAAATAAAGCATATGAAATGAGTTTTATTTGTCTAAGAACTATGAATAGCAAGAGAAAGAAGAGTATATACTTTAATAAGCTGTAGGGAAAGACTAACAGCACTGCAAAGATTCAGATAACATGTGTGTGTAGCTTAGATAATGTGGAATTCTATTATAAATAACCCACTTATACATATTTGCTACTCCTAATATTGGGCAGCAAGATGGCACAGTGGATAGAGTACCAGGTCTGGAATCAGGAAGACTTATCTTCCTGAGTTTTGATCTGGTCTCAGACACTTACTAGATTTGTGACCCTGGGCAAGTCACTTAACCTTGTTTGCCTCAGTTTCCTCATCTGTAAAAAGAGCTAGAGGAGTAAATGGCAAACAACTCCATTATCTTTGTCAAGAAAACCCCAAATGTGGTCATGGAGAATCAGACACAACTGAACAGCAACAACTAATAAGAATAATTGAGTTTGTATAGCATTTTAAGGTTAGAAAATGCTTTATAAAGATTAAATCATCTGCAATTCTATGCTCTGACTTGATAGAGCTTTCATCATACTGTCAAGATCTGGTACTAGCAGGCATTTACTCAAACTCTGATCAGAAAAAACCCTGCATTCCTCTTGCCTAGACAGAGAATCAGGATTGAGATTTTGTAAAGCTTAGACAAGGAGTATAGTAATCAGACTTGAGCCCTAGATTGAATAAATTATGGCATTTGAAGTTTGCAGCTCATTAGCCTGTTCCTACCCTGAGGTCCTTTAAGAACACAGTGTTTAATACCTAGCAGAAATAGTGTCAGGACCCCAGATAATATAAATCAGGGCCCAAAACACCCTATCATCCTCTCTAGAAGAGTTCAGAGCCAGGCTGTGATAACCAAGCTTCAATTCAAGAAGTAAGACTGGGGAAATGAGTCAAGTCAACATACATTTATTAAGCACTTATTATGTGCCAGGCACTAAACTAAGAGATAAGAATGGAAATATGACTGTAAAGAAAAACAATCCTTTCCCTCAAAGAGCTTACATTCTGAAGTGGGAAGACAGCACATAAAATAAAGTTGAAAGGGGGAAAGGGTGAAGAAAAGGGAAATGAAAGGAAGGAGATGAAAAAGGAGGAGGAAGGGGGTACTTATACATGGTCATGGCAGAGAAAATCTAGAGCAGGGGTGGGGAACCCATGGCCTTGAGGCCACATGTTGCCCTCTAGATCCTCAAGTGTGGTGCTTTGACTGAATCCAGACTCCCCCTTGGATTTGTTCTGTGAAGTTTGGATTCAGTAAAAGGGCTCCACTTGAGGACTTAGAGAGCCACATGTGACTTCAAGGCCACAGGATCCCTACCCATGGTTCATAGAATAAAGAATACAGTCTGGAGAGGAATGAAGACATTGGCAAGCCTGGGCATCCTCCTAAAAATAGGAGTTCTGGGAGGAACCAGCCAATAACAGGAAGAGATTACAGGTACAGAATATCTTTCAGTAAAAAGTCCAGTGGAGGAATGAACTTCCAGGGTCAAGTGATTTCTATGGCATGGTAGAGAAACAGGAAGAGACAGGAGTATAGCCTGGAGAGGAAATGGGTTAATAAAAGAGCTTGATGATAATGTCAGATTACAAACTCAGAAGAATATAATGCCACAACATTTATAAGCAAAGCCTTAAACTGAAACATAACTTAGATACAAGGTCAAGTAGAAGTCCCTGAAGAAATGAAACTCATTTAAAATCATATTTTAAATGAAAGTGTTAGAGTAAAGAATTTTTAAAGAAACAAGAGCTTTTGAGAAAAGTCTTGGATTAAAAATAAATAGTTTAGTACAGGAGGTATAGGACCTTACCCAAGTAATAGATTCCCTGAAAATCAAAATGGACCAAATCAAAATCAATAACTACATCAGACAATGAGAAATACTGGAATAAAATCTAAAGTATGAAAAAAGATAGAAAATATGAGGCATTTCTTATTTAAAAATAAACAAACAAAAAAAAAAACAAATGGTCTAAAAAGTCAGTCAAGGATAAAATATCCAAGAATTGTCAGAAAGTTTTAATTCATGACTTTTTGAAATATCATATATAGTTGTTTTATTTTTAAGTTGTGGTTTTCTAGTAGTCTGATATTCCAATAAAAATGTTAAGGAGCACAGAGCCCAACACCTCTGGGTCCATGAGGGACCTCTTTTTTTTTTTGCCTTTTGGAGGGCAATTGGGGTTAAGCAACTTGCCCAAGGTCACACGGCTAGGTTTTTATTTGTGTGTGTGTTGTGTCTGAGGCCGGATCCGAACTCAGGTCCTTCTGACTCTAGGGCCGGCACTCTACTCACTGCGCCACCTAGCCGCCCCTGGGACCTCTTTTCTTAAATCTGACCATTTCACTTATTCTGAATCCATTTATCATCTCGTCCACATTTCTCCATATTGTTTGCAACAATAACATGAGAGACTGTCAAATACTGTACAAAAATCAAGGTAAAGTATTTATGGTGTTCTTCTGATCTACAATTTTAGTAATCCTATATTAAAAAGGAAATTATGTTAGTCTGGCATGACCTTTTCTTGATAAAGCCAAATCAAGTCAACAAGTGTTTATCAAGTGCCTATTATGGGCCAGGTACTGTGCTAAGTGCTGGGGATACAATGAAAGATCCAAATCAGTTCCTATTCTCAAGGTGCTCCCAGTAGACTGGGAGAGATAACATGCTAAATAATAGTGTACAAACAAGACATATGTAGCACAAATTGAATAATTCTCAGAGAGAAGCAACTAGCATTAAGGGAGATCAAGAAAGAATTCTTTAAGAAGATGGAATTTTAGCTTGATAGGAAGGAAGCCAGGAGTTAGAGATGAGGAAGGATGGAGGACAGCCAGTAAATGGGATGATGGAATGTCTTGTTAAAGAATAACAATGCCAGGATCATTGAATTTTAAAGTATATGACAGAGAGTAAAGCATAAGAAGTCTAGAACAGTAGGAAGGGGTAAAATTATAAAGGGCTTTAAAAGCCAGACAATTTGATCCTAGAAGTACTAAAGGTCACTGGAGCTAATTGAATGGGGAGTGGCATAATCCAAATTGCTCTTTAGGAAGATCAATTTGAGATCTGAGTGGAGGGTAGATTGTAATGGGGAAGGATGAGGCAGGAAGACCAACCAGAAGACTATTGCTATATGCTAGATGTAAAGTGATGAGGGTCTGCACCAAGGTAGTGATAGTGTCAAAAGAGAGAAAGGGGCATATACTAGAGAAGTCATGGAGGTTGATTCCATAGGACTTAGCAACAGATTGGATATGGACTGTTGTGAGAGTTAGCAGTTGAACTAGTTGTGAGCCTGGGCAACTGGGGAGAATGGTGGTATTCTTGATAGTGAGAGGGATATTAGGAAAAGGGGAGGTTTTGGGGGAAGGGTATAATAAGTTCAGTTTTAGACATTGACTTTAAGATTTCTGTGAGACATACAGTTAGAGATGTCTAAGAAGCAGTTGGAGATGGGAGATTGTTGGCGGTCAGGATTGAAGTTTGGGCTGTATAAACAGTTCTGATAATCATCTAGAAAAAGATGATAACTTCATCTACGGAAATTGATGATATCAACAAATAAAATCTTAAAAAGAGAGAAGAGAATTGTGATCACTGCTCCCCTTTCTAGGTGTTCACTGACTTTTCCTTGAACAATATTTGAAATTTAATAATAATTAATTTTTGCGATGAATCAATTGTTTGTATACCAATAGTTTATAAGCCCATTGTTTTTTGAAAATTAGGACATTTGATACTTTTCAGGCATATGACACTTTCTTTTCTCTATGAGCTTTTAAAACATCCTTGAAAGCAGTTGTATAGTTGCATATGCTAGTTCCTGGGGATTGTAATTTGTCTAAGACTGATGACTTAAATTCACCAATGATAGCTAGGTAACTCTCTTGCTACCTCCTTCTTTGATTCCAATTCCTAATTAGATATTGTTGTTCTATCCTTTGCAGTCCCCAAATCATTCTCCTGGGCAGAACAATTAAGGCAAAATTGAAAGCTAAAAAATTCTTTTTCTCTCCTTTGTCCATTATCATCCTTCCATTCACTTTGAACAGTGGTCCTATCCCTTCTTTGATCTTCTTTTCCTTAATATAGCTTTATATAACCATTTTTTATTTCTCTTAACTTTCCTTGCCAGTTTCAGCTTATTCAGAGTTTCAGTAGTCCTGATATTATTTGTACAGAACCATGCAACACTTTTGAAATTATTTTCTATTACCTGCCCTTGTTTTCACCTTCTGTGTATTTCTTTCTTTTTTAAAACGTTACTCACTGAGTTCATCATACATCTTTGATTCTCTCTCAGATTTTTCCCTTTTTTCCTCATCAGAGTTGCTTTTCCTTATGTCTTCAGAATTTAATTTTTGAAAGCTTACAATTCCTTCTGGCCTGTCATCCCAGCAGAATTTTTGTCCATGGGATCCTACCTCTGAACTCTTTGAAATTTGTTCTCACAAAATCTAGGATACAATTTAGACTCTGCCTGTCTTTTCATTCTGTTTCTTTCATGTAATCTAAAATGGAGTGATCAGTTCCTTTTAAGTTTCCCATAATTTCTACTCTAGTCCCCAGCTTCTACCTGTTAGTGAGAATCAGTCTGAGAAGTTCTCTTCATTGGCTTTTCCACCCTTCAAAAGAATAAAATTATCATTAAAGTAAAGAAATCTACCATTTTAACTTTGCCTTTGGCAGGAGATTTCTGTAAAATAGATCACAATTTCATTATGTTTCAATTTTATGTTTGTGATCTGTTTCCTGACCTCATTTATTTCCTCTTTTTGCCCAGAATGGCCTGTGGTATACAGTAATGATGATATCATTTGCTTTTTTTAAAACCTCTATTGATTTTCATTCAAGTACTCTCCCTCACATTGTCCCAATTTCTTCCTTCCTCACATTTCCTGGATTTCCTTGCATCAGTGTATTTTCTTAATACATAATACTATTCTGCTCCCTGTCCTCTACCCCCAACTTTTAACCTATCATATTCCATTTGAATAAAGACCCTTCCAGAGTCACATGCCAGTTATTCCTATGAGTTTCAGTGATGCCTATGGAGGCAAATCGGTCTCCTTTCTTTAAAATCACTAGCTTACCTTTTTTGTTATCTATACCTTTGTCTATTGACATGCCAGGCCATTATTTTTATTATGACTCCTTTCTTATATTTTATCTTTTGTGGATTTCTCAGTATCTCTTGTTATTCTTCTTATACTGTAGGTATTCTCTATGGTATCTAGCTCACAGGATATGGTATCTATTTGTGTCGAGGAAGCTCCGTTAAGCCACTCATTATCTTCTGCATTGAACTCTCTTTCTTCAATGATCTTGACAAGATGAGAATTTACTCTGTAGTATGTGCATTCATATTTCCATATCTTCATCAGAGAGAACTGTGAATATCTTAAAACTTTTGAAGCAGACAGTATAAACACCATAACAAAACATTGCTGATAGACTTTACCTCTTCTCCTTCCAGGAACTGAGCTTTAAGCTGTTTGAAATATGGCAAGAAAGACAAATAAAAAGCAAATTAAGTTCAGAAATATGTTTGACTTGAAACAAAGCAATTTATTGCTTATTGATGGTTCTGGGTATTTTTTTTTCCTATCAAACTTTTAATGGCATGGCATTTGTTAGCTAGAGGTTGTAACATAATTGTTAGTGAGCTTTCAGAAGTGTCTCCGGTAGATAATGTTTGAATAATCTATGTGCTTTAATTTGAATAATTTATGCATAAAGCAGGGTAGAGTTATAATTGCAATTATAATGTTCAGTTCAGTAGCAATGAGTTGCATTTGAAGTTGGATGCTGATTGTACTATGTGGCTTATGCTATGAATTTCATTTTGTTTTTAACAAAAGATTCTGAGTGCAGGGAGATGGCTCAGAGCTTGACAAAAGTTCCCAAGTGAAGTTTTAAAGAATTTCCTCCCAAAGATTTTTTATTTTATTTTATTTTTTATTCAAAGTCTGAAATCCAATCTTGCCTGCCTCTGTGCCATAGAGATAAAGGAAGAGGATTGAAAAGTGCCCCTGGTCGGACAGAAAAGGACTTTTCTACTTTTCTTCTGAAGAAGCAGCTGCTCTCATCAATAATTTCCTGAAGCAATAGGCCTGGAGTGTAAACAATATTTTATACGGATGACAGTGGAACTGAATATGTTACTGCTAAAATTTGTGCAGTTCACTGTGGAGAATGGATTAACCCTGTACAACATATGAATTCAAATACAGTATCTGAATTAAATTAAAGGGTTAAAAGGGTTCTTTTTAGAGAGGTCATTTCTGTTGCTTAACAAATAAAACCTAATTCTTATTCTTTACACACAAAAGATTCTTTTTGTTATGTTATTGTATACTCAGAGATTTAGACTGAAAATGATGTATTTCCTTAATTTAAATTCATATTTTAGTATAAAAATCTGATATAATTTTCATTGTTTTTCTTGAAATTTGAAGTTTAGTCAATTGGTAAAAAGTTTTAATGATCAGTTTTGATAAGTTCTATTTAGGTGACTAGTAAGCCTTATAACAGAAAAGAGATTGTTGTGGGCAAAATACAATACTCAATAAACACAGCATTATTTGACTGTGAATTACCATAGTAACAAAATAAGACTATACAATAAATACTGTTTCTATAGACAATTTAAAATCAGCTAATTAACCAACTAATTGGCATTTATTTAGCTTCTATTATGTGTAAGACACTATGCTAATCTTTGAGAATACAAAAATAAAATTGAAACTCTCACTGCCCTCAAGGAGTTTTGGGGAAGACTATATACATATATAAAGCTACATACAAGACTTTTTCTTGTTATTATTGTTGTTGTTTTTCCTTCTTTCTTGAAAAGAACCATGACATCAGGAAGTTGATGCTATAATTTGTAAATGAATTGGATTTAAGTAAGAGAGAGCTGGACCCACTGGCAAGATATAGATCCTGAGACCTTGGCCTTTTTAAGCTAATAGTCTTTCCCAGTTCTCAGTTTGACTGAGGCAATGCCTATTCAGTGATTAAGACTAGGTAAGAATTGAGGTAAAGGGGGCTGCTAGGTGGCACAGTGAATGGCCCTGAAGTCAGGAGGACCTCAGTTCAAATCCGGCCTCAGACACTTAACACAAAAACTGTCCATGTGACCTTGGGCAAGTCACTTAACCCCAACTGCCCTCCAAAAAGCAAAAAAAATAAAAAATAAAAAACAAAAACCCAAAAAAATTAGAAATGAGGTAAAGAATGACTTCTTTTACCTAGTCAAAAAAAAGGTCAGTCTGGGAGGGGAAAGAAACAGTTACTATTTACATTTAGTCTGAGCCATCAGGGCCCAAACTATGCTCATCAGGGGCTTGGACAGGGATCTATTGTTGGTCATTCAAGAAGAACCAGAGTGATTTGGGTTTAAGTCCCAATTCTTTAAGAAAGAAATCTGACCTGCAAACCTCAAGATATCTTGTGATTTCAGTGATCAAAATTTACATTCCTTATATTAAGGAGGGAGAAGAAGAAAGAAGGAGGAAGCTTTGGAAGGAAATCTAAGGGAAGGGGAGGGGACAGGTTGTGTTGCCCAATTGGATGCCATGATTTGCAAGTGAATTAGATTGGATTTAAGCATCACTTTCTCCTATAGAGCCATCTGGACCCAGTGGCAAGATATGGATCAGTACCAGACAAATTTAAGGGGAAGACCCTACCAAAGAGTGGTCTTCTACTCTGCACTAATAGCTCCAAGGTTAAATGAACAGTGGTCTTATACTTGCCTCTGCTCCAGGGCAAATTTATTGATTACTTATCTGTTTACCATCTCTGCCTAATCTCTGATTCCATTTAGAGCCCTTGCAACTAGGTGTCCTAGGGCTTAGAGTGCTAGATCTAGAGTTCAAATCCTAGCTCTAACTCTGTGATCCTGAGTAATGTACTTAGCTTCTAACTGAATCACTTTATCTGTAGAATAAGGATGATAATTAATAATAATCATAAGCACCTATCTCTCAGGGCTGTTGTGGGGATAAATTAAGAGATTTTATGTAGGTGCTTTGAAAATGTTAAAGGACTATATAAATGTTAGTTATTATTAAGGGCAGCTAGGTAGCACAGTGGATAAAGTGCTGGGTCTGGAGTCAGGAACATTTTTGTTCAAATCCAAGCTTAGATACTAACTAGCTGTGTGACCCTGTTTAAATCACTTAATGCTATTTGCCTCAGTTTCCTCATTTGTAAAATGAGCTCGAGAAGGAGATGGCAAATCATTGCAATATCTTTTCTAAGGAAACCCCAAGGGGCTCACAAAGAAATGACTACAACTAAACAACATTATAGTCATTTTTATTAATATTCCCTGCCCTCCTCTTCCTCCTTTTCTTCTTACTCCTGGTTTTTAGACAATCCTTATTGCCTTTGCATGGGCCAGGTAGATTGGTTTTAAAAAATTGACTGACTTTCAGAGAAATTAAATCACTTGCCATTGTCACAAAGCTAGTGACAGCTTCTTATCAAAGTTTTATCAACAGTGACTCAATAGTTTTTTTGGTGGGAGTGATGGGGGAGGGTGTGGACATGCCCAGCTTTAAGGTTGCAAATCAACTATCTCAAATCATATTGAAAACATAAGTGGGGAATTGTTTTGGGCATGGAGTTTTGGGATAATAAATTAAAAGACAGGACATTATGAACTTTCCCCTCATGTACTCTGTGACTTACAGACTTATAGAAAAATGGAATCACAAGACTGAAAAGAACTTCAAGAGGTCACTTAGCCTAATCTCCTACTTTCCAACCTTATTGCCTGACAAATCAGAACGGAAATATCATGGTACCCTTTTGGTGAAAATCATTAAAGAAGAAAATTTGGCATTCTCTTTGAGAATATGATCATAATATTGTTTCACATTCTTGACAGCTAGGAACTTAGTAAAGTCTAGTCAAGTCCTTTTCTGATATTGTGTAAATTAATTTCCTGTCACCAGGTTGTCTATACAATGGTGTTTAAGTGCTTTAGAGATTTCATCAAAGATGTTGGTTAGGGTTTTCCTTTATTTATTTATTTTTAATGCTCTTTGATCTCGTGGAGACTGTTGTCATTAAAAGGCAAAAAAAGGCTATGCCAAAATTTGTTGAAATTTATTTAAATAATTATTTGGTTAAGGGGGGGTATGAAATAACTATGAATTAAGTCTCTTTAGAGGCTAAAAGGTTTATATAAGAAAACATAGGGGCAGCTAGGTGATGCAGTGAATAGAGCACCTGCCTTGCAGTAAGGAGGACCTGAGTTCAAATATGACCTCAGACACTTGACACACTTACTAGCTGTGTAACCTTGAGCAAATCACTTAACCCCAATTGCCTTGCCTTCTTCCTCCTTCCACTCCCCCCCCCCCCAAAAGAAAAGAAGACATAGTTCAAGATGTTAAAGAAGATACACCTGTTAGGCAAAAGCTAATGTGAGATTGTGTTTTGTTTGAATGTGCCTATTTGTTAGAAGGCCTTATTTTTCTTTTCTTTTTCTATTTTCCTATTGGGAATGGGGGAAAGGTATTGAGAGATGGAAGGTAGATAGAGATAGGATAATGAAAAAGAAAGAAAAAAAGAAAAGAAAATTGAGATAATAGGATGATAGAGTAAATTCTTTTTTATTCAGAGAACAGATAGTCTAGAAAAAGTACAGAGAAGCAAGACAGCTTTGGAAGCTATAATGTGAACCTATTTTAGACTTTTAATAAAAGCAAACTATACATTATAAAGGCTTGTAACTTTGTATTCCATCCTATTTTTTTCTATTCTACTGGATACAGAAATGTCAGCTCATTAGATCATACAGGAGAAAAAAGATTTTATGGCATCATTTCACCTTGACTGAGCTATAGTTTGCCTATACAATATCTCTGGGGAAGGATTTTGTCAAGTAAAT